>CM064527.1:32246172-32332349 GCA_032716605.1 Paralithodes platypus | reverse complement strand
CGTAATATAACATAAATCTGTCTACAGTCCGGTCCGTTCATTTTTGTTGTGAGGTTCCCATCGCTATACAGAAATCTGTCTACAGTCTTCGATCGTTGAATTGTTTAGTATTTCCCTCGTAATATACATAAATCTGTCTACAGTCCGTCGTACGTTCATTTGCTTGTTAGGCTCCCATCGTAATATCCATAAATCGTGTCTACAGCTCCGGGTAGAAAAAAAACAAAACTCATTTGATTTGTTAGGGTTTCCTCGTAATAGAATAAATCTGTCTACATTCTTCCGTATCATTTCGATTTGTTAGGTTCACCTACGTAATATACATAAATCTGTCATAAAGTCAGTCCGTTCATTTGATTGTTTAGGCTCACCTTGTAATCATAACATAAATCTGTCTCACAGATAGTCCGTGTTCATTTGGAATTGTTAGGTTCCCCATCGTAATATAAATAAATCTGTCTACAGTCGTACGTTGCATTTTGATTGTTAGGCTCCCTCGTAATATACATAAATCCCTTGGGGGGTTTCCCATACAGTCCCGTCCGTTCAGGTTGATTGTTAGGTTTCCCTTGTAATATTAACATAACAAATCTGGTCTACAGTCGTCCCGTGGGTCATTTGATTGTTAGGTGCCCTCGGAATATACATAAATCTGTCTACAGTCGTTCCGTTCATTGATCGTTAGGCTACTCTAATCTACATAAATGGTCTACAGTCGTCCTTCATGATTTTAGTTCCCCTAGTATAATATACATAAATTGTCTACGTCGTCCGTTCATTGATTGGTTAGGTTCCCTCGTAATTATACATAAATCTGTCTAACAGTCGTTGATGGCCGTGTCATGTTGCATTGTTAGGCTCCCTCGGTAATATACATAAATCTGTCTACATCGTCACGTTCATTTGTTGTTGGTTCCCTCGTATATAAATAAAGGTATACTGTCGTCCGTATCATTTGATTGTTATGTTTCCTTCCTCGTAATATTACATAAATCTGGTCTACAGTCGTCCGTTCATTTGATTGTTAGGTTCCCTCGTAGGAATATACATAAATCTGTCTACAGTCGTCCGTTCATTTGATTGAATAGGTTCCCTCGTAATATACATAAATCTGTCTAACAGTCGTCCATATCAGTGATTGTTAGGTACCCTCGTAATATACATAAATCTGTCTACAGTCGTTCAGTAATCATTTGATTGTTAGGTTCCCTTCGTAATATACATAAAATCTGTCTACAGTCGTCCGTTTCATTTGAATTGTTAGGTCCCTCTGTAATATACATAAATCTGTCTACAGTTTTTTCCGTTCATTTGATTGGTTAGGTTCCCTCGTAATATACATAAATCTGTCTACAGTCGTCCGTTCATTTGATTGTTTAGGTTCCCTCGTAATATACATAAATCTTGTCTACAGTCGTCCTAGGGTTCATTTGATTGTTAGGTTTCCATCGTAATATACAATAAATCTGTCTACAGTCGTCTCGTTCATTTGATTGTTAGGTTCCCTCGTAATATACATCATCTGTCTACAGTCGTCCGTTCATTTGATTGTTAGGTTCCCTCGTAATATACCTAAATCTGTCTACAGTCGTCCGTTCATTTGATTGTTAGGTTTCCCTCGTAATATACATAAATCTGTCTACAGTCGTCCGTTCATTTGATTGTTAGGTTCCCTCGTAATATACATAAATCTGTCTACAGTCCGTCCGTTCATTTGATTGTTAGGTTCCATCGTAATATACATAAATCTGTCTACAGTCGTCCGTTCATTTGATTGTTAGGTTCCCTCGTAATATACATAAATCTGTCTACAGTCGTCCGTTCATTTGATTGTTAGGTTTCCTCGTAATATTTTTTTTTTTTTTTTTTTTTTTTTTTTTTTTTTTTTTTCTATATTCCAACTTACTTCCTCTCGGGCATAGGCTGAGAGCCTTAACATTCACCGCTTTACAATGAACAGTGAAGCCCGTGAGGTCTTGTTCCAGTCTAGGGAGTGAGACATGTGAAGCACGTAGAGTACAACGAGCACCTCAATATATACATAAATCTGTCTACAGTCGTCCGTTCATTTGATTGTTAGGTTCCCTCGTAATATACATAAATCTGTCTACAGTCGTCCGTTCATTTGATTGTTAGGTTCCTCGTAATATACATAAATCTGTCTACAGTCGTCCGTTCATTTGATTGTTAGGTTCCCTCGTAATATACATAAATCTGTCTACAGTCGTCCGTTCATTTGATTGTTAGGTTCCCTCGTAATATACATAAATCTGTCTACAGTCGTCCGTTCATTTGATTGTTAGGTTCCCTCGTAATATACATAAATCTGTCTACAGTCGTCCGTTCATTTGATTGTTAGGTTCCCTCGTAATATACATAAATCTGTCTACAGTCGTCCGTTCATTTGATTGTTAGGTTCCCTCGTAATATACATAAATCTGTCTACAGTCGTCCGTTCATTTGATTGTTAGGTTCCCTCGTAATATACATAAATCTGTCTACAGTCGTTCCTTCATTTGATTGTTAGGTTCCCTCGTAATATACATAAATCTGTCTACAGTCGTCCGTTCATTTGATTGTTAGGTTCCCTCGTAATATACATAAATCTGTCTACAGTCGTCCGTTCATTTGATTGTTAGGTTCCCTCGTAATATACATAAATCTGTCTACAGTCGTCCGTTCATTTGATTGTTAGGTTCCCTCGTAATATACATAAATCTGTCTACAGTCGTCCGTTCATTTGATTGTTAGGTTCCCTCGTAATATACATAAATCTGTCTACAGTCGTCCGTTCATTTGATTGTTAGGTTCCCTCGTAATATACATAAATCTGTCTACAGTCGTCCGTTCATTTGATTGTTAGGTTCCCTCGTAATATACATAAATCTGTCTACAGTCGTCCGTTCATTTGATTGTTAGGTTCCCTCGTAATATACATAAATCTGTCTACAGTCGTCCGTTCATTTGATTGTTAGGTTCCCTCGTAATATACATAAATCTGTCTACAGTCGTCCGTTCATTTGATTGTTAGGTTTCCTCGTAATATATTTTTTTTTTTTTTTTTTTTTTTTTTTTTTTTTCTATATTCCAACTTACTTCCTCTCGGGCATAGGCTGAGAGCCTTAACATTCACCGCTTTACAATGAACAGTGAAGCCCGTGAGGTCTTGTTCCAGTCTAGGGAGTGAGACATGTGAAGCACGTAGAGTACAACGAGCACCTCAATATATACATAAATCTGTCTACAGTCGTCCGTTCATTTGATTGTTAGGTTCCCTCGTAATATACATAAATCTGTCTACAGTCGTCCGTTCATTTGATTGTTAGGTTTCCTCGTAATATACATAAATCTGTCTACAGTCGTCCGTTCATTTGATTGTTAGGTTCCCTCGTAATATACATAAATCTGTCTACAGTCGTCCGTTCATTTGATTGTTAGGTTCCCTCGTAATATACATAAATCTGTCTACAGTCGTCCGTTCATTTGATTGTTAGGCTCCCTCGTAATATACATAAATCTGTCTACAGTCGTCCGTTCATTTGATTGTTAGGTTCCCTCGTAATATACATAAATCTGTCTACAGTCGTCCGTTCATTTGATTGTTAGGTTCCCTCGTAATATACATAAATCTGTCTACAGTCGTCCGTTCATTTGATTGTTAGGTTCCCTCGTAATATACATAAATTTGTCTACAGTCGTCCGTTCATTTGATTGTTAGGTTCCCTCGTAATATACATAAATCTGTCTACAGTCGTCCGTTCATTTGATTGTTAGGTTCCCTCGTAATATACATAAATCTGTCTACAGTCGTCCGTTCATTTGATTGTTAGGTTCCCTCGTAATATACATAAATCTGTCTACAGTCGTCCGTTCATTTGATTGTTAGGTTCCCTCGTAATATACATAAATCTGTCTACAGTCGTCCGTTCATTTGATTGTTAGGTTCCCTCATAATATACATAAATCTGTCTACAGTCGTCCGTTCATTTTAGGTTGGGCAGAAACCTTAAGGGTAGGTATTTAGTTTGTTCCCTAGACCTCCATCAAGCTTAAAATTACACCCCCTTGAGTCCCTTTCAAGATAAATTTGTACATTTTTCGGTAGAAAAATTTCCCGGCCGATGGCCGGTTCCTCTTAAATTACAGGCTCGCTATCGCTCGCCAGGATAAAATCGACACCTGAATGGCACGAAAGGTCTTAATATGGGGTGAAAGTTCTTAAAATCGCTAAACTAATGGGGCAAACGTTATATAATATCAAAAGCAATGGGGCCAAACATGAGGGAGAAAGGGGTCAAGAAAAAATCTCTCAAGTGGAGATCTCCCCTTAACCTCTAACATCTGTGATTCAATAAGGGCTGGAGCAAATGAACTGTCAATTTATACACCTATTCCCTAGCCAAGTCTTCCTATTTGGTAGATATATTAGCTAGATTACTCTAGCACTTTTTGAGTTATGAGAGGTTAGGGGTAACCTTAGCCTATGCCCGAGAGGAAGTAAGTTGGAATATAGAAAAAAAAAAAAAAAAAAAAAATTCTGATCAACCTAGATTGAACGGACTGTAGCGTCAGTAAGACCAACCAAATATTTTAAGACAGCAGGTTGTGGTAGTGATGATAGTGGTGTTAGTGATGATGGTTGTCGTGGTGATGGTGGTAGTGGTAGTGGTGGTTGTATTAGTGGTAGTGATGATGGCAGTGGAAATAGTGATGATAGTGTTAGTAGCAGTGGTAGTGTTGTGAAGTAAAAGATCAACCACAGGGATATTTATAGTCTCCACAGCTGTTCTTGGGAGCTATGGTTCCTCCTTT
The DNA here is from genome assembly GCA_032716605.1 of Paralithodes platypus. Lineage (NCBI taxonomy): Eukaryota > Metazoa > Arthropoda > Malacostraca > Decapoda > Lithodidae > Paralithodes > Paralithodes platypus. The sequence continues at coordinate 32,327,537 of CM064527.1, read as the reverse complement.
GAATATTGATAATACAGTAGTTAAATACCGTAAATATAGTTGTATGATACATTTTTTTATCAATGAAACAGGAAAATACTGAACAATTACACAACAAATAATATATATATATTTATATATATATATATATATATATATTTATTTATATATATATATATATATATATATATATATATATATATATATATATATATATATATATATATATATATAATACTAAGATTTAAATTATATAGACAACGAGGACTCCAACACAACAATGTCTGGAGAAAGTTGTGTCAAGTTTGCAACCACAATCCTATTACTAACTTTACCAATAGGGAGGAGACGAGTGGTGCCAGTCCGAATTGGGGCGTGGTTGTCTACATGTGTGAGTGTGTGTGTGTGTGATGTGTGTGTATATATATATACTGTATATAGTAAAACTCGCTAGGAAAATTGAAACAATGGAACACCAAGCTTTCGTCTATTCTCTCAAGACATCTTCAGGGTAATAGAATAGACGAAAGCTTGGTGTTTCATTGTTTAAATTTTCCTAGCGAGTTTTACTACATAATTTGATCACACGTATTTGTGATTTTACCTCCATATATATATAAAGAGAGAGAGAGGGGGGGGGGGGCTACGATTAGACGATTTTATTCAGTTTAAAGAGGGCCTCCAGCAATTAACAGGCTTTGACATATTTCACTTAACCCTTTTACTACCTCAGATCAATCTTGAACTGCACAAAATCGTCTTAATATAGCTAGAATAAAATATAAAAGACGTCGCCGGTACAGAAGGGGTTAACAGGCTTCGAACTATCTCAATTAACCCTTTTACTACAACAGATCCTTCATAAACGGCACAAAATCGTCTAAATATAGCTACAATCAAATTAACAACACGTCGCCGGTACAGAAGGGGTTAACATCGCCGGTACAGAAGGGGTTAACATCGCCGGTACAGAAGGGGTTAACATCGCCGGTACAGAAAGAGTTAACCGCTGAAAAGGTTCCGGCGAAATCGATACTAAGAGAGAATGCTAACAGAAACAAACATAATCTTAGAAAATTATTTGATTGTTTACTTTGCGCGAACAATAGGTGGTTGGGCCGAGTCGGGTTGAACTAGTGTTACCAATTTAGCTACTTTCTCGCTAGATCTAGAGGGACTCGCTTCGATCTAAACGCAAATGTTTACATCTAGCGACATGAATACTAGCGATATTCTGGAGATTTGAGCCATTTTACAGAGTTATTCTAGAGAGCCGCGGCGGTCTATTGGATAGCACGCTCACGTGTGAATCTGCTTGACCTGGATTCGATCCCAGCCAAGGCGGACATTTAGTGGGTGTGGTAGTACGTCCTAGCACCCAGCCGGGGGACACCTGGACGACGTATACAAACTAATGACACACACAACAAAGCCATTACAACAGCTTCCTCTATATACAACACCCCTTCTCTGCTATCTACACTCTCCCAGTCGTATGGTCCTAGTGTACTGTCTGATGGCGTTATGGGTTTCCAATTTCCAAATGTAAGAGATTGTGGCATTAATCTAGCGATTTTCGGCATATATTAACTATCTAGCGGACTTGATTTGGTAACCCTGGGCTGAACTGTTTTCCAGAAACCTGTGTTATGACTGAGGGTACCGTGCGGCGGGCCCTCAGGGAAACTAATTATGCTTTACTGAAGGAGAGATTTCCACTTGAGGGACTTTTTTCTGAACACCTTTCTCCCTCATGTTTAGCATAATCATTTTGAGATTTTAAGACGCTCGCCCAATTCGTTTGGCGATTTTAAAAACTTTGGCACCATTTCTGTTCATTTTAAGACCTTTCGTGTCATCTAGGTGTCGATTTTTTCCAGGCGAGCGATAGCAAGTCTGTAATTTAAGAAGAACCGGACTTCGGCCTGGACATTTTTCTACCGAAAAATGGACAAATGTATCTTGAAAGTGGGTCTAGGCCTCTAGGGGGTGTAATTATAAGCTTGATGGAGGTCTATGGAACAAACTATGCACCTCCCCTTAACCCAACTTCCTGGAACTACTCCAGGGACCACTTGCAAATATAAGCATATATAAACTAACACCAGGAAATATAAGCATATATAAACTAACACCAGGAAATATATGCATATATAAACTAACACCAGGAAATATAAGCATATATAAACTAACACCAGGAAATATATGCATATATAAACTAACACCAGGAAATATAAGCATATATAAACTAACACCAGGAAATATAAGCATATATAAACTAACACCAGGAAATATAAGCATATATAAACTAACACCAGGAAATATATGCATATATAAACTAACACCAGGAAATATAAGCATATATAAACTAACACCAGGAAATATAAGCATATATAAACTAACATCAGGAAATATAAGCATATATAAACGAACACCAGGAAATATAAGCATATATAAACTAACACCAGGAAATATAAGCATATATAAACTAACACCAGGAAATATAAGTATATAAACTAACACCAGGAAATATATGCATATATAAACTAACACCAGGAAATATAAGCATATATAAACTAACACCAGGAAATATAAGCATATATAAACTAACACAAGGAAATATAAGCATATATAAACTAACACCAGGAAATATAAGCATATATAAACTAACACCAGGAAATATAGGCATATATAAACTAACACCAGGAAATATAAGCATATATAAACTAACACCAGGAAATATAAGCATATATAAACTAACACCAGGAAATATAAGCATATATAAACTAACACCAGGAAATATATGCATATATAAACTAACACCAGGAAATATAAGCATATATAAACTAACACCAGTAAATATAAGCATATATAAACTAACACCAGGAAATATAAGCATATATAAACTAACACCAGGAAATATAAGCATATATAAACTAACACCAGGAAATATAAGCATATATAAACTAACACCAGGAAATATAAGCATATATAAACTAACACCAGGAAATATAAGCATATATAAACTAACACCAGGAAATATAGGCATATATAAACTAACACCAGGAAATATAAGCATATATAAACTAACACCAGGAAATATAAGCATATAACTAACACCAGGAAATATAAGCATATATAAACTAACACCAGGAAATATAGGCATATATAAACTAACACCAGGAAATATAAGCATATATAAACTAACACCAGGAAATATAAGCATATATAAACTAACACCAGGAAATATAAGCATATATAAACTAACACCAGGAAATATAAGCATATATAAACTAACACCAGGAAATATAAGCATATATAAACTAACACCAGGAAATATAAGCATATATAAACTAACACCAGGAAATATAAGCATATATAAACTAACACCAGCAAATATAAGCATATATAAACTAACACCAGGAAATATATGCATATATAAACTAACACCAGGAAATATAATGACAATCAAGTAAGATTATAATATTTGCAACATAAAAGTATTCTGTACACAAGGTCCTTCCTAAGCTTAAGGGGAGGTATTTAGTTTGTTCCCTAGGCCTCCATCAAGCTTAAAATTACACCCCCTTGAGTCCCTTTCAAGATAAATTTGTACATTTTTCGGTAGAAAAATGTCCCGGCCGAAGGCCGGTTCCGCTTAAATTACAGGCTCGCTATCGCTCGCCAGGATAAAATCGACACCTGAATGGCACGAAAGGTCTTAATATGGGGTGAAAGTTCTTAAAATCGCTAAACTAATGGGCAAACGTTTTATAATATCAAAAGCAATGGGGCTAAACATGAGGGAGAAAGGGGTCAAGAAAAAAATCCCTCAAGTGGAGATCTCCCCTTAACATAATCTTCTAGTGTAAGATTAAAATTATATATACCGGTAATTATATATACCGGTAATTATATATACCGGTAATTATATATACCGGTAATTATATATACCGGTAATTATATATACCGGTAATTATAATGTACCGGTAATTATATATACCGGTAATTATATATTAACCCCCCTGGGGGTTAGGGAATAGAATATGCCCCACGTGCCTTCTGCGTGTCGTAAGAGGCGACTAAAGAGGTTGGGTCGGTGGGCTTGCGACCCCCACCCGGAAAAAATATCGAAGCAAGGAAAAACGAACGAACAGCCTCGGATGCGGACGGAACCAACGTTGACGAACCACGACCGACTAAGGACATGCCTTCGGACATTCTGAGAATGGCTACGTGGAATGTTAGTGGCATGAATGATGGCACAAAAGAGAGAGAGGTTCTGGAAGTGTTAGTGAATGCCAGGCTGGATGTATGTGGAATGACAGAGACCAAATGGAAAGGTTCAGATGTGAGAGAGTGGGAGTGTGGAATGGGTGTGTGTGCTGGAGTGAGTGAAGGAACAGCGAGAGAAGGTGCATGTTTGTTTGTAAGTAGCAAATGGAAGGAATGTGTAAGAGAGTATGGGTCTGTGGGTTCAAGGATTGTGTGGGTGAGAATGAAAGTAGGAATACAAACGTGGGTGATTGTATGCGTGTATGCCCCGACAGAGGATATACTTGAAAGAAAGAAAGAGGAGTTCTGGATGAATGTGGAGGCGTGCCTGGAGAAGTTTGACAAGAACGAAAGAATATTTCTGATTGGGGATATGAATGGTAAGGTGGGTGATAGGAAAGTTGAGGGAGTGGTGGGAGGGTGGGGGGTACCATCAGAGGTGAATGGGAATGGTAGTGCACTTGTGGACGTATGTGTGGGGAGGAGGCTGTGGATAGCCAACACCTTCTTCCGACACAGAATGATCCACAGGTACACGTGGAAACGGATGTTGACGATGAAGGATAAGACAGTGGTGGAACGAAAGTCATTGATTGATTATGTATGTGTGGATGAACGAATGAAGAAATCTGTGATGGATGCTAGGGTGTATAGGGGTATTGGAGGGGGTCTGTCTGATCATTATGTAGTGGTAGCTAAGGTTAGGATACAAAAGAAGTGGGTGAGGAGAGCGGGAGGGAGGCGAGAGGAGGGTGGAATGGTGAGGAGGGTGGAGAGGTTGCAGGAGGAGGAAATCAGGGAGGAGTACAGGAGAGCAGTGGAAAGACGACTAGGTGGGTTCGACCTGGAAGTTATGGAGGAAGTGGAGGAGATGAGCAAGGTGTTTAAGGATGAGATCTGTGCAGCATGTGAGGAGGTGTGTGGAGTGAGGAGAAGAGGGAGGGGAGTGAAAGGTACAGCATGGTGGACAGAAGAGGTACGAATAGCTGTGGAAGAAAAGAAGAAAGCATATAGAGAGTGGTTGGGTAGCAGAGGGAATGAAGATTCCGAGAGACAGAAACGAGCGAGGTACGTGGAGAGTAAGAGGGTGGTGAAGAGAGTAGTGAAGGAAAGTAAGAGAAGAGTAGATGAGGAATTTGGAAGGAATCTGAGTGTAAAATGGAGGGAGAGTAAGAAACTGTTCTGGAAAGAAGTCAAGAAAGTTAGGGAAGGTAGCAAGGGAAACAGTAAGGGTGTGAAAGATAAGAATGGGAGAATGCTAGCCGAGAGAAGCAAGAGAGAGTCGAAAGATGGAGGGAGTACTTCAGTGAGTTGCTAAATGAAAGGAATGAAGAGCCAGCAAACATAGCTGGATATGGTATGGGAGGGAGAAGAAGAGAAGTAGTGGAGGAGGAGGTGGGGATCAGGAGGTCAGAAGTGTGGGAAGCCATGAAAAGAGTGAAGTTGGGGAAAGCACCAGGAACAGATGGAGTGTGTGGGGAAATGTTGAGGTATGGTGGTGAGATAGTGATAGAATGGGTATGGAAAATGTGCAAACTAGCATGGGAGAAGGGGAGTGCACCCGATGACTGGAAGACTGGCATAATAGTCCCCCTATATAAGGGCAAAGGGGAAAGAGGAGTGTGTGGTAACCACCGAGGAATATGTCTTCTAAGCGTAGTAGGGAAGGTATACAGTAGGGTAGTGATTGAGAGAGTGAGAGTGAGAACGGAGAAATGGATAGGCGACGAGCAGGGAGGTTTTAGGAAGGGAAGAGGATGTGTAGATCAGATTTTTACCCTGAATTGTGTTGTGGAGAAGTATCTGGAGAAGAAACAAAAGGTGTATGTTGCCTTTATGGACTTGGAGAAGGCCTATGACAGAGTGGATAGAGAAGGTTTGTGGAAAGTACTTAGAATATACGGAGTAGAGGGCAAGTTGCTGAAAGCAGTGAAGAGCATGTATGAGGGTGCAAAGGCGGCAGTACGTGTGGAGAGTGAGCAGAGTGAGTTCTTTGACCTGAATGTTGGTTTGAAACAGGGGTGTGTGATGTCCCCGTGGTTGTTTACTGTATATATGGATGGATGGAGTTATGAAAGAAATACTATCAAGAGCAGTGGATGTTGGTGTATCGCTGAAAAGGGAGGGAATTGAGTGGAAGCTACCTATACTGCTGTTTGCGGATGATACAGTTCTGATGAGTGATAATGAATGGGAGTTGCAGGGTCTGGTAAATGAGTTTGGAACAGTGTGCGAAAAACGGAATTTGAAGGTAAATACGGGGAAGAGCAAGGTTATGGTCTTCGAAAGGGGTGAAGTCACAGAGTGTGAGGTGAAGCTGAACGGTCAGGCTATGGAGATCGTCAACTCTTTTAAGTATCTGGGCAGTGTGTTGAGTAAAGATGGGACTATGGATGAAGAGGTGCGGGAGAGGGTACAACAGGGGAAGAGGGTTGTAGGAACGCTAAAAGCAGTAACAAGAAATAGGGTGGTCAGTATGGAAGTGAAGAAGTCCTTGCATGACAGTGTGGTAATCCCGACACTGACTTACGGAAGCGAAGCATGGCCGTTGGTTGAGAGACTCAGACCAAGAGTGAGAGCAGTGGAAATGAATTACTTAAGGAGTGCGTGCGGAGTTACATGGAGGGATAGACAGACTAATGAGGAAGTAAGAAGGAGGTGTGGTGTGGAGGTAGATGTGCTGGAAAGTGTGAAAAGGAACAACTTGAGATGGTTCGGCCATATGGAACGTATGGAAAGCGAGAGAATGACTAAGAGGGTGTATGAGAGCGAGGTGGAGGGACAGAGGGGGAGAGGTAGACCGAATATGAGGTGGAAGGATGGAGTGAGGAAGTACATGAACGAAGGTGGTGCTGGTTGGGGGGAGGGGCGTCGACTGACTGGGGACAGAGGTGCATGGGGGCGGTTCGTTCGTGGCCACCCCTTCGGGGATCACGGCGTCAGGCAATAGATAGATAGATAGAATTATATATACCGGTAATTATATATACCGGTAATTATATATACCGGTAATTATGTATACCGGTAATTATATATACCAGTAATTATAATATACCGGTAATTATAATATACTGGTAATTATATATACCGGTAATTATATATACCGGTAATTATATATACCGGTAATTATAATCTATTTTAAATTAATTTCACCACAACACCAAACACCTCCAATGAAATTAATGAAAGCATATAATTATGTGATCCACCAGGATTCGAACCCAGGTTATCACACAGATGTTTAGACACCTTTAAGCCGATATCACACGAGCGCAATTTCACCTAACATTTATCCTTAACACTGGTCTGGCAGCTTATGAGGCCAACATTTATAATATTTCTGTCACCTAAATTCATCTACCATCAGTCTAGTTTCCGGTACCAGTGCAAAATATTCCAGAAATGTTGCCAGAAAAATGTTGATCATCGAATGTTGACTATAAAAGCTCTCGTGTGATACCGGCTTAACCACTACACCACCAAGACGATTCCCGATTCCGCTATACTCTGTTTCTTTATAGCTGACGGTAAATTGAAATCCTTGGCAGCTAATGTATCGATACTTAAGGGGGGTGACCTGCCTTTTGTTATTTCTGTCCTTTTCTCTCTTTCTCTGGCTTGTATCCATTCGGCCCCATTCAGCCAACTATTTTAAGACGTTTATCCCCATCTAGATATCGATTTCTTCCTGGCGAGCGATAGCGAGCCAGCATTATATGAAGAAATCCGGCTTCGCCGGAGAAATTTTTCTATCGAAAAATTTACAAATTTAGCCTGCTGTCTAACAAAAATAAAAAATATGCTGGCTCGCTACCGCTCACCAGTAAGAAATTGACACCTGGATGGGGATAAACGTCTTAAAACAGTAGGCTGAATGGGGCCAAATGGATACAAGCCAGAGAAAGATAGAAAAGGACAGAACAAAAACAGGTCACCCCCCTTAAGTATCGAGAGATGAGCTGCTAAGGGATTCAATTTACCGTCAGCTGAGAAGAAACAGGGTATAAGAGACAGCACCAACAGGACTGACTGGGAGGGGACCAACGACAACGCAATTTCCTGTCTAAAAAGGCCTCTGCTATCCCCCACGGACCCCCATAACAAAACCCTGGATTGACGAAAGGAAATGTGGAATGTATTTACATCTCCCTCTAACCCTAGTATATCCCAATAGACCTTCAGTAGGCCTATACTGTGCTGGTGTAGATATATATATATATATATATAATTATTATATATATATTACTGTATATATATATATATATATTATATATATATATATATATATATATATATATATATATATATAGTATATATATATATATATATATATATATATATATATATATATATATTATATATATATATATATATATATATATTATACACTCTGATACACTCCTGATAGCTTCATCTGTCAAGCAATTATTATTATTATTATTACGCCACAATTGACCATTTGCGAGTTTCAGGCTATAAGGAAGTTGGAGCCGTGAACATCGATAGTAAAGAGAAATGCAATACTAATGTGGGTTTCTGATGGATAAAAAAAGTTGATCGATATGGTGTTATGTATAGATATATGTATTATGACCGAATTTTAGCTGATAATTCTGCTAAATATTGATGGTCACAGCTCCAAGTGGTGAAATTCCTCCAACACATCTCTGTCACTCCCTTAATTCCTCCCGCACCTCTCCGTCGCCCCCTCTACCCTCCCACATCTCCGTCTCTCTCCCCTCCTACATCTCTCTCTCTCTCTCTCATGCACGCACTCACTCACTGACTCTCATTCTCAGTCTCTTTCAAACACTCTCTCTCTCTATCTATCTATCTATTTATCTATCTCACTCACTCTCAGTCTCTCTCTCTCTCTATCTATCTATCTCACTCACTCACTCACTCACTCTCTCTCTGTCTCTCACTCACTCTCACACTCTCTATCTCTCTCTCTCTCCCGCCCCTCGCTTCCCGTTAAGGCGTGGCCACCATTACCGCGGTGATTCCTGTTTGCCGCGGGACACAAATCTTGTTAGCACGAGTCCCTCTCCACGGATGTCAACACCAGGGAGGGTGGGGAGGGAGAGGAGGGGGGCAACATAGGGAGGGAGGGAGGAGGAGAAGGGTTAGCGTATGGGAGGGGAGGAGGAGGAGCAATGTATGGGGAGAAGGAGGAGGAGCAACGTATGGGAGGGAGGGGGGCAAAATATGAGAGGGAGGGAGGAGGGGGACATACAAGAGAGACATAGGGAGGGCAAGGGGAACATAGGGAGGAGAACATAGGGAGAAACATACAAGAGAGACTTAGGGAGGTGAAGGGTAAGATAGGGTGGAGAAGGGGGACATACAAGAGAGACATAGGGAGGGGAAGGGGAACATAGGGAGGAGAAGGGGGACATACAAGAGAGACATAGGGAGGGGAAGGGGAACATAGGGGGGAGAAGGGGGACATACAAGAGAGACATAGGGAGGGGAAGGGGAACATAGGGAGGAGAAGGGGGACATACAAGAGAGACATAGGGAGGGGAAGGGGAACATAGGGTGGAGAAGGGGGGACATACAAGAGAGACATAGGGAGGGGAAGGGGAACATAGGGAGAAGGGGGACATACAAGAGAGACATAGGGAGGGGAAGGGAACATTAGAAGGGAGACATACAAGAGACATAGGGAGGGGAAGGGGAACATAGGGAGGAGAAGGGGGACATACAAGAGAGACATAGGGAGGGGAAGGGGAACATAGGGTGGAGAAGGGGGACATACAAGAGAGACATAGGGAGGGGAAGGGGAACATAGGGAGGAGAAGGGGGACATACAAGAGAGACATAGGGAGGGGAAGGGGAACATAGGGAGGAGAAGGGGGACATACAAGAGAGACATAGGGAGGGGAAGGGGAACATAGGGAGGAGAAGGGGGACATACAAGAGACTCATAGGGAGGGGAACATAGGGAGGAGAAGGGGACATACAAGAGAGACATAGGGAGGAGAAGGGACATAGGGAGGAGAAGGGGGACATACAAGACTGACATAGGGAGGGGAAGGGGAACATTGGGAGGAGAAGGGGGACATACAAGAGAGACATAGGCAGGAGAAGGGTAACATAGGGAGGAGAAGGGGACATACAAGAGAGACATAGGGAGGGAAGGGAACATAGGGAGGAGAAGGGGGCCATACAAGAGAACCTTGGGGAGGGGAAGGGGAACGTAGGGAGGAGAAGGGGGACATACAAGAGACATAGGGAGGGGAAGGGGAACATAGGGAGGAGAAGGGGGACATACAAGAGAGACATAGGGAAGGGGAACATAGGGAGGAGAAGGGGGACATACAAGAGACTCATAGGGAGGGGAAGGGGAACATAGGGAGGAGAAGGGGACATACAAGAGAGACATAGGGAGGGGAAGGCGAACATAGGGAGGAGAAGGGGGACATACAAGAGACATAGGGAGGGGAAGGGAACATAGGGAGGAGAAGGAGAACATACAGGAGACTGATAGGGAGGGGAAGGGGAACATAGGGAGGAGAAGGGGGACATACAAGAGAGACATAGGGAGGGGAAGGAACATAGGGAGGAGAAGGGGACATACAGAGACTCATAGGGAGGAAGGGGAACATAGGGAGGAGAAGGGGGACATACAAGAGACCATAGGGAGGGGAAGGGGAACATAGGGAGGAGAAGGGGACATACAAGAGAGACATAGGGAGGGGAAGGGGAACATAGGGAGGAGAGGGGACATACAAGAGACTCATAGGGAGGGGAAGGGGAAACATAGGGAGGAGAAGGGGGACATACAAGAGACTCATAGGGAGGGGAAGGGGAACATAGGGAGGAGAAGGGGGACATACAAGAGACTCATAGGGAGGGGAAGGGGAACATAGGGAGGAGAAGGGGACATACAAGAGAGACATAGGGAGGGGAAGGCGAACATAGGGAGGAGAAGGGGGACATACAAGAGACTCATAGGGAGGGGAAGGGGAACATAGGGAGGAGAAGGGGGACATACAAGAGAGACATAGGGAGGGGAAGGGGAACATAGGGAGGAGAAGGGGGACATACAAGAGACTCATAGGGAGGGGAAGGGGAACATAGGGAGGAGAAGGGGACATACAAGAGAGACATAGGGAGGGGAAGGGGAACATAGGGAGGGAGGAGGGGGACATACAAGAGAGACATAGGGAGGGGAAGGCGAACATAGGGAGGAGAAGGGGGACATACAAGAGAGACATAGGGAGGGGAAGGCGAACATAGGGAGGAGAAGGGGGACATACAAGAGACTCATAGGGAGGGGAAGGGGAACATAGGGAGGAGAAGGGGGACATACAAGAGAGACATAGGGAGGGGAAGGGGAACATAGGGAGGAGAAGGGGGACATACAAGAGACTCATAGGGAGGGGAAGGGGAACATAGGGAGGAGAAGGGGGACATACAAGAGAGACATAGGGAGGGGAAGGCGAACATAGGGAGGAGAAGGGGGACATACAAGAGACTCATAGGGAGGGGAAGGGGAACATAGGGAGGAGAAGGGGGACATACAAGAGACTCATAGGGAGGGGAAGGGGAACATAGGGAGGAGAAGGGGGACATATGTATGGGAGGGAGGGAAGAAGAGGAACAACATAGGGAGGGAGGGGGAAGGAGGGGCAACATATAAGAGAGAGAGAGGGAGAGAGGGAGGGTAGGAGGGACAACATATGAGAGAGGGAGGGAGGGTGCAGGAAATGAGGAGGGAAACTATAAGGTTGATAATCACTTGCTAAAGAAGATATGGACAGTGGTGTTGAGCGGTAATTGAAAAGTAGACAGAATGGATAAAAAACACCACCTAAGGAAGAACACTATTGATAACGTTTCGCAGAACTGATGAAGCTATCTGCGAAACGTTGTCAATAAAGTGCTCTTCCTCAGATGGTGTTTTTATCCATGGACAGAGGTGGAAAAGTGTGGATATACAATTTCCTCGTAAACCGGAAACAATCAGTAGCAGTTAACCAAGTCACATCGGAGCCTTCAGATGTCAAAAGCTCAGTGCCCCAAGGAACAGTGCTAGCGCCCCTTCTTTTCCTCATTCTAATTTGCGACATAGATGCCAACACAAGACACAGCACGGTGTCTTCTTTTGCCGATGACACAAAACTAAGCAAGATAGTAAACACACAAGAGGACACGGGCCGGCTGCAAGAATACATAAATGTAGTGTTCCAGTGGACCAGGGAAAACAAGATGCAATTCATTGAAGAAAAATGCCAATTAATACGATACGGAGATAATAATGTCGTTAATAATCTCTCTCTCTCTCTCTCCACCAGGTGTTTAAAAAAAAAAAAAAAAAAAAGTAGTGTTGGCAGTATCACCAGACAGACCACCATTCTCTCCCCCTCAGTACCCGACGTACAAAAACTGATGACGAGGAGAGAGTGAGAGTGAGAGTGAGTGAGAGAGAGAGAGAGATTGAGAGTGGGTGAGTGAGAGAGAGAGAGAATTAACCCCTTCTGTACCGGCGACGTCATTTTCATCAAACCTAACAGTATTGGTCAAGTTGGCACTGGTTGAGAACTACTATAGTCTATTCGCTGTAAGTAGGCGATAAATCATGACTTCTATCCTCTGTAACTCAAAAAGGGCTAGAGCAAATTGGCTGTAAATTTCCACACCTATTCCTTGACTGACTCTTTCCAAATGGTAGAAATATTAGCTCGATTACTCTAGTCGTGTTTGAGTTACAGAGGTTAGAAGTCATGATTTCTCGCCTACTTACAGCGAATAAACTATAGTTGGGTTTCCCAGTGTGTAGAACCATTAACCCCCTGTGTACGATCGCGCTAATAAGTCATGTCCCAGCTGGCATTACGTTTGGCTTGCTCTGTGCTGTATTAATGTCTGTCAAATGTTGAATAGGGTGGGTAAGTGTAGGAACATGTTTGGATATTTCACTCGATATGAAAAAATTAAGCTTATATATTGCTGATACCAATTATTGATCAAAACATACTTGGTGCCGAAACATGACTTATTAGCGCGACTGTACCATCGACATCTTTGTCACATTAAGGGGGTGACCTGTTTTCTGTAAGTATCTGGGCAGTGTGTTGAGTAAAAATGGGACTATGGATGAAGAAGTGCGGGAGAGGGTACAACAGGGGAAGAGGGTTGTAGGAACGCTAAAAGCAGTAACAAGAAATAGGGTGGTCAGTATGGAAGTGAAGAAGTCCTTGCATGACAGTGTGGTAATCCCGACACTGACTTACGGAAGCGAAGCATGGACGTTAGTTGAGAGACTCAGACCAAGAGTGAGAGCAGTGGAAATGAATTACTTAAGGAGTGCGTGAGGAGTTACATGGAGGGATAGACAGACTAATGAGGAAGTAAGAAGGAGGTGTGGTGTGGATGTAGATGTGCTGGAAAGTGTGAAAAGGAACAACTTGAGATGGTTCGGCCATATGGAACGTATGGAAAGCGAGAGAATGACTAAGAGGGTGTACGAGAGCGAGGTAGAGGGACAGAGAGGGAGAGGTAGACCGAATGAGAGGTGGAAGGATGGAGTGAGGAAGTACATGAACGAAGGCGGTGCTGGTTGGGGGGAGGGGCGTCGACTGACTGGGGACAGAGGTGCATGGGGGCGGTTCGTTCGTGGCCACCCCTTCAGGGATCACGGCGTCAGGCAATAGATAGATAGATTGACCTGTTTTCTGTTATTTCTGTCCTTTTCTCTCTTTGTCTGGCTTGTATCCATTCGGCCCCATTCAGCCAACTATTTTAAGACGTTTATCCCCATCTACTGGAGGTGTCGATTTCTTCCTGGCGAGCGATAGCGAGCCAGCATTATATGAAGAAATCCGGCTTCGCCGGAGACATTTTTCTATCGAAAAATTTATAAATTTAGCCTGCTGTCAAACAAAAATAAAAAATATGCTGGCTCGCTACCGCTCACCAGTAAAAAAATGACACCTGGATGGGGATAAACGTCTTAAAACAGTTGACTGAATGGGGCCAAGTGGATACAAGCCAGAGAAAGATAGAAAAGGACATAACAAAAAATTACAAATTCATCTAGAAGGGGAGTCTAGGGGGAGTACGTATTACAGGTTGATGGAGGTCTAGGGAGGAAACTAAAAAACACATTTAAAAGATAAAACAATAAACAACTAAAAGATAAAACAATAATGCAATAAATACGGCCATCCTCCCTTAACCCCTTCAGACTCATATGACGCAGAGGTTGCCAGATTAACCCTTTTACGCATTAATGACGCAGAGGTTGCCAGATTAGCAATAATAAATAGAGTTCTCTCACTCTTATAATTACCTCTCCAAGATTAGTTTTCTGCCCACAGCTAACTCAAAGACAACTGCAGAGGTTGAAGTAACTAAACTAAAGGTTTCTAAATACCCCTGATGGTAACAAAGGCTTTAAAGTATCCCTAATAGGCTCAAAATCGCGATATATGTCAGAGAGGGTTAATGGTTAGGTCTGCCGGTAATGACTCACTGGTGTAAACACAACAACATTAACCCCTTCAGTACCGATGACGTCTTTTACATTATAGTCTGGCAAGTATTAGACGATTTTACTCAGCTTAGGAAAGACGTATAGTAATTAATCTTAAAATTACAGGCTCGCTATCGCTCGCCAGGAAAAAATCGACACCTAAATGACACGAAAGGTCCTAATATTGACAAATAAATGGGGTGAAAGGTCTTAGAATCGCCAAACTAATGGGCCGAACGTCTTAAAATCTGAGAGCTAAAGAGGCTAAACACGAGGGAGAAGGGGGACCAAAACAATAAATACGGCCATCCCCAACTTGATCTCCACTTGAGGGATTGTTTTCTTGACCCCTTTCTCCCTCATTATTAGCCCCATTGCTTTTGATATTATATAACGTTTGCCCCATTAGTTTAGCGATTTTAAGATCTTTCACCCCATATTAAGACCTTTCGTGCCATTCAGGTGTCGATTTTATCCTGGCGAGCGATAGCGAGCCTGTAATTTAAGAGGTACCGGCCTTCGGCCGGGAAATTTTTCTACCGAAAAATGTACAAATTTATCTTGAAAGGGACTCAAGGGGGTGTAATTTTAAGCTTGATGGAGGTCTAGGGAACAAACTAAATACCTCCCCTTAATGGTTATGTCTCACTGGTATATACACAACATTAACCCCTTCAGTTGATTTTATTCAGCTTAGGGTATATTACATCTCCAGATTATACTATTTATTATGAAACCATTATAACCATCTATCATATAATGTTAAGGTGTTTTAGTTATAGTGTCTAGATTTATATGGGGGACTGTACATTACAGAGGTCAGCAGGTCATTCACCCCTATGACGTATTGTCTGGTCAGATCCTGTCACACACATTCTGCTGAAATGACACTCCCTGTACTTTCTCCAACGCCATCTTGTAACCACGGGTAGCCATCTTGTTACCGGGAGGTGAAGTATAGGTGTGGCTTGGAGGTGGTGAGGTGAGAAGATAGGGAGAGCAGGCAGATAGAATCGAACATCCAGGGTGATAACATATACCCAGAGATACCCTCTGGAGTTAAGGGGAGATATCCACTTGAGGGACTTTTTTCTTGACCCCTTTCTCTCTCATGTCTAGCCCCATTGCTTTTGAGATTTTAAGATGTTTGCCCCGTTAGTTTGGCGATTTTAAGAACTTTCACCCCATTTTAAGACCTTTCGTGCCATTCAGGTGTCGATTTTATCCTAGCGAGCGATAGTGAGCCTGTGACTTAGGAGGAAACGGCCTTTGGCCGGGACATTTTTCTACCGAAAAATGTACAAATTAATCTTGAAAGGGACTCAAGGGGGTGTAATTTTAAACTTGCTGGAGGTCTAGGGAACAAACTAAATAGCTCCCCTTAATGGTTTACTCTTATATTACTTTATAGTACTTCTGTATATCTTTCAAATTGTTACTTAAATATATCAAAGTTATTTTGGATCAGAGATCTTTAATTATATTCCCGTTACCTATATCTATCAATATATACTAGGTATATGGTAATCGGTGGTGGCAGCTTTTATCTATCTATCTATCTATTGCCTGACGCCGTGATCCCCGAAGGGGTTGCCACGAACGAACCGCCCCCATGCACCTCTGTCCCCAGTCAGTTGACGCGCCTCCCCCCAACCAGCACCGCCTTCGTTCATGTACTTCCTCACTCCATCCTTCCGCCTCTCATTCGGTCTACATCTCCCTCTCTGTCCCTCCACCTCGCTCTCGTACACCCTCTTAGTCATTGTCTCGCTTTCCATACGTTCCATATGGCCGAACCATCTCAAGTTGTTCCTTTTCACACTTTCCAGCACATCTACCTCCACGCCACACCTCCTTCTTACTTCCTCATTAGTCTGTCTATCCCTCCATGTAACTCCGCACGCACTCCTTAAGTAATTCATTTCCACTGCTCTCACTCAGCTTTTATACCTATCTATTAAATCAATCAATCTACAAGCAGAGAACTCAGCCTCTACACTACAACTTCTACAATCATCATACAACCTACAGTAACCTATTGCTCAGGGTTTGAAATAGAGGAGCTATCCCCCCGCCAAAGGCGGCTTTCTAGGGCCTTTCCTAGCTGTTGCTGAGAGGATTGGGTTCTAGTCATGTGGTGATGGGCTGGTCTATCAGAGTGAGAACTGAGCGATCTCTGCCATACCCATAGCTTACTCTGACTGATCCTTTTACTTATATATTTTCTAGATCTCAAGTGACGGCGTCTCTTCCGTGGATTGACCTCCCAATCTACCAAGATTGGAAGCCAAAGCATCACATTTTTCCTTTGCCCCTCAACTTTCTCTTCATAATTGCTGAGGGGCACAGGGCCCTGGGTGGGGCTTTGGTTTCCCGGGCGTTTCCGCACCCTCCTTAGCTCCCCGCCATGGAGTGGCTTCGGTCACCCAGGCTTTATTGTGGTCGGCAGGGAGGGTTCTGTTGGGGCGCTCGGTTATGGCTTTGGCCTTGCTCGGGGCCTTGGGGCTGTTCGGCCAGGCAGCTTGGGGAACAACAACAACAACAACCTATTGCTCATAGGAGACACCTTAAGGGCAGGTATTTAGTTTGTTCCCTACGTTTTCATCAAGCTTAAAATTACACCCCGTAGACCCCCTTTCAAGATAAATTTGTACATTTTTCGGTAGAAAAATGTCCAGGCCGGAGGCCGGTTGCTCTTAAATTACAGGCTCGCTATCGCTAGCCAGGAAAAAATCGACACCTTAATGGCACAAAAGGTCTTAAAATTGACAGAAATGGGGCAGTCTTAAAATGTCCAAACTTCTAGGGCGAACGTCTTAAAATCTCAAAAGCAATGGGGCTAGACATGAGGGAGAAAGGGGTCAAGAAAAAAGTCCCTCAAGTGGAAATCTCCCCTTAAGTCTACCTACATCGAGTAAGAGGTTAACCCCTATCATAAATAAAGGATCCTAACTCCAAACGTGCTAATACTCCTGTCTGGAGTTAACCCTATCAATACATATGACTACTCTTACCAGTCTTACGTAACATGGTATATGTTTTGGTCGGTTTATTTATTGATATAATATTTGTTGTTTGTTCACTCGCTAGACCTCCATCAAGCTTAACCCCCCCCCCCCCCACTCACCCACCCTAGACACCCCCTTTCAAGATAAATGTGTACATTTTTCGGTAGAAAAATTTCCCGGCCAAAGGCCGGTTCCTCCCAAAATTACAGGGTCGCTATCGCTCGCCAGGAAAAAATCGACACCTAAATGACACGAAAGGTCCTAATACTGACAAATAAATGGGGTGAAAGGTCTTAGAATCGCTAAACTAATGGGGCAAACATTCTAAAATCTAAAAACCAATGGGGCTAAACACGAGGAAGGAGGGTGACCAAAACAATAAATAGGCCCATCCGCCCTTAATGGTTAGGTCTGTCTGCCGGTAATGACTCACCTGGTATATACACAACAACATTAACCCTCTCACGACCATATGACGCAGAGGTTGCCAGATTAGCAATAAGAAATAGAGTTCTCTCACTCTTATAATTACCTCTCCAAAATTAGTTTTCTGCCCACAGCTAACTCAAAGACAACTGCAGAGGTTGAAGTAACTAAACTAAAGGTTTCTAAATACCCCTGATGGTAATAAAGGTTTTAAAGTATCCCTAATAGGCTCAAAATTGCGTCAAGAACGTGAGAGGGTTAAGGGGGGATGGGTTCCTTTTTCGGGCCCCCCTTCTCCCTCATGTCTATAGCCTCCTTAGTTTTCAGATTTTAAGATGTTTGCTCCGTTAGTTTGGCGATTTTATGATCTTTCGCCCATTAGTTTGAAGACTAAGATCTTTCGCCCCATTTTTTTGTCAATATGAAGACTATTCATGCAATTTAGGTGTCGATTTTTTCCTGGCGAGCGAAAGCGAGTCTGTAAATTATGAAGAAGCGGCCTTCGGCCAGGACATTTTATCTATCGAATAATGTACACATTTATCTTGAAGGGGGGGGGGGGGATCTTGGGGGTGTTTTTTTACCCTTGATGGAGGTCTAGCGAGGAAACTAAATCAATATTAAAAAGATAAATAATCAAGCAAATCAATACGCCCATCCCCCCTAAACCCCTTCAATATCGGTAACATCCCCCCTTAACCCCTTCAATATCGGTAACATCCCCCCTTAACCCCTTCAATATCGGTAACATCCCCCCTTAACCCCTTCAATATCGGTAACATCCCCCCTTAACCCCTTCAATATCGGTAACATCCCCCCTTAACCCCTTCAATATCGGTAACATCCCCCCTTCAATATCGGTAACATCCCCCCTTAACCCCTTCAATATCGGTAACATCCCCCTTAACCCCTTCAATATCGGTAACATCCCCCCTTAACCCCTTCAATATCGGTAACATCCCCCTTAACCCCTTCAATATCGGTAACATCCCCCCTTAACCCCTTCAATATCGGTTACATCCCCCTTAACCCCTTCAATATCGGTAACATCCTTTTCATTAACCCCTTCAATATCGGTAACATCCTTTTCATTAACCCCTTCAATATCGGTAACATCCCCCCTTAACCCCTTCAATATCGGTAACATCCCCCCTTAACCCCTTCAATATCGGTAACATCCCCCCTTACCCCCTTCCATATCTGTAACATCCCCCTTAACCCCTTCAATATCGGAAACATCCCCCCTTAACCCCTTCAATATCGGTAACATCCCCCCTTAACCCCTTCAATATCGGTAACATCCCCCCTTAACCCCTTCAATATCGGTAACATCCCCCCTTAACCCCTTCAATATCGGTAACATCCCCCCTTAACCCCTTCAATATCGGTAACATCCCCCCTTAACCCCTTCAATATCGGTAACATCCTTTTCATTAACCCCTTCAATATCGGTAACATCCTTTTCATTAACCCCTTCAATATCGGTAACATCCCCCCTTAACCCCTTCAATATCGGAAACATCCTTGTCATTAACCCCTTCAATATCGGTAACATCCTTTTCATTAACCCCTTCAATATCGGTAACATCCTTGTCATTAACCCCTTCAATATCGGTAACATCCCCCCTTAACCCCTTCAATATTGGTAACATCCTTGTCATTAACCCCTTCAATATCGGTAACATCCTTTTCATTAACCCCTTCAATATCGGTAACATCCTTTTCATTAACCCCCTTCAATATCGGTAACATCCTTTTCATTAACCCCTTCAATATCGGTAACATCCTTTTCATTAACCCCTTCAATATCGGTAACATCCTTTTCATTAACCCCTTCAATATCGGTAACATCCTTTTCATTAACCCCTTCAATATCGGTAACATCCTTTTCATTAACCCCTTCAATATCGGTAACATCCTTTTCATCAACCCCTTCAATATCGGTAACATCCTTTTCATTAACCCCTTCAATATCGGTAACATCCTTTCATTAACCCCTTCAATATCGGTAACATCCTTTTCATTAACCCCTTCAATATCGGTAACATCCTTTTCATTAACCCCTTCAATATCGGTAACATCCTTTTCATTAACCCCTTCAATATCGGTAACATCCTTTTCATTAACCCCTTCAATATCGGTAACATCCTTTTCATTAACCCCTTCAATATCGGTAACAACATGGACACTCGTCCTGACTGTCGGTGGTTTGAGTCCGGCTGGGAGTGAGTATATACAGTATACAGTATATACAGGTATACCTGTATATATATATATTTGTTCTATGTAAATGAGGAAGACAAAAGGCAGAACTGACTGTAATGAGTGCGTCCCCCAGTTGAAAGAGTGACAGGGCCAAAATTAAGGAACGTTCGAGCCAAAATGTTTGTATATAATTTGTTATTTATTTATTTATTTATTTATTTTACATATCTATTTTTTTTATTTTTTTTATTTTGTTGAGGGTTGCATGGTGTTGTGTAGTAAGGTAGAATGTTGCACTGAGGCCCTGGGTGTTGCAAGTGGCTCATCCCATTATTGAACATGTTGCCTGGCTGGTCTTAGTGTGTTCTAGTCATGGCAACCTTCTGGCCGTTGGTGGTAATTATACCCTGTTTCTTTTCAACTGGCGGTAAATTGGAAAAGTTTCCATCAAGATTTCTAAGCTATTTTGAACAATTTGTAGTGAAATATGGTGCTAAATGATATCAACTTGGTCTAAATATGATGCAGAGACACAGCAGTTTTATATTTTTCCAATAAGTATCGAAACATAAGTGGCTAAGGGATTTAATTAACCGTCAGATGAAATGAAACCGAATATAGAGTACCGGTAATAGACTTTGCTACCCTACTAAAGTATTGGAAACACTTTGGCTTTTTGGTGAAAATGGATGTCTAAAAAAATAAAAGAAATTAATAAATATGTAAACACAAAACAATATATAATTTATATATATATATATATATATATATATATATATATATATATATATATATATATATATATATATATATATATATATATATATATATATACTGTATATATATATATATATATTATATATATATATATATATATATATATATATATATATATATATAATATACGGTATATACACTGTATTTATACACTACTGAAGTACTGGAAACACTGACTTTTTGGTGAAAATGGATGTCACATAAAAAAAGAAGAAAAAAAGCCAAGATTCACTTACCCAGTGCACGTGTAGTGGTTGAGTGCTTTAGTTTGTGTCACGGCTCTGCTTGTGTGAATCAGTGCCCCCCCCCCCCACCCAGTAGAGGTGTGAGGTCCCGCTGCCTACCTACCCTCAATACACTCATAACTCACAGGGACATGACCAACACTCCAGGCAATGCACCCGGAAAGCATGGACAACTTAACCCCTTCTGTACCGGCGACGTCTTTTTAGTGTTATTCTAGCTATATTTAGACGATAGTGTGCAGTTTAAGAAGGCTCTGTTGTGGTAAAAAGGGTTAAGGGGAGATTTCCACTTGAGGGATTTTTTTCTGGACCCCTTTCTCCCACATGTTTAGCCCCATTGATTTTGAGATTTTAAGACCTTCGCCCTAGTAGTTTTGAGATTTTAAGACATTTTGCCCCATTTCTGTCAATTTTAAGACCTTTCGTGCTGTTAAGGTGTCGATTTTTTCCTGGCGAGCGATAGCGAGCCTGTACTTTAAGAACAACCGGCCTCTGGCCGGGAAATTTTTCTACCGAAAAATGTACAAATTTATCTTGAAAGGGGGTCTAGGGGGTGTAATTTTAAGCTTGATGAAAAAGTAGTGAACAAACTAAATACCTCCCCTTAAGTGAGCTAGTTCGAAGCCTGCTAATTACTGGAGGCCATTTTTATACTGAATATAATAGTCCAACAGCAGCCAGAATAAAATAAAAAAGACGTCGCCGGTACGGAAGGGGTTAACTAATAACCTCATGTATAGTGACCCATAACAATATCTTGAATCCCTCACATTTATAATTATGTAAGTATATATATGGGAACTGATTGAAAAATGGAGCTTTGCAGGGGGTTGGATGGGCTTATATATTTGTAAGTATATATATGGGAACTGATTGAAAAATGGAGCTTTGCAGGGGGTTGGATGGGCTTATATATTTGTAAGTATATATGGGAAACTGATTGAAAATGGAGCTTTGCAGGGGGTTGGATGGGCTTATATATTTGTAAGTATATATATGGGAACTGATTGAAAAATGGAGCTTTGCAGGGGGTTGGATGGGCTTATATATTTGTAAGTATATATGGGAACTGATTGAAAAATGGAGCTTTGCAGGGGGTTGGATGGGCTTATATTTGTAAGTATATATATGGGAACTGACTGAAAAATGGAGCTTTGCAGGGGGTTGGATGGGCTTATATATTTGTAAGTATATATATGGGAACTGATTGAAAAATGGAGCTTTGCAGGGGGTTGGATGGGCTTATATATTTGTAAGTATATATATGGGAACTGACTGAAAAATGGAGCTTTGCAGGGGGTTGGATGGGCTTATATATTTGTAAGTATATATATGGGAATTGATTGAAAAATGGAGCTTTGCAGGGGGTTGGATGGGCTTATATATTTGTAAGTATATATATGGGAACTGACTGAAAAATGGAGCTTTGCAGGGGGTTGGATGGGCTTATATATTTGTAAGTATATATATGGGAACTGATTGAAAAATGGAGCTTTGCAGGGGGTTGGATGGGCTTATATATTTGTAAGTATATATGGGAACTGATTGAAAAATGGAGCTTTGCAGGGGGTTGGATGGGCTTATATATTTGTAAGTATATATATGGGAACTGATTGAAAAATGGAGCTTTGCAGGGGGTTGGATGGGCTTATATATTGTAAGTATATATATGGGAACTGATTGAAAAATGGAGCTTTGCAGGGGGTTGGATGGGCTTATATATTTGTAAGTATATATATGGGAACTGATTGAAAAATGGAGCTTTGCAGGGGGTTGGATGGGCTTATATATTTGTAAGTATATATATGGGAACTGACTGAAAAATGGAGCTTTGCAGGGGGTTGGATGGGCTTATATATTGTAAGTATATATATGGGAACTGACTGAAAAATGGAGCTTTGCAGGGGGTTGGATGGGCTTATATATTTGTAAGTATATATATATGGGAACTAACTGAAAAATGGAGCTTTGCAGGGGGTTGGATGGGCTTATATATTTGTAAGTATATATGGGAACTGACTGAAAAATGGAGCTTTGCAGGGGGTTGGATGGGCTTATATATTTGTAAGTATATATATGGGAACTGACTGAAAAATGGAGCTTTGCAGGGGGTTGGATGGGCTTATATATTTGTAAGTATATATATGGGAACTGACTGAAAAATGGAGCTTTGCAGGGGGTTGGATGGGCTTATATATTTGTAAGTATATATATGGGAACTGACTGAAAAATGGAGCTTTGCAGGGGGTTGGATGGGCTTATATATTTGCTCATTTATTTATCTATATATTATTTTTTTAGTTTCCTCCCTAGACCTCCATCAAACTTTAAAAAAATCCATTAAATCCCCTTTCTAGATTAATTTGTACATTTTTCGGTAGAAAAATCGTCTAAATGTAGCAGAAATCAAATAAAGAAGACGTCGCCAGAACAGAAGGGGTTAATATGATACAAGGGGGGGGGGGGGGATGGAGAGGGGGTAGGGGTGGGGGGGAGGTGCCGGTACAGAAGGGGTTAATATGATACAAGGCTGGGGGGGGGGGGGGATGGAGGGGGGGTGGTGGTAGGGGGGAGGTGCCGGTACAGAAGGGGTTAATATGATACAAGGCTGGGGGGGGGGGGGGTAATGGAGAGGGGGTAGTGGTAGGGGGGAGGTGCCGGTACAGAAGGGGTTAATATGATACAAGGCTGGAGGGGGGGGGGGGATGGAGAGGGGGGGTAGTGGTAGGGGGGAGGTGCCGGTACAGAAGGGGTTAATATGATACAAGGCTGGGGGGGGGGGATGGAGAGGGGGTAGTGGTAGGGGGGAGGTGCCGGTACAGAAGGGGTTAATATGATACAAGGCTGGGGGGGGGGGGGATGGAGAGGGGGTAGTGGTAGGGGGGAGGTGCCGGTACAGAAGGGGTATATACAAGGCTGGGGGGGGGGGGGATGGAGAGGGGGTAGTGGTAGGGGGGAGGTGCCGGTACAGAAGGGGTTAATATGATACAAGGCTGGGGGGGGGGGGGATGGAGAGGGGGTAGTGGTAGGGGGGAGGTGCCGGTACAGAAGGGGTTAATATGATACAAGGCTGGGGGGGGGGGGGGGGAATGGAGAGGGGGTAGTGGTAGGGGGGAGGTGCCGGTTACAGAAGGGGTTAATATGATACAAGGCTGGGGGGGGGGGGGGATGGAGAGGGGGGTAGTGGTAGGGGGAGGTGCCGGTACAGAAGGGGTTAATATGATACAAGGCTGGGGGGAGGGAGGGAGGGGGAGGGGATGGAGAGGGGGTAGTGGTAGGGGAGAGGTGCCGGTACAGAAGGGGTTAATGTGATACAAGGCTGGGGGGAGGGAGGGAGGGGGGGATGGAGAGGGGGGAAGGTGCCGGTACAGAAGGGGTTAATGTGATACAAGGCTGGTGGTGGGGGTGGGGGAGGGGGGGTTGTGGGGGGGGGGGGGGGGGAGCTGGTATAAACGGGTGTCAGGGGAAATCAGTGAGTGAGACGTCAATAGCGACGTGTAAATGTATCACTTGGTGAGAGAGAGAGAGAGAGAGAGAGAGAGAGAGAGAGAGAGAGAGAGAGAGAGAGAGAGAGAGAGAGAGAGAGAGAGAGAGCCTCTGAATTATATAGGTCCGTCTGAAATTGCATAAAATTGTCTAAACTTAGCCAGAATGAAAGGCAAATAACGTCATGGTGTTGAAGCAGAACAGTTTAGTCCGTTCGTATTAAGGGGAGGCAGACCGTTTTTCTGGACCCCCTTCTCCCTAATGTTTAGCCCCACTAGTTTTGAGATTATAAGACGTTCGGCCCATTAGTTTGGCGATTTTAACACCTTTCGCCCCATTTCGTTGTCAATTTTAAGACCTTTTGTGCCATTTAGGTGTCGATTATATCCTGGCGAGCGATAGCGAGCCTGCAGTTTTAAGAGGAACCGGCCTTCGGCCGGAACATTTTTCTACCGAAAAATATACAAATTTATCTTGAAGGGAGGTCTAGGGGGTGTTTTTCTAAGCTTGATGGAGGTCTAGCGAGGAAACTAAAAACATATATGAATACATGAATTAAGGGGAGGTATTTAGTTTGTTCCCTAGACCTCCATCAAGCTTGAAATTACACCCCCTGGAGTCCCTTTCAAGATAAATTTGTACATTTTTCGGTAGAAAAATGTCCTCTTAAATTACAGGCTCGCTATCGCTCGCCAGGATAAAATCGACACCTGAATGGCACGAAAGGTCTTAATATGGGGTGAAAGTTCTTAAAATCGCTAAACTAATGGGGCGAACGTTTTATAATATCAAAAGCAATGGGGCTAAACATTAGGGTGAAAGGGATCAAGAAAAAAATCCCTCAAGTGGAGACCTCCCCTTAATAGACCAAACAAACGGCCAGTCTCCCCTTAACCCCTTTAGTACTTGTCGTTATAAACTGGATATTATCAGACGATTTTATCCAGCTTAGGGAGGACGTGTAGCAATTAAAAAAACAATTAAAACCATCTCCATTATTATCCATTTACAATACCACGGGTTCCTCCTAAGCTGCATAATATCGTCTAAATATACCGGTAGCTGGACTAACACAAGATACATCCTCGGTAAGGATGGGGTTAAGGGGGGTGACCTGTTTTTGTTCTGTCCTTTTCTATCTTTCTCTGGCTTGTATCCATTTGGCCCCATTCTGCCTACTGTTTTAAGACGTTTATCCCCATCCAGGTGTAAATTTTTTACTGGTGAGCGGTAGCGAGCCAGCATATTTTTTATTTTTGTTTGACAGCAGGCTAAATTTGTAAATTTGTCGATAAAAAATGTCTCCGGCGAAGCCGGATTTCTTTATATAATGCTGGCTCGCTATCGCTCGCCAGGAAGAAATCGACACCTAGATGGGGATAAGCGTCTTAAAATAGTTGGCTGAATGGGGTCGAATGGATACAAGCCAGAGAAAGAGAGAAAAGGACAGAAATAACAAATAGCAGGTCACCCCCCTTAATACATTGACTTCCTTCTTTTCCTTAGCTTTTTCTTACTCTAAAAAACAAAATTTCCCATAAATGTTACACCCTCCAAAACCTCCACCCATTTTTTTCAACACACTTTTCCCAACAATATCAAACTCAACCAAACCAGTGCCAAAATATAGTACTAACCTAACCTAACCGTACTGGTTGATTTGGTACTGGTTGAGAGCTACTGGTTGAAATGGTCTACTGGTTGTTGTTGTTGTTGCTGTTCCCCAAGCTGCCTGGCCGAACAGCCCCAAGGCCCCGAGCAAGGCCAAGGCCATAACCGAGCACCCCCCACACAACCCTCCCTGCCGAACACAATAAACCTGGGTGACCGAAGCCACTCCATGGCGGGGAGCTGAGGAGGGTGAGGAAACACCCGGAAAGCCAAAGCCCCACCCAAGGCCCTGTGCCCCTCAGCAATTATGAAGAGAAAGTTGAGGGGCAAAGGAAAAATGTGACGCTTTGGCTTCCAATCTTGGTAGATTGGGAGGTCAATCCACGGAAGAGACGCCGTCACTTGAGATCTAGAAAATATACAAGTAAAAGGCACAGTCAGAGTAAGCTATGGGTATGGCAGAGATCGCTCAGTTCTCACTCTGATAGACCAGCCCATCACCACATGACTAGAACCCAATCCTCTCAGCAACAGCTAGGAAAGGCCCTAGAAAGCCGCCTTTGGCGGGGGGATAGCTCCCCTATTTCAACCCCTTTCGGGGTTGGGCACCCGCCCTTCGGGGTTGGGCACCCGCCCAACTGGTCTACTGGTTGAGTGTACCGGTCACCATATCAAACTGTTCTTTCAACACTTTTCTATAACCCTCCGATCCCACGACGCTTTGGTGAGTGGAAAGTCTATACTCTATTTTTGTCCAGCTGATCGTAAATTGAATCTCTTATTAGCTGATTTCTCGATAATTAATGGAAATACATGAAACTACTATGGCCGTGGGTCGTATTAATGACAAGTTTTCATAATTAACAGCCTATTTCGCTACAAAATTGACCTTATAGCTGAGTAATAACGATAGAAACATGATAATTGACCTTATAGCTGAGTAATAACGATAGAAACATGATAATTGACCTTATAGCTGAGTAGTAATAACGATAGAAACATGATAATTGACCTTATAGCTGAGTAATAACGATAGAAAAGAGTAATAACGATAGAAACATGATAATTGACCTTATAGCTGAGTAATAACGATAGAAACATGATAATTGACCTTATAGCTGAGTAATAACGATAGAAACATGATAATTGACCTTATAGCTGAGTAATAACGATAGAAACATGATAATTGACCTTATAGCTGAGTAATAACGATAGAAACATGATAATTGACCTTATAGCTGAGTAATAACGATAGAAACATGATAATTGACCTTATAGCTGAGTAATAACGATAGAAACATGATAATTGACCTTATAGCTGAGTAATAACGATAGAAACATGATAATTGACCTTATAGCTGAGTAATAACGATAGAAACATGACAATTTAGGCTCAGCTGGATTTTTTTTTTAGTGCCAGCCTAAAAGTTTTAATGTCAAATATCAATATGTTTGGGTTATGGATATGTATTGTATATAGCCTTTTAAGGGGGTACTACTCGCTTTTTATACACCTCCTTCTCCCACATGTTTAGCCCCATTAGTTTTCAGATGTTAAAATGTTTGCCCCATTAGTTAGTCGATTTTAAGACCTTTCGCCCCATTTATTCGT
Source organism: Paralithodes platypus (assembly GCA_032716605.1). Lineage (NCBI taxonomy): Eukaryota > Metazoa > Arthropoda > Malacostraca > Decapoda > Lithodidae > Paralithodes > Paralithodes platypus. The sequence continues at coordinate 32,299,430 of CM064527.1, read as the reverse complement.
CAATATTTAGACCTTTCGTGCTATTTAGGTGTCGATTTTTTCCTTGGCGAACGATAGTGAGCCTGTAATGTGTGAAGAATCGGCCTTCGGCCGGGACATTTTTCTACCGAAAAATTTACAAATTAATCTAGAAGGGGGATCTAATGGATTTTTTTTTAGATTTGATAGAGGTCTAGGGAGGAAACTAAAAAAAAATAATGAATACATGCAAAAATGTTTGCTTCATGGATATGTATAGCTTTTAAGGGGGGTGACCTGCCTTGTTTTTCTCCCTTTCTCTCTTTCTCTGGCTTGTATTCATTCAGCCTACTGTTTTAAGACGTTTATCCCCATCCAGGTGTCGATTTTTGTATCGCTCGCCAGCATTGTATGAAAGCAAACTAATATGTTTTTATTAGTTTATTCTAGTGCATTGGGGTTTGTAATGGAGGATTAATGTTAAGAAAGGGGTGTTCTTAACATTAATCCTCCATTCCAAACCCCAATGCACTAGAATAAACTAATGAAAGCATATACTGTATGATCCTCCCGGGATTCGAACTCGGGACACCACACCCAGAACATACGTATCTAAACCATTACACCACCAACACAATACTGTATTATAACAACACCAATATAATAAGTGTGCCTGTCTCGATTACAATTCATTACTTAGTTTCAGAGATATATTTTTATATATATACATACCGGTATATATATATATATATATACATATGTACGGAAACCTTAATTTAACCCCCTGTGGTGGATGTAGCAGGAATGAATATAAGTGTTGTACCTTAAGTGAAGTCCATTGATACAGAGATCGCTTATCTTAATGAACCCAACGTGTGTTCCGACACTCCCATAATGTTAAAGGAGTGAGGGTAGGGGGGGGGAGGGGAGGGGGGGTAGAGCTAATTTGTTGGTCTATTTATATATATATATATATATATATATATATATATATATATATATATATATATATATATATATATATACTGTATATAGCCTATGTATATTTACTTTCCCCGCTAGACCTTCATTATAAGAACATAAGAACATAAGAAAATGGGAGTCTGCAGAAAGCCGATTGGCCTAAGCAAGGCCTGTCCCTGTCCCTGCAATCCCTGCAAGGCCTGCAATCCCTGTCCCACACAACCCCAATTCAATTACAAAGCCCAATTATAGGCTCAACACTCTAATACCCTGAGGATCATCTTACCAAAACGGTTAGAGATTAACGCAGGATTATGGGGGTGTGCAGAGCACTGATTGGCCCAACCCGGCTGATCCCCCTTCACACCCAACCCTTCTCGTCCATAATATGCTTATCCAATTTTATCTTAAAGCTCCCTACCGTTTTAGATCCCACTATAGCACTTGGTAGTCCATTCCACCCATCTACAACTCTGTTACCAAACCAATATTTGCCTATATCTTTTCTGAAACGAAATTTATCTAATTTGAAACCATTGGTAGAGTTCTTTTGCTATCACTGAGCTTTAGTACATTTGTCATGTCCCCTTTGTTAATCCCACTAACCCACTTGAACACCTCTATCATATCCCCTCTAACTCTGCGTCTCTCTAAAGAATGTAAACTAATTTCTTCAACCTTTCTTCATACGGAAGATTTCTAATATTATGGATAATTTTTGTCATTCTACGCTGTATTCTCTCCAATGAATCTATGTCCATTCTGTAATAAGGACACCAAAATTGAACAGCATAATCCATATGGGGTCTCACTAATGACAAGTAAAGTTTTAAGATAACATCAGCAGTTCTGTTACTCACACTCCTAGAGATGAACCCGAGAATCCTGTTTGCCTTATTACGAACGCTTATACACTGTTTTCTAGGCTTCAAATCATTGCTAACAAACACACCTAGATCTTTCTCGCAGTCTGAATTTTCTAATTCTAAATTAGCTAGTTTATATTTAACATTTGTTTGCATCTTCCCTATCTTTAATACCTTGCATTTGTCAATGTTAAACTTCATCTGCCAATTTACTGACCATTCATGTAAGGTATCTAGATCCCTTGGGAGGCACTCTATATCGCTATCTGAATCAATTGATCTCCCCATTTTAGTATCGTCTGCGAATTTACTTATCCTACTAGTTATACCTAAATCTAGGTCATTTATGTATATAAGAAACAACAGGGGACCTAATACCGATCCCTGGGGGACACCACTTTTGACTGCTCCCCACTCTGACTTGGTACCATTTATGCTGACTCTCTGTTTCCTACCAATTAGCCATGACCTAATCCATCCCAACAACGATCCTCCTATTCCATGTGCCTCAACCTTTCTCATCAATCTCTCATGAGGGACTCTGTCGAAAGCTTTACTGAAATCTAAATATATAATATCATATGACTTGTCACTATCTACTGCTTCATATACCTCTGAGAAAAAGCTAAGCAAATTAGTAAGGCAAGAACGTCCCTGAGTGAATCCATGCTGAGAAGAATTTATTAAGTTAAATTTTTCTAAGTGGCTTCTAATTTTCCTAGCAATAATAGACTCTAGCAACTTTCCTATGATTGATGTGAGACTAATGGGACAAGCTTAAAATAAATCCTCAAGGTCCCCCTTCGAGATCAATTTCTATATTTTTCGGTCGAAAAGTACCTCCAAAATTACAGGCTGTTGTCGCTTGCCAGGAAAAAATCGACACATATATGGCACGAAAGATGAAATTATTGACAGAGAAAGGGGGTGACAGTCTTTAAATCGCCAAACTAATGGTCCGAACGTTATACAATCTGATAACTAATGGGGCTAAACATGAGGGAGAAGATGGGCCAGAACAATCAACCATCTCCCCTTAAATTCATTGTCAGCGAAGGGAGTGGCAATTACTATTTATACACTACTACACCTACAGATCACCTACAGTACATCAAGAAACCAAAGTCCTCAAAGTCAAAGACCATCTGGACATGAGAGGCACTCAATTCCTGGCAGCAGCCTCCACAAACCAACACCACCCACTACACTACATGGCAACACACCCACAGACACCAAGGAATATTAAAACAACACCCAACACACGGTATCACACACAAATACCGTCATCTCTCTTTCCCTTCCCACCCCAAACCAGCTTCCAGAAGCACATCCATACTCATATCTCTCGCCGTGCCATCCAATCACTATAGCAAACACGCAGCTGCAGACACGACCTCCCGAAATCCATCCTTCCGAATCCTCCCTTCCTCGCGAGGACAGAGTCCTTCTGGCCAGGCTGAGATGTGGGCACCATCCAGCTCTTCTGAGCTATCAGAAGAGACTGGATGACTCCGTTGTCGACAACTGCCCGGGATGTAACACAGCACCCCATACTATTAAACACATCATAGAAGACTGCATTTCACACAATCACTTACACCAACAACACAATCTACACTCCTTGAGAGCTCTGTGGGAAAGACCGACCGTGACCATGGCATTCCTTACGGACTCGGGGCTGTTCGGCCAAGCAGCTTAGGGAACGAACAACAACAACAACAACAACAACAACCATTTTGACAATATATAATATAAACTATTAAGGTGCATTATTAGTATTATCCCGTCTAACATAAGGATAAACACGTAAATCACTCTCAGTATACCTAGTTATTTTATATACCGGTACCTTCTTTATGCTCTTGATATTTTGTAGTTATTTTATATACCGGTACCCTCTTTATGCTCTTGATATTTGTAGTTTATCTTACTGTACTGAATTTAAAGCTGCTATTTCGCCTGAATTTTGTGTGATGTGTTGTGGGTTTTTTTATGTAGTTGTTTCTGTTCGAGCTCTGTCTCGAGTCGGCCACCCCCAGTTATGGGGTATGTGCCTGAGTGTATACATGCATACATAAATACATACATACATACATATATACATAAATACATACATACTCTGTCCCTGAATCCATCTTTCCCTCATCTTATGACTTAAATTGCTTCAAAATCCGTGTGTCCAGACATTTTGGATCGAACATTCCATGAGTTTGGCCATGTCACTCTTTCAATTCTGGGGGAGGCACTCGTCACGGAACGTTTTGCCTTTTGTCTCCCTCATCAACAAATATAAATTAAAAATAAATTTAAAACAAAATCGCCTGACAAGTGCATAATTTGCTGTGAAGTTAATAAAGCCATTCCCTGGGTGATTTCTGCTATAATAAGGTTTGACGATAATCAGCTTCCAGAGTCGTGATTAATCTGTCACCCTCGTTAAAGATAAAAGAACGTCAACCCGGCATCGTAGCTCAGAAGGTGACAGTAATGCGGTGGCCAGAAGGACTTACAAGCACGGTACAGTCGGCCTAATAAGACGTGTCGCCACTGTCATTACGTTTTGCTCTCTGTGTGTTGTATTAATATCTGTCAGATGTTGAATAGGGTGGGTAAAAGTAGGAACATGTTCGTATATTTCACTTGATATGAAGAAATTAAGCTTAGATATTACTGATACCAATTATTGATCAAAATATACTTGGTCCCGAGACATCACGTATTAGCGCGACTGTACATCAGTAATAATGAGCTTTACCTCCACATCAAGTATATTTGGATTCATAATTGGTTTCAGCAATATCTTTAGCACTTACCCCATTTATTTTTATTTTTTTAAATGGGGTGGCTGACTCGAGACAGAGCCCGAACAGGGACATCACAACACATCAGAAAAACAAAACAAAACAAAACACAAAATCACACACATCTCAGTCGTCCAGGAGAAATACCCAGAGATCTAGGCCCAATTGGGGTCCCCAGCAAAAGATTCCCAGATCCCAGATTCCCGGAGAGGCTCCGATTTCTGTAGGCAGACCCGCAGCGGAGCTACCACAAGCCCGCCCACCATGCAATCAGGCGTACCCTTCATTACCACTGACTCCCCGGGCCAGGCGCCTGACGGACTATTATCTAGTCCAACTGGCGCATGACCCCGTCTCCCAAACGACCGTGTTTACACTCATCTATTCACAAGCATTCTCCATTCATTCCTATTTATTACCACTTCTCTTGCCTGATCTATAGTCATTCCTCTATCATCCAACGCTTGTCTTACACAGTCTCTTCATGTCAATGGAGGTCTTCCTACCTCTCTATCTCCCCTTGTATTTGACTCACATATTCTCTTTGTAAGCCTTTCATCTTCCATTCGTTTAACATGACCATAAAAGCTCAGCACCCTTCTAAATATCTAAACTTAATTTATTCATATCGAAGGGGATACACATAGCTATTCCTACACCTACCCATCCTTACCAACATTTGACAGATATTAATACAGCACAGAGAGAGAGCCAAATATAATGACAGCTGAGACATGACTTATTAGCGCCACTGTACAGGAAAAATATATAAATACATTCGCTTCCAGAGATATACTTCCATAATTAGAAAGAGGTGAGGTCCACGAATTTTTATGTGGCACGGTACATCAGTAATAATGAGCTTGCCCTCGACATCACAATCATCATTTACTTCCACTTCTAAATATATACTGGGCGCCGCGGAACGATAATAACCCAGAAATTGCTCACCCATAAATATTTGGTGGTTCCAGCGACACGAGGCAAATTATGTCAGCCCTTGAGGGTATTTATGGTCACTCTTAATATAAATCTTCTTCGTAAATATCTTCAAAATGCAGTTGCCCAGACGCATTTGCACCCACACCATGTTTTTATATAGAAGCAAGCCACCTTATGATTGAATTTCGAATGTAGAATAGGTTTAATGAAGTCAAACTTCTAGCAAGAAGGAAAGGTGTTAAGAGGTAAGCCAGAGGCAAATAGTTTACCTGGACAAGCCACAGAAGCACAGTTTGTGAATACAACAGAAGGAACACCATCAGGCCCATACGCCTTATTAGTATTAAGCCCAGAAAGGGCAGAAAACATATCTTTGGAAGAGATTATGATATTAGGCATGAATAAGTGGAGAAGGAGTAACTGCACCGGAATCATCCAAGGTTGATTTTTAGCAAAAGTTTGAGTGCAGAGTTCAGCTTTATCAGAGGAAGAAGTGGTGCAACATGGCCTTACTTTACTCATCAAAAGTTCAATACAAAGATTTTTTTGTTTGAGATATTATTACAAGATAACCTCGTTTACAGGAAACCATGACAATATTGTGCTCAGTATGTAATAATAATAATAATAATAATCGGTTTATTTCAAGCCGGCAGCCAATGGGGCTGAAAATACACAGGCTTAACCTAGATCTTATCCTAATGGATCAACAGACTGATCCTGGCAGCTAACGAGGGCGCCTACATACTCCCAAGGGAGTAGGACGTGGGCAGGAGACTTTGTGGGTCCCCCGAGACGATCCGCCCAGATCTTGCCTTCACGGCCAGGGAAAGTTTTTGAGAGAACTTCCCCTGCCGGCGCCTGGGATTGAACCCCCGACACCAGAGCTAGCGCTCCCAATACAGAGTACTAAGCGCGCTCGGCCACCGTGACCGTATATGTGTGTGTGTGTGTGTGTGTGTGTGTGTGCGTGCGTGTGCGTGCGTGCGTGTGCGTGCGTGGGTGTGTGCGTGCGTGTATGAGATAAACAAATGCCTAAGATGAGTACAACTATGTATGATAGTTAACAAATCTATTTAGCAGATCAATACAAATCTGGGACAATTTAGTTTTAAGACTGGAATTAATTGTGAAAATGGATACAATAAAAATTAGTGCGAAGTTTATTTGGTTTGGCCAATTCAGCACTTCCAAGGTAATAGTAGTTGAAAAGTATAAGTCTATCTATCTATCTATCTATTGCAGGACGCCTTACTCCCCTTACGAGGGTGGCCATACACAGAATGCCCCCAAACAGACCTATTCCCTGTGAGAGGGACAACCCGAGCCAGTTTAGTGAAGGACTTACAGGATTGACCACTCAATTTAGGATCCGTCCAACTCCGAGGCCCTCTGTGTATCTTGTTAGCACTATTTTTCTACAGTGGTGTTCGGCTAATCCATCCACTAACCTGCCTTACCCTTAGGTAAGCAGTACGGATTTGTATCAGGTTTACTCCCCTAGACAGGTTGTTGTTGTTGTTGTTGTTCCCCAGGCTGTCTGGCCGAACAGCCCCAAGGTCTCGAGCAAGGCCAAGGCCATAAACGAGCGCCCCCACAAAATCCTCCCTGCTTACCACTAACAAAGCCCGGGTGACCGAAGCCACTCCAAGGCAGGGAGCTGAGGAAGGTGCGGAAACACCCGGGAAACCAAAGCCCCACCCAAAGCCCTGTGCCCCTCAGCAATTATGAAGGGAAAGTTGAGGGGTAAGGGAAAACCTAGACAGGTTGCCAACCAAGGCTGACGAGTTCCATCCCAGTCTAATTTTGTATATTTGATGGCGAGGGCTACCGAGAATAGACCAGTTTACCCCATGTAGTACCGGTGACGTCGTTTTCATTTTATTCCGGCAACTATTAGACATCTTATTCAGCTTAAGAAGGACGTCCACCCATTAAGGCGAGATTTCCACTTGAGGGATTTTTTTCTGGACCCCTTTCTCCCTCATGTTTAGCCCCATTGCTTTTGAGATGTTAAGACGTTCGCCCTAGTAGTTTGGACATCTTAAGACACTTTGCCCCATTTCTGTCAATTTTAAGACCTTTCGTGCCATTAAGGTGTCGATTTTTTCCTGGCGAGCGATAGCGAGCCTGTAATTTAAGAGCAACCGGCCTCGACATTTTTCTACCGAAAAATATACAAATTTATCTTGAAAGGGGGTCTAGGGGGTGTAATTTTAAGCTTGATGAAAACGTAGGGAACAAACTAAATACCTCCCCTTAAATGGCTATACATACTATCTAAATTTTATCGTTTAACTACCGGTACCGCATACACTTCATAAAATCGTCTAAATGAAGCTCCAGTTCAATACAAAACAAGATGTCGCTGGTACGGTCGCGCTAATAAGTCATGACCCAGCTGTCATTACGTTTGGCTCGCTATGGGCTCTATTAACCCCTTCCTTACCGAGGATATATTGTGTGTTATTCCAGCTATATTTAGACAATTTTATGCAGCTAAGGAAGACACTGTGGTAGTTAAAATGGATAATCGAGATAGTTTGAAGCCTTTTAATTGCTACACGTCCTCACTAAGCTGTGTAAAATCGTCAAATAATATCCAGATAATACTAACAAGGACAACTTTTAAAACACGCGGTGAATTGCCTATGATAACGCTCTTCAAATCTCTAGTGCTACCGCGGCTTGAATACTGTAGCGTATTAACATCCCCATACAAAGCAGGTGAAATAAATTACGTAGAGAGTGTACAAAGAAATTTCACTTCGCATATAAGTTCGATAAAACATCTACACTATTGGGTGCGTTTAAGAGCACTGAATCTGTACTCACTGGAACGTAGAAGAGAACGTTACCTAATAATATACACGTGGAAAATCGCAGAGGGTTTAGTACCAAACCTACATACTCCGATAGTCATGAAATTCAGTGATAGGAGAGGCTGGGAATGCGAAATCCCCCGGATGAATAACAGGGGTGCTATGGGCTCTCTGCGAGAGGGCTGGTTATCACACAGAGGCCCACGTCTCTTCAACAAACTCCCACGGCGAGTAAGAGACATGAGGGACATCTCGTTAGACAACTTCAAGAGAGCCCTAGATGTCGAACTGCAAAAAGTGCCAGACGAGCCCATCCTCGCAAGGGAGCGAGCTGTCGCTTCAAACAGTCTACTGCACCAAATCACCACCCATAACGAGGGGCGTCGCGCTCCTTGGTGCCGCTAGAAGAGCGGCGAACACATCCAAAGGTATCCAAAGGTAACTCGGTACAGAACGGGTTAATGCCTGTCAGATGTTTAATAGGGTGGGTAAGTGTAGGAACATGTTTGTATATCTCACTCGAAAAGAAGAAATCATGTGTAAATATTGCTGATACCAATTATTGATCAAAACATAATTGGTGCCGAGACATCACTTATTAAGTCGACTGTACAGAAAGAGTTACTACCGGTACCTGCTTTGCCACTCTCATTTGCTACCAATCTACTTAGGGTGTGAAGTCATTATATTATATCAAATCATGAGAGAGAGAGAGAGAGTGAGAGTGAGTGAGTGTGCGAGTGAGTGACTGAGCGAGAGTGAGAAAATGAGAGAGTGAGTGAGTGAATGAGAGGGATAGAGTGAGTGAGTGAGTGAGTGAGTGAGTGAGTGAGTGAGTGAGTGAGTGAGTGAGTGAGTGAGTGAGTGAGAGAGAGAGAGAGAGAGAGAGAGAGAAAGTAAGAGTAAGTGAGTGAGTGAGTGAATGAGTGAGAGAGAGTTAGTGTGAGTGAGTAAGTGAGTAAGAGAGAGAGAGAGAGACGGGGAATGTCCAGGGAGTATGTTGTAGGAGAGGGTGTTAAGTGCTGGGACGGAGAGAGAGAGAGAGAAAGAGGAGGAGGAGGAGGAGGGATGAAGAGGAGGAGGAGGAGGGAGGGAGGAAGAGGATAGTGAGGGATCGGAAGAAGCTGAAGAAGGGGGAAGAGAGGTAGGAAGGAAAAGGAGTATGAAGAAGATGAAGAGGGAATAGGAGTGGAAGAAAGCGAAGGTGGAGAAGAAGCGATCGGAAGAAGAGGGAAGAGGGGTAGGAATGAAAAGAAGGATGAGAAGGAGAGAGAGGAAGAAAACGAAGAAAGAGAAGAATAAGGAGAGGGAGGAGGAGTGGAAAGAAAGCGAAAGAGGAGAAGAAGGAGAGAGATGAGGAATAGAAGAAAACGAAGGAAGAGAAGAAGAGAGAAGGGGGTAGGAATGAAAAGAAGGATGAGAAGAAGAAGAGAGAAGGGGGTAGGAATGAAAAGAAGGATGAGAAGAAGAGAGAAGGGGGTAGGAATGAAAAGAAGGATGAGAAGAAGAGAGAAGGGGTTAGGAATTAAAAGAAGGATGAAAAAAAGAGAGAAGGGGGTAGGAATGAACAGAAGGATGAGAAGAAGAGAGAAGGGGGTAGGAATGAAAAGAAGGAAGAGAAGAAGAGAGAAGGGGGTAGGAATGAACAGAAGGATGAGAAGAGGGGGTAATAGTGGAATAAAGCAAAGGAGAAGAAAGATGGAGGAGTGGTGGAGAGGAACAGAAGGAGAAGCAGAGTATGAGGAGCTGTGGAGGTAGTATAAAGAGGAGGCAACATAAGCCACCCTAAGAGACGGACAGTGTGTTGCCAATTCCTATTATATTAAGGAGGAGAAATCCTACTTGGAGAAAGTATTCCATTTCATACACAAGTCGTACGACCCATATTCCAGGGTACCATACAGGGATGTTTACAACTATCCACATGCAACTCGGGTTGAAGTGATTTAAGGTCATTCTTGGCAGCCAAGCACAAGCGTTATTAATATTATTATACATACAAAGAAACTACTTTAATTTACCACGAGTAAGGTCAGTATATTGCAAAATGTATCAATATTGCAGGTCAAAATAAACATCAAATATATATAACAGTAACAAAGCCATTCGTAAACAATCTCCCAGACTCCCGCACATTGCAAAGAGAAGGCCAATCGTGAGTGAGTTCCCTTGTCACTCGTCAGGAAGTGTCGATCGGAGTATTGTGTTATATTTGCCGCTCTCTTGGTCCAGTATTTACAAGGCCTTTGGGAAATTTGGGTGAATGGTCCCTAGAGAGCAATGTAGGGGTTGCTGGGTTAATAGAGGTGTGTCTGTGTGTGTGTGTGTGTGTGTGTGTGTGTGTGTGTGTGTGGAGAGAGAGAGAGAGAGAGAGTGAGTGAGTGAGAGGGAGAGAGAGAGAGAGGGTGGGGGGCCCCGATGGGTAAAGGGGGTGTGGTCAGTGTTATTTTTGCTGTGAAGGGGGTGGCGACTGTTGTCAGGGTGAGTTTTGTGATTGAGGGTGTTGTCAGTGAGGGATGGTGTTATTGAACCTGTTGTCAGTGAGGGTGTTGTGAGAGCTATTGTGAGCTATGATAACCTCTGGGGTGTTGTGAGAGCTGTGGTTAGAGAGAGTGTTGTCAGTAAGTGTTGTCAGTAAGAGTTGTTGTGAGAGTATTGTGAGCTATGATAACCTCTGGAGTGTTGTGAGAGCTATTGTGAGCTATGATAACCTCTGGGGTGTTGTGAGAGCTGTGGTTAGACAGAGTGTTGTCAGAAAGAGTTGTTGTGAGAGTATTGTGAGCTATGATAACCTCTGGAGTGTTGTGAGAGCTGTGGTTAGAGAGAGAGTATTGTCAGTGAGAGTATTGTGAGCTATGATAACCTATGGAGTGTTGTGAGAGCTGTGGTTAGAGAGAGAGTATTGTCAGTGAGAGTATTGTGAGCTATGATAACCTCTGGAGTGTTGTGAGAGCTGTGGTTAGAGAGAGTGTTGTCAGTGAGAGTATTGTGAGCTATAATAACCTCTGGAGTGTTGTGAGAGCTGTGGTTAGAGAGAGTATTGTCAGTGAGAGTATTGTGAGCTATGATAACCTCTGGAGTGTTGTGAGAGCTGTGGTTAGAGAGAGTATTGTCAGTGAGAGTATTGTGAGCTATAATAACCTCTGGAGTGTTGTGAGAGCTGTGGTTAGAGAGAGTATTGTGAGCTATGATAACCTATGGAGTGTTGTGAGAGCTGTGGTTAGAGAGAGTATTGTCAGTGAGAGTATTGTGAGCTATGATAACCTCTGGAGTGTTGTGAGAGCTGTGGTTAGAGAGAGTATTGTCAGTGAGAGTATTGTGAGCTATAATAACCTCTGGAGTGTTGTGAGAGCTGTGGTTAGAGAGAGTATTGTCAGTGAGAGTATTGTGAGCTATAATAACCTCTGGAGTGTTGTGAGAGCTGTGGTTAGAGAGAGTATTGTCAGTGAGAGTATTGTGAGCTATAATAACCTCTGGAGTGTTGTGAGAGCTGTGGTTAGAGAGAGTATTGTGAGCTATGATAACCTCTGGAGTGTTGTGAGAGCTGTGGTTAGAGAGAGAGTATTGTCCGTGAGAGTATTGTGAGCTATGATAACCCCTGGGGTGTTGTGAGAGCTGTGGTTAGAGACAGTATTGTCAGTGAGAGTATTGTGAGCTATGATAACCTATGGGGTGTTGTGAGAGCTGTGGTTAGAGAGAGTATTGTCAGTGAGAGTATTGTGAGCTATGATAACCTATGGAGTGTTGTGAGAGCTGTGGTTAGAGAGAGTATTGTCATGAGAGTATTGTGAGCTATGATAACCTCTGGAGTGTTGTGAGAGCTGTGGTTAGAGAGAGTATTGTCAGTGAGAGTATTGTGAGCTATAATAACCTCTGGAGTGTTGTGAGAGCTGTGGTTAGAGAGAGTATTGTGAGCTATGATAACCTATGGAGTGTTGTGAGAGCTGTGGTTAGAGAGAGTATTGTCAGTGAGAGTATTGTGAGCTATGATAACCTCTGGAGTGTTGTGAGAGCTGTGGTTAGAGAGAGTGTTGTCAGTGAGAGTATTGTGAGCTATAATAACCTCTGGAGTGTTGTGAGAGCTGTGGTTAGAGAGAGTATTGTCAGTGAGAGTATTGTGAGCTATGATAACCTCTGGGGTGTTGTGAGAGCTGTGGTTAGAGAGAGTATTGTGAGCTATGATAACCTATGGAGTGTTGTGAGAGCTGTGGTTAGAGAGAGTATTGTCAGTGAGAGTATTGTGAGCTATGATAACATCTGGAGTGTTGTGAGAGCTGTGGTTAGAGAGAATATTGTCAGTGAGAGTATTGTGAGCTATGATAACCTCTGGGGTGTTGTGAGAGCTGTGGTTAGAGAGAGTGTTGTCAGTGAGAGTATTGTGAGCTATGATAACCTCTGGGGTGTTGTGAGAGCTGTGGTTAGAGAGAGTGTTGTCAGTGAGAGTATTGTGAGCTATGATAACCTCTGGAGTGTTGTGAGAGCTGTGGTTAGAGAGAGTGTTGTCAGTGAGAGTATTGTGAGCTATGATAACCTCTGGGGTGTTGTGAGAGCTGTGGTTAGAGAGAGTATTGTGAGCTATGATAACCTCTGGAGTGTTGTGAGAGCTGTGGTTAGAGAGAGAGTATTGTCAGTGAGAGTATTGTGAGCTATGATAACCTCTGGGGTGTTGTGAGAGCTGTGGTTAGAGACAGTATTGTCAGTGAGAGTATTGTGAGCTATGATAACCTCTGGGGTGTTGTGAGAGCTGTGGTTAGAGAGAGTATTGTCAGTGCGAGTATTGTGAGCTATGATAACCTCTGGAGTGTTGTGAGAGCTGTGGTTAGAGAGAGTATTGTCAGTGAGAGTATTGTGAGCTATGATAACCTCTGGGGTGTTGTGAGAGCTGTGGTTAGAGAGAGTATTGTCAGTGAGAGTATTGTGAGCTATGATAACCTCTGGGGTGTTGTGAGAGCTGTGGTTAGAGAGAGTATTGTCAGTGAGAGTATTGTGAGCTATGATAACCTCTGGAGTGTTGTGAGAGCTGTGGTTAGAGAGAGTATTGTCAGCTATGATAACCTCTGGAGTGTTGTGATAGCTGTGGTTAGAGAGAGTATTGTCAGTGAGAGTATTGTGAGCTATGATAACCTCTGGAGTGTTGTGAGAGCTGTGGTTAGAGAGAGTATTGTGAGCTATGATAACCTCTGGAGTGTTGTGAGAGCTGTGGTTAGAGAGAGTATTGTCAGTGAGAGTATTGTGAGCTATAATAACCTCTGGAGTGTTGTGAGAGCTGTGGTTAGAGAGAGTATTGTCAGTGAGAGTATTGTGAGCTATGATAACCTCTGGAGTGTTGTGAGAGCTGTGGTTAGAGAGAGTATTGTCAGTGAGAGTATTGTGAGCTATGATAACCTCTGGGGTGTTGTGAGAGCTGTGGTTAGAGAGAGTATTGTCAGTGAGAGTATTGTGAGCTATGATAACCTCTGGGGTGTTGTGAGAGCTGTGGTTAGAGAGAGTATTGTCAGTGAGAGTATTGTGTGCTATGATAACCTCTGGAGTGTTGTGAGAGCTGTGGTTAGAGAGAGTATTGTCAGTGAGAGTATTGTGAGCTATGATAACCTCTGGGGTGTTGTGAGAGCTGTGGTTAGAGAGTATTGTCAGTGAGAGTATTGTGAGCTATGATAACCTCTGGAGTGTTGTGAGAGCTGTGGTTAGAGAGTATTGTCAGTGAGAGTATTGTGAGCTATGATAACCTCTGGAGTGTTGTGAGAGCTGTGGTTAGAGAGAGTATTGTGAGCTATGATAACCTCTGGAGTGTTGTGAGAGCTGTGGTTAGAGAGTATTGTCAGTGAGAGTATTGTGAGCTATGATAACCTCTGGAGTGTTGTGAGAGCTGTGGTTAGAGAGAGTATTGTCAGTGAGAGTATTGTGAGCTATGATAACCTCTGGAGTGTTGTGAGAGCTGTGGTTAGAGAGTATTGTCAGTGAGAGTATTGTGAGCTATGATAACCTCTGGAGTGTTGTGAGAGCTGTGGTTAGAGAGAGAGTATTGTCAGTGAGAGTATTGTGAGCTATGATAACCTCTGGGGTGTTGTGAGAGCTGTGGTTAGAGAGGAGGGGAGTGAGAGGTAATACGAGTTGGGGTTGTGGCAGTTGTGGTTAGGGACAGTGTAGCCAAAAAGTAGGATTTCATGCTGTAATATATATTTTGTGTTTGTGTGTTCATTGTTTTCTGTTGTCCCTATTCTGGTTCTGTCTTGAGTCGGCCACCCCCCGAAAAAAATAAATAAAAAAAAAATAAATAAATAGGGAAAGTGGTGATTGGGCCTGGGTAGATATATTGATAGATAGATAGATAAAATATATCTTCCAGTATTATGGACACACTGAAACACATGTCTTTGTTCTACTTACTCTATTTACTCAGGCCCATTCTTGCTTTTTATGGGGGTGGCTTTATTCTATCTATCTATCTATTGCCGGACGCCGTACTCCCCTTACGAGGGTGGCCATACACAGAATGCCCCCAAGCGGACCTATTCCCTGTGAGAGGGACAACCCGAGCCAGTTTAGTGAAGGACTTACAGGATTGACCACTCAATTTAGGATCCGTCCGACTCCGAGGCCCTCTGTGTATCTTTATTAAATGTGTTAAAATATTTCAGAGAAAATTGAATAGTCTCATATATTATTCATCGATTATATACCGTACGCTTTCGAGGTTTGTTTATATAGTTCGAGGGTCTAAAAAGATTCAGAAATGGTGTCCTTAATTGTTCAGTCCCATAACTATTGTCACTATTGTAGGGTTTGTCGAGCTCCTAGTGGCACTGAGGAGTGTGCCGCCCCTCATTATGGGTTGACATTTAGTGCAGCAGAATGTTCGAAGGGGCAGCACACTCCCCACGACCTTGAAACAAAACAAAATATATCTGGACTTGATCGACAATATTGACGGTCTAGGAATATAATATAAATAGTGCTTACAAGCAGAATACGTAATAATAGCTGGTTGTATTGAATATATGGCAGACATTGAAAGAATGAGAACTGTGCAGAAATTCCGAAAGCTGTACTCCATTTACGAAACGAAAATAATGCCTCGCTCGTTACAAGAAACAGACACACCCACACAGAAAGAAATACTAGAGGAGTCTCGGTAGAACGCATACCTCCGCCTACGATGGTTTTGTCACAAAATAAATGCACACCAACGACACCAGAAAAGAGAAGGCCAATCGTGAGTAATGTTCTTCTTCTTCTTCTTGGTATTTATATGTGCAGTTTGCTCGGAGTATTTCAAGGTCTCCAGATTTGTTTTATTAAAGTGACAATTACAAAGCGGTGTACTATCCACGAGATCAATGAAATATGATCCGGATCGCCTCCTAAATCGAACCATTTCTTCCTTGGCGCCTATCCTATCTGCCTACCAAACTTAGTGAAAATCGGTTCATAACATAGGGATCGCCTCTTTAATTCAATTAGTTCTTCTTTGGCACATATCCTATCTGCGCACCAAATGTTGTGAACATCGGATAATAACTTTGTGAGATATCTTGTTTACAGACAGACAAACGGAGGGGAAAACATAACAAAAGTCCTTACCATTAGACCTATATATCTGGAAAGAGATAGACATGTTGGAATTAGAAGGAGAAAAGGGGGAGGAGGGAGGCTGGAAAGAGGGTGACTAGTGTTTTACGAGGTGAGCCGGGGTTGTGGCACACACCTAAATAAAAGGGAAGGTGAGAAGAGAGGGAGCAATAATGGCAGCCACAGGGAAGGTGAGAAGAGAGGGAGCAATAATGGCAGCCACAGGGAAGGTGAGAAGAGAGGGAGCAATAATGGCAGCCACAGGGAAGGTGAGAAGAGAGGGAGCAATAATGGCAGCCACAGGGAAGGTGAGAAGAGAGGGAGCAATAATGGCAGCCACAGGGAAGGTGAGAAGAGAGGGAGCAATAATGGCAGCCACAGGGAAGAGAGCCCAGGGAGTGGTTAAGGTTGGTGACCTGCTTTTTGTTATTTCTGTTCTTTTCTCTCTTTCTCTGGCTTGTATCCATTCGGCCCCATTCAGCCAACTATTTTAAGACGTTTATACCCATCTAGGTGTCGATTTCTTCCTGGCGAGCGATAGCGAGCCAGCATTATATGAAGAAATTCGGCTTCGCCGGAGACAGTTTTCTATCGAAAAATGTACAAATTAGCCTGCTGTCAAACAAAAATAAAAAATATGCTGGCTCGCTACCGCTCACCAGTAAATTTTTTACACCTGGATGGGGATAAACGTCTTAAAACAGTAGGCTGAATGGGGCCAAATGGATACAAGCCAGAGAAAGATAGAAAAGGACAGAACAAAAACAGGTGACCCCCCTTAAGGCGGAGTTACAAAGCCACTTCTACAGCCAACTGTCATAGGCCATTACAGTCCGTCTGCTTTTCACATGTGTTATATACTAGCTGAGGTACCCGGCGCTGTCTGGGAAAAACATCGACGTATGAGCTGCCTATCTTGGGGGTGAGGGGACAACACAAAATGATGCTTAAAACCCCCTTAGTATGCATGCCAAGTATGGGACTCCATCTTGAAAACTGAGGGAGTTGGGGAGGCCCCACTCCCCTCCCCACTTAAAACCTATTCTAGCACCCCCTTGGTATTCATTCCAAGTATGAGCTCTCCATCTTGAAAATAATGGCCGATACCGAAGACAAAAATACCCCAAAATTGTGTTGCCAGGATGAAGAAGCTGGCGATCAATAGAAAGTTGCCGGGAAAAATGCCCTCGTGTGGTGCGGCCTGGAGGGGGAGAGGGTGGGGTGTTTTGGACCCCCTTCTCCCTCATGTTTCATGTTTAGCCCCATTTTTTTTTCTTTAGATTGTAAGACGTTCGTTACATTAGTTTGGTAATTTTAGGACCTTTCACCCCATTTATTTGTCAATCTTAGGACCTTTCGTACCATTTAGGTGTCGATTATTTCCTGGCAAGCGATAGCGAGCCTGTAATTTTAGGTCTTATCTAAAACTTTACAAATTTATCTCGAAGGGGAGTCGAGTTATTTTGTTTGTGTTTAATGCTTTTTGGATATACAGTATAGCGAGGAAACTTAAAACAAAAAATATATATTCAAACTAATAAATACACCAAAAAAACAACCATATCCCCTTTAATGCATAACAGGGCGAGAGGGGTGGTGGGGAACGAGGAGGGAAAGGGGAGAGGGGGGAGGGGGGGAGGAGGAAGGTATAATAAAGAAAGCAGTCAGAGTGGGGAAGAGAAACAATGGAACAGAGAACACTGGCAAAATATATACCGTACATATACTGTGTATATATATATATATATATACCCGGTATATATATATATATATATATATATATATATACAGTATATATAAAACTCCACATATGATACACCGAGAGACAGATTAATAAAGACATGAAAGGAGCGGCGACAATATGTACAACAATGCAGGTTTGATGAAATGCCTGCATAAAAAAAATATATTGAAAAGAAACCATTCTCGTCTCTCCTTCAGATTGATTATGTGGAAGACTAGACGATGAATACAGGATGGGATATTCATTTTGTTAAGGGAGCCCACCTCGTTTTTTTTTCTCTTTCTCTCACTCTCTCTTTGGCTAGTATCCATTCGGCCCCATTCAGCCAACTGTTTTAAGACGTTTATCCCCATCAAGGTGTCGATTTCTTCCTGGTGAGCAATAGCGAGCCAGCATTGTATGGAGAAATCCGGCTTCGCCGGAATTTTTTTTCTATCGAAAAATTTACAAATTTAGCTTGCTGCCAAAACAAAAATATATATATGCTGGCTCGCTACCACTCGCCAGGAAAATATTGACACCTGGATGGGGGTAAACGTCTTAAAACAGTAGGCTGAATGGATACAAGCCAACGAGAGAAGGAGAGAAAGAGAAAAAAAAAGAGATGGGCTCCCTAAGTCTTCAATAAAAAAAAAAAAAAAAAAAAAAAAAAACTCTCTTGATAGCGTATTGTATAAATGCGCGGAATTTCGGTGTGAGTATCCTAGCTTCGAGTTCTACATGTATTTGTTGATTTCATTAAGGGGAGGTATTTAGTTTGTTCCCTAGACCTCCATCAAGCTTAAAATTACACCCCCTTGAGTCCCTTTCAAGATAAATTTGTACATTTTTCGGTAGAAAATTTTCCCGGCCAAAGGCCGGTTCCTCTTAAATTACTGGCTCGCTATCGCTCGCCAGGATAAAATCGACACCTGAATGGCACGAAAGGTCTTAATATGAGGTGAAAGTTCTTAAAATCGCTAAACTAATGGGGCAAAAGTTTTATAATATCAAAAGCAATGGGGCTAAACATGAGGGAGAAAGGGGTCAAGCAAAAAATTCCTCAAGTGGAGACCTCGCCTTAATTGAGTTTAGAAGTTGGTTGGTGAAAACACACACTAATATAAATGTATGAGCGACGAATATACTGTATATAGAGTGTGAAGTAATATAGATAGTAATTTAATACCTGTAATATATATATATATATATATATATATGGGTGACCGATGCATAACTGGTGTAGAATAGTTGAAAAGCCACATTAAGGGGAGTCACCTGCTTTCCTTCTCTCATTTTCTCTCTTTCTCTGGCTTGTATCCATTCGGCCCCATTCAGCCTACTGTTTTAAGACGTTTACCCCATCTAGGTGTCAATATTTTCCTGGCGAGCGGTAGCGAGCCACCATATATATATATTTGTTTTGACAACAAGCTAAATTTGTACATTTTTCGATAGAAAAATTTCTCGGGCGAAGCCGGATTTCTCCATACAATGATGGCTCGCTATCGCTCGCCAGGATGAAATTGACACCTGGATGGGGATAAACGTCTTAAAACAGTAGCATGCATGGGGCCGAATGGATACAACCAAGAAAGAGAACAAAGCAGGTCACCCCCCTTCCTATGACTTAAATTGCTTCAAACTCCGTGTGTCCAGGCATTTTGCCTCGAACGTCCCTTGATTTTGGCCCTGTCACTCTTTCAACTATGGGGGAGGCACTCGCTATAGGCAGTTATGCCTTTTGCCTCCCTCAATCACATAGACAAAAAAAAAAAGGGGTGGATGGTTCATATTTTGTGTCGCTTTATTCATTTATCTATTGTTTTCATTTATCTATTGTTTTCATTTATCTATTGTTTTCATTTATCTATTGTTTTCATTTATCTATTGTTTTCATTTATCTATTGTTTTCATTTATATATTGTTTTCATTTATCTATTGTTTTCATTTATCTATTATTTTCATTTATCTGTTTTCATTTATCTATTGTTTTCATTTATCTATTGTTTTCATTTATCTATTGTTTTCATTTATCTATTGTTTTCATTTATCTATTGTTTTCATTTATCTACCGTTTTCATTTATCTATTGTTTTCATTTATCTATTGTTTTCTAATTCCCTCCGTCTATATAAAAAACTCCAGGATCCACCTTCAACATATATTTGTACATTTTTCGGTAAAGATATCTCCCGGCCGAAGAAGGCAGTGTTTATTACAACAGATCCTTCTTAAGGGGAGGTTTCCACTTGAGGGATTTTTTTTCTGGACTCCTTTCTCCCTCATATATAGCCCCATTGCTTTTCTATTTTAAGACGTTCGCCCCATTATTTTGACGATTTTAAGAACTTTCGACCCATTTCTGTCAATTTTAAGACCTTTCGTGCCATTTAGGTGTCGATTTTATCCTGGCGAGCGATAGCGAGCCTGTAATTTAAGAGGAACCGGCCTTCGGCCGGGAAATGTTTCTACCGAAAAATGTACAAATTTATCTTGAAAGGGACTCAAGGGGGTGTAATTTTAAGCTTAATGGAGGTCTAGGGAACAAACTAAATACCTCCCCTTGCACAAAATAGTCTAAATATAGCTAGATATATAATATAAAAGACGCCTCCGGTACAGAAGGGGTCAACAGGCTACTAACTATCTCACTTAACCCTTTTCTACCACCACAGATCCTTCTTAATCTGCCCAAACATCGTCTACATAATAAGCCTAGCTAGAAAAAAAACGTCGGCGGTACAGAAGAGGATAAAACGGCCGATTTAATTAATATTCATGAAATATTGACAGGCTTCGCGCGGATTTCACATTTACATACGGTATACAATGTGTTGTTGCAAAAATACCGCGAAAGTATCCTTAAAAAAAAAAAAAAAAAAAAAAAAAAAAAAAAAAAAAAAAAAAAAAAAAAAAAAAACGAATTAAGGGGATGGGGTTTTTTTCTGCACTTTCTTTTCCCTCATCTTTAGCCCCATTAGTTTTTGAGATTTTAAGACCTTCGTTTCATCAGTTTGGCGATTTTGATACCTTTCGCCCCATTTCTTTGTCGATATTTAGACCTTTCGTGCAATTTAGGTGTCGTTTTTTTCCTGACGAGCGATAGCGAGCTTGTAATTTTAATAGAAACCGGAGAAAAGATAATATTAACCCTCTGAAGCTCTGACGCGTTTTAGCAGTTTATTTTGGCTATCATTAGACGATTTTACGCAGCTTAGGAAGGATCTGTGGGTATTAAAAGGGTAAATACTATCTCAATCAACCCTTTGACTTCCATACACCGTTACTAATCTGAATAAAATCGTCTAATAGTAGCCAGAAACAGAACAGAAACGCGTATTGGAGCTTGAAAGGTTTAATAATACACACTCCGCCTCCCTCTTTTCTCTCCTCGCCTCCCTCTCTTCCCCCTCCCTTTTTTCTCTCCTCACCTCCCTCTCTTCCTCCTCCCTCTTTTCTCTCCTCACCTCCCTCTCTTCCCCCTCCCTCTTTTCTCTCCTCACCTCCCTCTCTTCCCCCTCCCTCTTTTCTCTCCTCATCTCCCTCTCTTCCCCCTCCCTCTTTTCTCTCCTCACCTCCCTCTCTTCCCCCTCCCTCTTTTCTCTCCTCACCTCCCTCTCTTCCCCCTCCCTCTTTTCTCTCCTCATCTTCCTCTCTTCACCCTCCCTCTTTTCTCTCCTCACCTCCCTCTCTTCCCCCTCCCTCTTTTCTCTCCTCACCTCCCTCTCTTCCCCTCCCTCTTTTCTCTCCTCACCTCCCTCTCTTCCCCCTCCCTCTCCTCACCTCCCTCTTTTCTCTCCTCACCTCCCTCTCTTCCCCCTCCCTCTTTTCTTTCCTCACCTCCCTCTCTTCCCCCTCCCTCTTTTCTCTCCTCACCTCCCTCTCTTCCCCCTCCCTCTCTTCCCCCTCACCTATTTTCACAGCTTATTCACCACCTCTCCCATTTCGCCTTCAGTGTGTCTAATACTATTTTCTTCTGCACAAATAATATTCATATATATATATACCAATAAATGAGCCCTTCCCCCTTAACCCATACAGTGCCGGTTACGTCCTTATCATTATATTGCAGCAGCTATTAGACGATTTTATTCAAATTAGGAAGGACCTCTAACAATAATATGGACCAAAAACTAATCTCAATCGATCCCTTTAATTACTGCAGATCCTTCTTAAGCTGCACAATATCGTCTAAATATAGCTAGAATTAACGATAACACACGCCGCTGGTACTCAAAGGGTTAAGTCTAGCCTACTATTTGTGCTTCGTTCACCCACCAGCCTGCCAACCCTCCGGTAAATACTAGAAATCGATGCGCAAGATAAAGTTCCGGGCAGAAAATGTAGACGGAAAATAGTCCAAGTGTTCATGAGCTTCTGAGAGCCCATTTTTTCCAGGCTCTTCTCTCGACGGTACCGTACTGGAGAGGAGGATGGGGGGGGGGGGGTTGCAGGAGGAGGAGGAGGAGGAGGAGGAGGAGGAGGAGGAAGAAGAGGTAGTGGAGGGGAGGCAGGGGGAGGGGGAGGAGGAGGTGGAGGAAGAGGTGGATGAGGAGGAGGAGGAGAAGAGGAGGGGGGGGGGGGGGAGGAGAGGAGGAGGAGGAGGAGGGGGGAGGAAGAGGAGGAGAATACAAAAGCATACAAAGGAGAACAAACTGCAACAGACCTATTGGTCCTTACGGGGCAGTTTGGATATCTAAAACTACTAATCTATTGACTACGAGGTAGAGAAAAGGATAGCAAAGAAGAAGGCTCCTCCCCACCCACCACTCCCTCCAGCTAATCCTGGCATGGAAACAGATTGGAAAAATACCATGTAGTATTGACAAACTGACACGGCAATTGGGATAGGACAAAGAGAAAAAGAAGTTGATGTGTAATCTAAGCTACTTCTATTACTACAATTCTGAAAGGGAACAGATGTATGAATATCAATATACATTTCATGATTTCGGCATGCATTGATTGACACTTCGGTGCGCGTTATTGTGAAAGAAACTGTGTTAATTGGGGGTTATTTGTCAAGTGTTTATTCAAATGGTTCTTGAATGTTTCGACAGTATTACAGTTTACAATGGAGGAGGAGGGGGAGGAGGAGGAGGAGGAGGAGGAGGAGGAGGAGGAGGAGGAAGAGGGGGAGGAGGAGGAGGAGGTAAATAGAGGAGGAAGGAAAAACTCTGAAAGCGAAGAAGGAAGGGAAAGAATACACACGGGAAGCGACGGGTGCTTCAAAGGTGACTGGTTATATTAAACTCAGATTTTGTGTAGTTTAATAATGATCTATGGTAGTAAAAAGGGTTAAGTGAGATGGTTCGAAGCCTGTTAATTGCTGGAGGCCCTTTTAAAACTGAATAAAATCGTCTAATGGTAGCCAGGATAGAGTTAAAAACACATCACCGGTAAAGAAGGGGTTAAACTCAGGTAGCGAACCACATGAAGACAGCTTAACCCTTTCAAGCTCCAATACGCATTTCTGTTCTGTTTTCTGGTAATTATTAGACGATTTTATTCAGATTAGGAAGGGTATATGGAAGTCGGAGGGTTGATTGAGATAGTCTTTACCGTTTTAATACCCACAGATCCTTCCTAAGCTGCATAAAATCGTCTAATGATAGCCAAAATAAACTGTTAAAACGCGTCAGAGCTTCAAGGGGTTAAGGGGAGGTTTTTAGTGTGTTTCCTAGACTTCCATCAAGCTTGAAATTACACCCCCATGACCCCCTTTCAAGATAAATTTGTACATTTTTCGGTAGAAAAATGTCCCGGCCGAAGGCCGCTTCCTCTTAAATTACAGGCTCGCTATCGCTCGCCAGGAAAAAATCGACACCTAAATGGGACGAAAGGTCTTAAAAGTGCCATAAATGGGGTGAAAGTTCTTAAAATCGCCAAACTAATGGGGCGAACGTCTTAAAATCTCAAAAACAATGGGGATAAACATGAGGGAGAAAGAGGTAAAGAAAACATCCCTCAAGTGGAAATCTCCCCTTAAAGACCAAGTTGTCGTTCCCGGATAAATGAAACTACTACCGGTATGCCTCGATCCAATTTGAGAGAAGAGACGCTGGTTTAAGGGGGTAGTGCTTGTCTTGGGGGGGGGGGTCTATGGAGTTATTTATATAGCATTAAGTGAGTTTAGATGTGAAGTTGGTCGGTGTAAAAACCATAATATTATACAGGGTGTCCATAAAGTCTCTTTACAATTTAAAATATTTATTACAAAAGCAAATGAACAGACAACTATGTGGAAATTATTACAAAATGAGGAGTAGATATTGAAGTTTTTTTTGCCTCGTTTAGTACACCTCTACATGGGCACCATTAGTTGCACGAAGCACATCAAGACGGTACTCGATTTCTTGCCATGTTCGCTGTAGCATAGCCTCATCAATGGTCGCAATGGCATCAGTGATCTTTTGCTTTAGGTCAGTGATGTCCCGTATCTCTGTTCGATACACGATATCTTTAACATAACCCCATAGAAAGAAGTCCAGGGGAGTGATACGAGGTGGCCAGGGAATCGGGCCATCCCTTCCAATCCACCGGTCTGTGAATGTTTGATTTAGGAACTCACGAACACGCAGTCCCCAATGTGGTGGTGCACCATCTTGCTGATAAATGATGGTTGGTTGAAGGTCATCTAGTTGTGGTGCCACATATTCAGTCAAAAGGTCAAGGTAAACATTTGCAGTAATTGTTTTCTCGTGGAAGAAAAATGGACCAATGGACAAATGCAAGTTATTAAAAACTTTGATAACCACCGAGTACATACAACAAATCTGATTAAAATATCTCATCAATTGCCTTGGTAATAATTGTTTTAAATTGTAAAGAGACTTTATGGACACCCTGTATATATTTTTTGGTTTCCTCGCTAGACTTTCATCAAACTTTAAACAAAAAACACCCCCTAGACCCCCTTTCAAGATAGATTTGTAAATTTGTTGGTAAAAGCCGCTTCCTTCTAAAAATAATACAGGCTCGCTATAGCTCGCCAGGAAAAAATCTACACTTAAATGGACTGAAAGGTCTAAATATTGACAAAGAATCGGGGCGAAAGGTCTCAAAATCGCCAAACTAATGGAACGAACGTCTTAAAATATCAAAACGAATATGCTAAACACGAGGGAGAAGGGGATCCAGAAAAACGAACAACCTCCCCATTAATACATTTTTTTTTTTTTTTTTTTTTATCGCAATGATCTCGACAAAAGTTTTCGGTAAACAGAAAATGTAGTATATACCTATAGTCCATGCTTTAACCCTTTGAGTACCAGCGACGTGTTTTATATTTGATTCCACCTATATTTAACCTATATTAGGCTATGCAACTCAAGAAGGAGCTGTGGTACGGTAGTTAAGGGGGGTAACCGTTTTTTTTTTTTATTTCTCTCCTTTTCTCTCTTTCCCTGGCTTGTATCCATTCGGCCCCATTCAGCCAACTGTTTTAAGATTTTTATCCCCATCCAGGTGTCGATTTCTTCCTGGCGAGCGATAGCGAGCCAGCATTGTATGGAGAAATCCGGCTTCGCCGGTAACATTTTTCTATCGAAAAATGTACAAATTTAGCTTGCTGTCAAAACAAAAATATATATATGCTGGCTCGCTACCGCTCGTCAGGAAAATATTGACACTTGGATGGGGTAAACGTCTTAAAATAGTAGGCTGAATGGGGCCGAATGGATACAAGCCAAAGAGAGAGGGAGAGAAAGAGAATACAAGCAAGGTGGAGTTGGTGGAGACAGTTTGAAGCCCTAATATTGATAGAGGTCCTTCCTAAGCTGAATACAATCGTCTAATAGTTGCCAGAATATAATAAAAAGGAAGTCACTGGTACTGAAGGGGTTAATTAATCAACTGGTACTGAAGGGGTTAATTAATCAACTGGTACTGAACGGGTTAATTAATCAACTGGTACTGAACGGGTTAATTAATCAACTGGTACTGAACGGGTTAATTAATCAACTGGTACTGAACGGGTTAATTAATCAACTGGTACTGAACGGGTTAATTAATCAACTGGTACTGAAGGGGTTAATTAATCAACTGGTACTGAACGGGTTAATTAATCAACTGGTACTGAACGGGTTAATTAATCAACTGGTACTGAACGGGTTAATTAATCAACTGGTACTGAACGGGTTAATTAATCAACTGGTACTGAACGGGTTAATTAATCAACTGGTACTGAAGGGGTTAATTAATCAACTGGTACTGAACGGGTTAATTAATCAACTGGTACTGAACGGGTTATTTAATCAACTGGTACTGAACGGGTTAATTAATCAACTGGTACTGAACGGGTTATTTAATCAACTGGTACTGAAGGGGTTAATTAATCAACTGGTACTGAACGGGTTAATTAATCAACTGGTACTGAACGGGTTAATTAATCAACTGGTACTGAACGGGTTAATTAATCCACTGGTACTGAACGGGTTAATTAATCAACTGGTACTGAACGGGTTAATTAATCCACTGGTACTGAACGGGTTAATTAATCCACTGGTACTGAACGGGTTAATTAATCAACTGGTACTGAACGGGTTAATTAATCCACTGGTACTGAACGGGTTAATTAATCCACTGGTACTGAACGGGTTAATTAATCAACTGGTACTGAACGGGTTAATTAATCCACTGGTACTGAACTGGTTAATTAATCAACTGGTACTGAACGGGTTAATTAATCAACTCAACCATGGCGTGATAAACAATATTTAACCTTTTCCTATTATTATTAAGGACAAGGGAAGTCCTACTTGGAGAAAGTATTCCATTTCATACACAAGTCATGGGACCCATAGGCCTATAGGAAGACACCATAGGGGAATTTTTACAAGGATTAATACGCAACTCGGGATTAAATCAAATGTTATTTTCACCCAGCCAAGCAAAAGAGTCATATATATATATATTCTCTTTTAAACAGACGAGGTTAAAGGCAATAGCAGCTTCAGCATTCAGGATTTTATTGTTACAGCTTTCAATAGTTCTAACAATTTTCCTCTGGGGTTCAGAGATGAGGTACAACAGGTTAGCAAAATTCATGGTGGATCCAACGTTTCACAAGTAAACATCGTGCATCTTCAGGGGATGGAGAGGTAATGATTAGAATAAGGACAAAGCAACATATTTATGCAAAATTCGAGGATCAAGAATAGAGATAATAAAGAGAATCTATTACCTGGCTATACTAACATATATATATATATATATATATATATATATATACAGTTTATTGTATCATAGACTACAGTAGATCTGGACTTAACACGAAAATGGAGCTTTGCAGTAAGGGACTCAAAATAGGAGAACGAACCCCAAAGTTCAAACCTCGAAACCGCAAAAATTTGATATTTTCGCGGTTTCGGGTTCGAACTTGGGGGTTCGTTCTCCTATTTTGGGTACCTTACTGCAAAGTTCCAATTTCGTGTCAAGTCCAGATCTACTGTAGTCTATGACTACAAGTGATAATGATGATGGTGGTGATGGTGATGATAATAGTGTTAGGGTGGTGGTGGTGGTGGTGATGATAATAGTGTTAGGGTGGTGGTGGTTGTGATGGTGATGGTGGTGGTGGTGGTTATGGTGATGATAATAGTGTTAGGGTGAGGGTGGTGGTGGTGGTGGTGGTGGTGGTGGTGATGATAATGATGACAACATTAAAATGGTCTCCCTGTGGTCTGGCTGACTCTCCTCAAGACCTTAATATGAGGCCATATTTGCATAACGATATCAACAACTTATTCTAATGGTATTATAATTGAGGTTGAAGGGGAGATAAAGTCGCTTTTCTGGTCCCCCTTATCCCTCATGTTTAGCACCATTAGTTTTCAGATTGTAATACGTTCGGCCCATTAGTTTGGCGATTTTAACACCTTTCGACCCATTTCGTTGTCATATTTAAACCAAGACCTACCCCTCCCCCCTTAACAGCTTAACTCTCCTCATACAGGTTATGAACATGTCTCATTACATGAGTGTCATTAGCTAACATACAGATTCACTGGCTGGCTACCTAGCTTACTGCCTATATGGCTGGCTTAGTTAAGGGGTAGTGCTTGTTTTTGGTATATATATATATATTTATATATATTTATATTTATATATATATATATATTTATATATATATATACAGTATATTTGTTTAGTTTCCTCGCTAGACCTCCATGAAGCTTTAAAAAAAAAAAAAAAAAAAAAAAAAAAAAAAAAAAAAAAAAAAAAAAAAACACCCCCAGGACCCCCTTTCAAGATAAATGTGTACATTTTTCGGTAGAAATGTGTTCCGGCCGAAGGCCGCCGCCACCACCACCACCTCTTCGTCTTCTCCCCTCAGTAGCTTTCATCTCTCCCCTTCACCACCGCCTTCACCACCACTATTTTCCTCACAGACTCTCAACTTTTCCGTCGTCACCCTCATAAACCTCTCCCCGGTTCCCTCACCAACCATATCCAATATATTTCGTGTTATTTCTTACCACCAGGGTGTCAAACCGAAAATATTTTGTTTGAAGACTTGAATATATAGGAGAAGGAATACCAGAAAATGTACATGAAATACGGTAGCATTGTTTTGGCCATTGCATCACTTCCAAACACATAACTTGAACTAAGGAATTAATATTTTGTGTCATGCCCCAGCCAGGGTTCGAACCCAGGCCAGTAGTGCAGCACTCCAGCACCTTAACCACTAAACCACCGAGGAGATTAAAAGCAGTGGCTTCATTTGGAATTATATCCCATCCACCACCACCCGCTCCGATTCGTGATCACGTAGCTAGATACCATACACACAAACACCCCACACACAAACACTAGCAACTAAGGACTAGAGAAGGATACAAGTAATCTAATGCACATTGAAAATGTTCACGTAATAGCTCACGTAATAGTTTTGGCCATTTCATCACTTCCAAAGACATCATTTGAATTAAGGAATACCAGAAAATGTACATGAAATAGCATTGTTTTGGCCATTGTGTCACTTCCAAAGACATCATTTGAACTATACACCATAATTTTATCCATGTATATACAATCAAATAAAACTATAAATAACGGACTAGGCTTTCGTTTGACACCCTGCTGATCACCATCTCGTCGAAAATCTGCTATCATTGCCAATCTTTCCTTCATCCTATGACTTAGACTGCTTTAAACTTTGTGTATCCAGGCATATTGACTCCAACGTCCCTTGAATGTCACTCTTTTAACCTTGGGGGAGACACTCGCTACAGGCAACCTCTCTTCTTCTCTCCTTCTCCTCCTTCCTCTCTTCTTCTCTCCTCCTCCTTCCTCTCTCCTCCTCCCTCCTCTCTCCTCTCTCCTCTCTTCTCCCCCCCCCCCCCCTCCGGAAGTCAGATCAAGGACAATGGACCGTATAATCCGCGCGCATGTGTATGTGTGTGAGTGAGTGAGTGTGTACGTGTGCGTGTGTCTATATTTGTGTGTGTGTATATAATATATGTGTATCTGTGTGTGTGTGTTAAGGGTGAGGTGATGGGGTTCGATAGGGAGGTAACGAGACCATAATGAGCTATCTCGACTCACCGCTAATGAAGCAAACAAACACAATGAACCAGGTAGTGTACGGTACGGTCATCATCCCCTGTTTATGGCCGACTTGTTTATATTTACTT
This sequence comes from Paralithodes platypus, assembly GCA_032716605.1. Classification (NCBI taxonomy): domain Eukaryota; kingdom Metazoa; phylum Arthropoda; class Malacostraca; order Decapoda; family Lithodidae; genus Paralithodes; species Paralithodes platypus. The sequence continues at coordinate 32,270,145 of CM064527.1, read as the reverse complement.
AACCCCTTCTGCATCGGTGACGTCTTAACCCCTTCTTTATCGGTGACGTCTTAACCCCTTCTGTACCGGTGACGTCTTAACCCCTTCTGTACCGGTGACGTCTTAACCCCTTCTGTACCGGTGACGTCTTAACCCCTTCTGCACCGGTGACGTCTTAACCACTTCTGCACCGGTGACGTCTTAACCCCTTCTGCACCGGTGACGTCTTAACCCCTTCTGCACCGGTGACGTCTTAACCCCTTCTGCACCGGTGACGTCTTAACCCCTTCTGCACCGGTGACGTCTTAACCCCTTCTGCACCGGTGACGTCTTAACCCCTTCTGCACCGGTGACGTCTTAACCCCTTCTGCACCGGTGACGTCTTAACCCCTTCTGCACCGGTGACGTCTTAACCCCTTCTGCACCGGTGACGTCTTAACCCCTTCTGCACCGGTGACGTCTTAACCCCTTCTGCACCGGTGACGTCTTAACCCCTTCTGCACCGGTGACGTCTTAACCCCTTCTGCACCGGTGACGTCTTAACCCCTTCTGCACCGGTGACGTCTTAACCCCTTCTGCACCGGTGACGTCTTAACCCCTTCTGCACCGGTGACGTCTTAACCCCTTCTGCACCGGTGACGTCTTAACCCCTTCTGCACCGGTGACGTCTTAACCCCTTCTGCACCGGTGACGTCTTAACCCCTTCTGCACCGGTGACGTCTTAACCCCTTCTGCACCGGTGACGTCTTAACCCCTTCTGCACCGGTGACGTCTTAACCCCTTCTGCACCGGTGACGACTTAACCCCTTCTGCACCGGTGACGTCTTAACCCCTTCTGCACCGGTGACGTCTTAACCCCTTCTGCACCGGTGACGTCTTAACCCCTTCTGCACCGGTGACGTCTTAACCCCTTCTGCACCGGTGACGTCTTAACCCCTTCTGCACCGGTGACGTCTTAACCCCTTCTGCACCGGTGACGTCTTGTAAATTTATTCAGCTACAATTAGACGATTTTGTGCAGTTTAAGGGGGGTGACCTGCTTTTTGTTATTTCTGTCATTTTCTCTCTTTTTTTGGCTTGTATCCATTCGGCCCCATTCAGCCAACTATTTTAAGACGTTTATCCCCATCTAGGTGTCGATTTCTTCCTGGCGAGCGATAGCGAGCCAGCTTTATATGAAGAAATCCGGCTTCGCCGGAGACAGTTTTCTATCGAAAAATGTACAAATTTAGCCTGCTGTCAAACAAAAATAAAAAAATATGCTGGCTCGCTACCGCTCACCAGTAAAAAAAAATGACACCTGAATGGGGATACACGTCTTAAAACAGTAGGCTGAATGGGGCCAAATGGATAAAAGCCAGAGAAAGATAGAAAAGGACAGAACAAAAACGGGTCACCCCCCTTAAGAAGAATCTGTGGTAGTTAAAAGGCTGAAGTGAGATAGTTGGAAGCCCGTTAATTGTTGGAGACCTTTAAGGGGAGATTTCCACTTGAGGGACTTTTTTCTTGACCCCTTTCTCCCTCATATCTAGCCCCATTGCTTTTGAGATTTTAAGACGTTTGCCCCATTAGTTTGGTGATTTTTAAGAATTTCAGCCCCATTCTGTCAATTTTAAGAACTTTCGTGCCATTTAGGTGTCGATTTTATCCTGGCGAGCGATAGCGAGCCTGTAATTTAAAAGTAATCGGCCTTCGGCCAGGACATTTTTCTACCGAAAAATGTACAAATTTATCTTGAAAGGGGGTAAATGGGGTGAAATTTTAAGATTGCTGGAGGAATAGGAAACAAACTAGAAACCTCCCCTTAATAAGCCGAAGAAAATCGTATACCAGTAGCCAGAATAAAGTTAAAAAAGACTTTGCCAATACAGAAGGGGTTAATACGGCGCCGATAAATAATAGTGTTCATAATTGTCCATATATGTACCGATAAATAAAAGACGTTGCCGATACCGAAGGGGTTAATACGGCGCCGATAAATAATAGTGTTCATAATTGTCCATATATGTACCGATAAATAAAAGACGTTGCCGATACAGAAGGGGTTAATACGGCGCCGATAAATAATAGTGTTCATAATTGTCCATATATGTACCGATAAATAAAAGACGTTGCCGATACAGAAGGGGTTAATACGGCGCAGATAAATAATATTGTTCATAATTGTCCATATATGTACCGATAAATAAAAGACGTTGCCGATACAGAAGGGGTTAATACGGCGCCGATAAATAATAGTGTTCATAATTGTCCATATATGTACCGATAAATAAAAGACGTTGCCGATAAAGAAGGGGTTAATACGGCGCCGATAAATAATAGTGTTCATAATTGTCCACATATGTACCGATAAACAAAAGACGTTGCCGATACCGAAGGGGTTAATACGGCGCCGATAAATAATAGTGTTCATAATTGTCCACATATGTACCGATAAATAAAAGACGTTGCCGATACCGAAGGGGTTAATACGGCGCCGATAAATAATAGTGTTCATAATTGTCCACATATGTACCGATAAATAAAAGACGTTGCCGATACCGAAGGGGTTAATACGGCGCCGATAAATAATAGTGTTCATAATTGTCCATATATGTACCGATAAATCAGCTGTTCACCCCTTCAGTACCAGTGGCAACCTATTCCCTATATTCTGGCTACTATTAGACTATTTTGATCAGTTTAAAAAAGGCCTCCAGCATTTAACAGGCTTCCAAGTATCTCCCTTAAGGGGAGGTTTTTAGTTAGTTCCCTAGACCTCCATCAAACTTAAAATGTCACCCTATAGGCCCCCTTTCAAGATAAATGTGTAAATGTTTTCGGTAGAATAATGTCCCGGCCAAAGGCCGGTGCCTCTTAAATTACAGGCTCGCTATCGCTCGCCAGGAAAACATCGACACCTAAATTGCATGAAAGGTCTTAAAATTGACAGAAATGGGGCGAAAGTTCTTAATTATGGTGCGAATGTCTTAAAATATCAAAAGCAATGGGGCTAAAACATGAGGGAGAAAGGGGTCCAGAAAAAAATCCCTCAAGTGGATATCTCCCCTTAACCCCTTATGTACCGGCAATGTCCTTTCAACTGTGTTCTGGCTATACTATTAACCCCTTATGTACCGGCAATGTCCTTTTATCTTAATTAACCCCTTATGTACCGGCAATGTCCTTTCAACTGTGTTCTGGTTATACTATTAACCCCTTATGTACCGGCAATGTCCTTTCAACTGTGTTCTGGCAATACTATTAACCCCTTATGTACCGGCAATGTCCTTTCAACTGTGTTCTGGTTATACTATTAACCCCTTATGTACCGGCAATGTCCTTTCAACTGTGTTCTGGTTATACTATTAACCCCTTATGTACCGGCAATGTCCTTTCAACTGTGTTCTGGTTATACTATTAACCCCTTATGTACCGGCAATGTCCTTTCAACTGTGTTCTGGTTATACTATTAACCCCTTATGTACCGGCAATGTCCTTTCAACTGTGTTCTGGTTATACTATTAACCCCTTATGTACCGGCAATGTCCTTTCAACTGTGTTCTGGTTATACTATTAACCCCTTATGTACCGGCAATGTCCTTTCAACTGTGTTCTGGTTATACTATTAACCCCTTATGTACCGGCAATGTCCTTTCAACTGTGTTCTGGTTATACTATTAACCCCTTATGTACCGGCAATGTCCTTTCAACTGTGTTCTGGTTATACTATTAACCCCTTATGTACCGGCAATGTCCTTTCAACTGTGTTCTGGTTATACTATTAACCCCTTATGTACCGGCAATGTCCTTTCAACTGTGTTCTGGTTATACTATTAACCCCTTATGTACCGGCAATGTCCTTTCAACTGTGTTCTGGTTATACTATTAACCCCTTATGTACCGGCAATGTCCTTTCAACTGTGTTCTGGTTATACTATTAACCCCTTATGTACCGGCAATGTCCTTTCAACTGTGTGCTGGCTATACTGTTATTAGACAATTATATTCAGTTTAAAAAGGCCCTCCGGCAATTAACAAGGTTCCAACTATCTCACTCAAGGGGAGGTATTTAGTTTGTTCCCTAGACCTCCAGCAAGCTTAAAATTACACCCCCTTGAGTCCCTTTCAAGATATATTTGTACATTTTTCGGTAGAAAATGTCCCGGCCAAAGGCCGTTTCCTCTTAAGTTACAGGCTCGCTATCGCTCGCCAGGATAAAATCGACACCTGAATGGCACGAAAGGTCTTAAAATGGGGTGAAAGTTCTTAAAATCGCCAAACTAACGGGGCGAACGTTCTATAATATCAAAAGCAATGGGGCTAAACATGAGGGAGAAAAGGATCAAGAAAAAATCCCTCTAGTGGAGATCTCCCCTTAACCCTTTCTACTACCGTACCACAGATCCCTCTTAAGGGGAGGTTTCCACTTGAGGGATTTTTGTTCGAACTTCCTTCTCCCTCATGTTTAGCCCCATTGATTTTGATATTTTAAGACGTTTGCCTCATTAGTTTGGCGATTTTAACAACCCTCGCCCCATTTCTGTCAATTTTAAGACTATTCGTGCCATTTAGGGGTCGATTTTTCCCTGGCGAGCGATAGCGAGCCTGTAATTTAAGGGGAACCGGCCTTCGGCCGGGAAATTTTTCTACCGAAAAATGTACAAATTTATCTTGAAAGGGGGTCAAGGGGGAGTAATTTTAAGCTTGATGGAAGTCTAGGGAATCAACTAAAAACCTCCCCTTAAACTGCATAAAATCGTCTACATATAGCCACAATAAAATTATACAGACGGGGTTAAGGGGACCGAACCAACGTTATTTGTCGTTCTTGTCAATATTCCTTGGCAGATTTCTTACCTCTTATAATTATGTATTATGTATCGAAGAGGATTGCAAAGGGCGGTAAGCTAAGGTTTATGATAGAGTGTAAACCCACAGCAGTTTTGTGTGAAGACTTAAGGGGAGGTTTTTAGTGTGTTTCCTAGACTTCCATTAAGCTTGAAATTACACCCCCTTGACCCCCTTTCAAGATAAATTTGTACATTTTTCGGTAGAAAAATGTCCCGGCCGAAGGCCAGTTCCTTTTAAATTACAGGCTCGCTATCGTTCGCCAGGAAAAAATCGACACCTAAATGGCACGAAAGGTCTTAAAAGTGACATAAATGGGGTGAAAGTTCTTAATATCGTCAAACTAATGGGGCGAACGTCTTAAACTCTAAAAAGCAATGGGGCTAAACATGAGGGAGAAAGGGGTCCATAAAAAAAATCCCTCAAGTAGAAATCTCCCCTTAAATGAATATGAGAAGGAATACAAGTCAAATTAACAAGGACTACCATTGTTTTGGCCATTGTATCACTTCCAAAAACGTAATTTGAACTATGAACCATAATATCATCTTTGAATAATAATAATAATAATAATAATAATAAAAATGGACTCTGCTTTCGTTTGACACCCTGTTTTGGCTATTGCATCACTTCCAAACACATCATTCGAACTCCATACCATAATGTTATCCTTACATATACAATAATATAGACTAAACATAATGAACTTGGCTTTCGTTTGACGCCCTGGTTTATGATGGAGTGAAGTGTTTACCAGTGGTGGAGGGGGGGAGGGGGGAGGTAAAATTATGAGGTGTTGGTGGTGTGTTGTTGTTGGTGGTGGTGGTGCTGGTGGGCAGGCTGGGGAGTGGGGAAGGAGGGGGAGTGATGACAGTGGAGGGAAGGGAAGTGCTGACAGTGGTGAGGGGGGGGGGGGGCGTGCTGACAGTGGAGGGAAGCTTAGCAAGAGAACGGATGAAAGTGTCAGGGTGCTAATTCATACCTTTAGCTCCGTATGCTCTCAAGATACTTTTCATCATTCCATATCTCTTCTGGCAAAAAACACACCGCAAATCTAAACAAGTGACTGTGCTAGCAGAGAGTGAAACTATGGAATGATAACAAGATGGATGACTTACTCAGTGAATCCAGAGCATTACAAGAGAGACAAGGCAGGCAGCGGCACACAAGAGAAAACATTGAGGACGAGGTCAGGAGATTCGGCGACCAGATGAGACAAGGTAAAGTGGCAACTGCAATAAGGTCCCTGACAAAGAAGGCAGCTGGTGGGCTGTTGCCTATCACAAGAGATACCATCAAGCTGTTGAAAGAGAAACATCCACAACATATTATCTCTGAGAGTTTGAGGCTGGAGGGAGCTATATACCACCGAACCCTGTCATCTACAAACAAATCACGGGCAAGATGATCTGGAAAAAGGCTCTTGGGACACAAAAGCAGTGCAGGACCCTCAGGGCTGGATGTAAATGGGTGGAGAACAATCCTGAGCAGCGCAGTTTTCGGAGTTGCAGCGACCGACTTACGGAGGGGGTTGGCAGATCTTGCAAGAAAAATGGGATCTCAAGACTGTCAGCACTTGGAGGCCTTCACAGCTTGCCGTCTAATACCATTGGACAAGAATCCAGGGTGCAGACCAGTGGGGGTGGGTGAAGTTCTGAGAAGAATCATCAGAAAGTGCATAATGGAGGTGGTGAAGGACGATGTGCGGTCAGCGGCCGGATATCTCCAAGTGTGTGCCAGCCACCAAGCAGGGGTAGAGGCAGCAATTCAAGCAATAAGATAAATATATGAGCAACAGGAATGTGAAGTCTTGCTGCTAGAAGATGCATCAAATGCCTTTAACACTATCAACAGAAAGACAATACAAAATATCAAGGTAAAATGCCCCAGCTTTGCCAACTATGTAGAGAACATCTATAAACAGCCTGGGGACCTCTTCATAGTAAACAATCAGAACACACGACATGGATGATGGAACGGCACTGAAATCAATGGAAGAAACCCCGTAAGGTGACCCCGTAGCAGTGGCAATGTACGCATTAGGTCTCTCAGTGTTGCAATTGTTGACATAGGGAGACACAAGTCAAGCAGGTGGCCTATGCAGATGACCTCACTGGAGCAGGGAAAGTCAACGATCTCAAGAGCTGGTGGGAGCAAGTATCAGAAGTGGGCGAGCTGTCTCTGGATGCTGCACACAAGAGGAACGAACAAGAGAAGGTCAGGGCATATGAGGAAAGTATCTTAAATATCGAACAAGGCAGGTTTACCCCACTAGTCTTACCACATCTGGATTCTGGAGGGATGGGACTCAGGGCCCAGTGCTCTTTTCAAGGCTAGCAGAGATCATCGCAGAGAAGAAGCACCATCCCAGGAGCCAAGTTGTAGCCTGGATGAGGTGCCACCTATCTTTCTCGTTGCTCAGATCAGCACTACTATGCCTGCGGGGAACAAGACTGTCTGCACCACAACCAGCGACGGTGGCAGTCTGGCAGACGTGGACTACGAAGCAGCAGTGGCAGAGGGTCGCATAAGGAGGCGACTGGATTGAAGTTGCATGGTATAGAGTAGTAGCATAGTAGAATACTAGGAATAGAGTAATATCTGATGTTCGTAAAATATAATGAACATACAATATTAAAAATAAAAGTAGTATTAGTATTAGTAGTAGTGGTGGTGGTGATAGTGATGGTGATAGTGATGGTGATGGTGGTGGAAGTGGTGATGGTGGAGGATAATGAGCGTGGGTGAGAGACAAGGGGAGGCAGGGGGGGGGGGGGACGCTAGGGAGCAGCAGTGTGGAGAATGGCTCGTTATTGAAGGTAATTAGAGTCTTGACAAAGTTTGCAGCTGATCGATCCAAAGCGGTGACTCCCATGGTCCGTCCTTCCCTTCCTCTCTCTCAACACCACCACCACCATCATCACCACCACCACCATCATCACCACCACCACCACTACTACTACCACCACCACAACTACTACTACTACTACTACTACTGCCCACGGTTTATATGTGTTTAAGATGATGATTTATACACGTTTGCTGTTGTATATTTGGAATCTCTGTCTGTTTGTCTGTCTGTCTGTCTCTTTAATGCTGCTAGTGGCACCGGGGAGCGCACCGCCCATCGTTGTAAGTTGTCATTTGGTGCAGCAGACTGTTCGAAGGGGCGGAGCGTTCCCCTGCGAAGATTGGCTCATCTGGTCACTCGAGTTTACACTACACAGAACCGCGGCACTATGTAAGACTATGTGGGTAGGGGAGGCGATAGCACAGTGGATAGCGTGGTGGACCGCAGACCTAATTGACCTCAGATCGAATCCACACCAAAAGTCAGGGTTTTTTCTGAGGGGATCTGATCGTTCCTGCGTTCTACAATTAACCTGGCTACACCGACACGTCAATAAAATACCCCCTATATCGTCACCAATTCATAGCATAGAAGAAGATGCTATGAACGGCCGTATAGCTGATCTCCACAAACAAGTGACGTGTATAAATAAGGTGTCGTCATCTAGTGTGGCAGAAAGGAAGCAACCCACACATTGAAGCTCCACTGTGACCATCTAGACTCATTCTAGAGCGTAATATGAAGCACCCAACATCTCGAAGCAGGAAATATTATCGTCTCTTCCTGGTTCCAACATGTTTATTGATATGTTCGATTCATGTATTGCTCTCTCTCTCTTTTCTTCTTCTTCTTTTCTATCCTTTTCTATCAGTTAGGGTATGCCATCTCTACTAGAATTAAGTCCTGACCACCTCGTTTGGATCGTAAGGTCTGTGTGGCCAGTGTATCTGTATCTGTATCTATGTCGATGTCTCTCTCTCTCTCTCCACAATCCTGGCTTAAGGGGCTCAAATGGGGTTACACTCGCTCACTCTCTCCCTCAATCACTCAATCTCACTCTCTCTCTCTCCTGGCTTTAGGGGCTCAAATGGGGTTACCAACGAATTAAACTGATTTGTTGTTGTCTAATCTATTTTGGCATCTCTCTCTCTCTCTCTCTCTCTCTCTCTTAGTTTGAAATTTACTAGCGGTACATATTATTCGACGTGATAATTATGTGTATACTGTATATATATACATACTGTATATACATATATATATATATATATTTTTTTTTTTAAAGAATCTAACTAGTAATATTGAAGTGCTTCCTTTTTGTATTAATTACACCAATTATTGTGTAATATCGGGAGCTATAGGCCTACCGGTAGTTGATCTGCTCCATACTGTACCTATACCGAGTAAGTAAATCAAGCTTGTGAACTGTTATTCCTGCTTGTTGTCCAATACCCTCTCTTGTCCATGCCAAGCCCCTGTTGACTTACAAACCCGAGTTTAAGCTCTTTGAAGCACCACACATATACTACATAAGGTAATCATTCATAATCATACAGCATAATACATATAGAGACACATAACAGCACCAAGTCCAAACACTTTGCTGCCACAATTTGACGCCATAATTACGTTGTCTCGGGGAATCAGGAAAAATATTTAGAGGATAAAAACTGTGACTAAAAACTATGGCTGTATTGTGGACTACCCCGGCGTTATGCAAATATAATGTTAATTTACGGTAACCCAAGCTCTGCGAAAAGTAGCGGTGGGAGAGGTGGAAGGGGGGGAGGGGGGAGTGGAGGGATGGGGGGAAGAAGAGATGGTGGGGGAAGGGGGGATTGGGGGGAGTAGAGGGATGGTGGGGGAGGGGGGGGAGGGATGGTAGGGGGAGAGGGGGAGTGGAAATATGGGGAGGATAGTTAGAGGAAATGGGGAAGTTGTGGAGGCCAGAAGAGATGTTGGAGTGGAGAGATTATTGAGAGGAAAAGGGGGAAGTGGTGGAGGGGAGAGATGGAGAGAATAGTGAGAGGAAATGGGGAAGTAATGTAGGGAGAGATTGGGAGAATTGATGGAGGAATGGTGGGGGAGTACAAAGGAGTACAAAGGAAATCAAGCAACAACAGGTCTAGTGACCCTTCTAGGCTGCTTGTCCTCCAAAACACTGAGGATCAAGTGTCCAAACAGTGGTTTAGAGTGGGTAAGGGAACATTGGAAAGGGAACTACTGCCCTGGAACTAATGTCCGTTGCAGGATTAGGAAGTTAGTAGGGGACAGATGGGTTAGTAACTGAGGGGAGGATAAAATAAAGTTATTAATTTACAAACGCAGTCAGTCGCGGGCTTGATGCGAGATATTTGTCTAGACGAAGTTTAAATGAATCAACGGTGCTGCAGTCTATAACGTCTCGGGGAAGCCCATTCCATAAGTTGACAACTCGATTGAAGAAGAATTTTTTAGCTGCGTGTGAGTTAAAAGATTTATCAATAATTTTGCACCCGTTTCCCCACGTGTAATTAGATTGGTCGATAGTGAAGTACTTACTACAGTTCATATTGTCGATGCCTTTGATGATTTTGAACACTTTAATTAAGTCACCTCTTAATCTGCGCTGGGTTAAAGGAAATAGATTTAATTCTCTAAGACGCTCCTCGTATGGTTTGTTCTTTAGGCTAGGTATCATTTTGGTAACTCTACGTTGAACTCGTTCTAGCTTGTCTATATCTTTTTGGTAATAAGGGCACCAGGATTGAACGCAGTGGAGGGATGGAGAGATTATTGAGAGGAAAGGGGGATGTGGTGGAGGGAGAGATGGGGAAGAGAATAGTGAGAGGAAAGGGGGATGTGGTGGAGGGAGAGATGGGGAAGAGAATAGTGAGAGGAAAGGGGGATGTGGTGGAGGGAGAGATGGGGAAGAGAATAGTGAGAGGAAAGGAGGAAGTGGTGGAGGGAGAGATGGGGAAGAGAATAGTGAGAGGAAAGGAGGAAGTGGTGGAGGGAGAGATGGGGAAGAGAATAGTGAGAGGAAAGGGGGATGTGGTGGAGGGAGAGATGGGGAAGAGAATAGTGAGAGGAAAGGGGGATGTGGTGGAGGGAGAGATGGGGAAGAAAATAGTGAGAGGAAAGGGGGATGTGGTGGAGGGAGAGGGGGGGAAGAGAATAGTGAAAGGAAAGGGGGATGTGGTGGAGGGAGAGATGGGGAAGAGAATAGTGAGAGGAAAGGGGGATGTGGTGGAGGGAGAGATGGGGAAGAGAATAGTGAGAGGAAAGGAGGAAGTGGTGGAGGGAGAGATGGGGGAAGAGAATAGTGAGAGGAAAGGGGGAAGTGGTGGAGGGAGAGATGGGGAAGAGAATAGTGAGAGGAAAGGGGGATGTGGTGGAGGGAGAGATGGGGAAGAGAATAGTGAGAGGAAAGGGGGAAGTGGTGGAGGGAGAGATGGGGAAGAGAATAGTGAGAGGAAAGGGGGATGTGGTGGAGGGAGAGATGGGGAAGAGAATAGTGAGAGGAAAAGGGGATGTGGTGGAGAGGATAATGAGTGGTGGAAGGATATGTGGAGGGTGGTGGAGGGAGGGGGTGTGGAAGAGGATGAAACGTGAACAGTATCCCCTGAGAATCTTACCTTATGAAGTGGTGGAAGGATATGTGGAGGGTGGTGGAGGGAGCGGGTGTGGAAGAGGATGAAACGTGAACAGTATCCCCTGAGAATCTTACCTTATGAAGTGGTGGAAGGATATGTGGAGGGTGGTGGAGGGAGGGGGTGTGGAAGAGGATGAAACGTGAACAGTATCCCCTGAGAATCTTACCTTATGAAGTGGTGGAAGGATATGTGGAAGGTGGTGGAGGGAGCGGGTGTGGAAGAGGATGAAACGTGAACAGCATCCCCTGAGAATCTTACCTTATGAAGTGGTGGAAGGATATGTGGAGGGTGGTGGAGGGAGGGGGTGTGGAAGAGGATGAAACGTGAACAGTATTCCCTGAGAATCTTACCTTATGAAGTGGTGGAAGGATATGTGGAGGGTGGTGGAGGGAGGGGTGTGGAAGAGGATGAAACGTGAACAGTATCCCCTGAGAATCTTACCTTATGAAGTGGTGGAAGGATATGTGGAGGGTGGTGGAGGGAGGGGGTGTGGAAGAGGATGAAACGTGAACAGTATCCCCTGAGAATCTTACCTTATGAAGTGGTGGAAGGATATGTGGAGGGTGGTGGAGGGAGGGGGTGTGGAAGAGGATGAAACGTGAACAGTATCCCCTGAGAATCTTACCTTATGAAGTTAATGGACCTGTAAAAGAAGAAAATGTGGTTAGTACCTGTCATCAATATTATCCCCTTGACGATCATGACGCAATTTGCCAGTCTATTCTGGCTATCATTAGACGATTTTGTACAGCTTAGGAAGGATCTGTGGGCATCAAAAGGGTAAAACACTATCTCAATTAACCCTCCAACTTCCATATACCTTTCCTAATCTGAATAAAATCGTCTAATGAAAACCAGAATAACTCAAAATGCGTCGATAATCCTCAACGGGTGAAATTACACAAATAAATAAATAAATAAAAATATAACTACTACTACTACTAATAATAATAATAATAATAATACTAATAATAATATTTGTTATTAATAACATTAATACCACCTGAACCATTCATAAATATTGATTGCATATACAATAATAAGGGCCTTGGTCTCTGGGTTTTCTCCTGGACGACCAAGATGTGTGTGAATTTATATTTATATAATATTTTGTTATTTCTGTTCGAGCTCTGTCTTGAGACGGCCAACCTCATCTATGGGGTATGTGTCTGAGTATATACATACAGTATACTGAACATACTGTACAATACATATACAATACAATACAATACAATACAATACAATACAATATCTACAATACAATACAATACAATATCTACAATACAATACAATACAATACAATATCTACAATACAATACATCTACAATACAATACATATACAATACATATACAATACAATACAATACATATACAATACAATACAATACATATACTGAACATACTGTACAATAATGTAGAGAGAGAGAGTGTGTGTGAGAGAGAGAGAGATTTACATAGATACACTGACTACACAGACCTTACCATCCCAGCGAGGTGGTCAGGACTTAATTCTAGTAGAGATAGCTAAACCGAGAGTAAGAGACAGTGGAAGGAAAGGATAGCAAAGCAAAGAGAGAGAGAGCGAGAGAATGTGTGAGCGGCAGCATGTAAGAGTAAGAACAGGAATAGATTGAGGAAGAGATAGTAGGCGAACTGCAAAAAGTGCCAGACGAGCCCATCCTCGCAAGGGAGCGAGCTGTCGCTTCAAACAGTCTACTGCACCAAATCACCACCCATAAGGAGGGGCGTCGCGCTCCTTGGTGCCGCTAGAAGAGTGGCGAACACATCAAAAGGTATCAAAAGGTAAGTAGAGAGAGAGAGAGAGAGAGAGAGAATGTGTGAGCGGCAGCATGTAAGAGTAAGAACAGGAATAGATTGAGGAAGAGATAAAACAATGAGAGAGAGAGAGAGAGAGAGAGAATGTGTGAGCGGCAGCGTGTGAGAGTAAGAACTGAAATAGCTTGGGCAAGAGATAAAACAATGAGAGAGAGAGAGAGAGAGAGAGAGAGAGAGAGAGAGAGAGAGAGAGAGAGAGAGAGAGAGAGAGAGAGAGAGAGAGAGAGATAAGAGCTGGGGGTGACAGCTAAACAGATGGAGGGACGAAGGTTAAGGGGGTACCATACTACTTGGCTTTTGGTCTATATAAGTAGGCCTATATACCAGGTATTATATATATCTTTTGGTCTATATAAGTAGGCCTATATACCAGGTATTTTATATATCTTTTGGTCTATATAAGTAGGCCTATATACCAGGTATTTTATATATCTTTTGGTCTATATAAGTAGGCCTATATACCAGGTATTTTATATATCTTTTGGTCTATATAAGTAGGCCTATATACCAGGTATTTTATATATCTTTTGGTCTATATAAGTAGGCCTATATACCAGGTATTTTATATATCTTTTGGTCTATATAAGTAGGCCTATATACCAGGTATTTTTATATCTTTTGGTCTATATAAGTAGGCCTATATACCAGGTATTTTATATATCTTTTGGTCTATATAAGTAGGCCTATATACCAGGTATTTTATATATCTTTTGGTCTATATAAGTAGGCCTATATACCAGCTATTTTATATATCTTTATAGTATCCTTGCTAGACCTCCATCAAGCTTAAAATTACACTCCCTAGATAGACTTCAAGATAAATTTGTAAATTTTTCGGTAGAAAAATGTCCCGGCCGAAGGCCGGTTCCTCTTAAATTACAGGCTCGCTATCGCTCGCGAGGAAAAAATCGACACCTAAATGTCAGGAAAGGTCTTAAAATTGACAGAAATGGGGCGAAAGTTCTTAAAATCTCCAAAATAATGGGCCGAACGTCTTAAAATATCAAAAGCAATGGGGCTTAATTTGAGGGAGAAAGGGGTCAAGAAAAAAATCCCCCCCCACTGGAATTCTCCCCTTAAAGCCGGTATCACACGAGAGCTTTTATAGTCAACATTCGATCATCAACATTTTTCTGACATTTCTGGAATATTCCGCGCTGGTATCGGAAACTAGACTCATGGTAGATTAATTTAGGCTACATATCTATTATAAATGTTGAACCCATAAGCTGCCAGACCAGTGTTGAGGGTAAATGTTGATGGAAAAGGCGCTCGTGTGATACCGGGTTTAGTTTGACACACCAAAGTACCACCATGTTTACGTTGGGAGGCCATCTTGACTCCAATGTTACTACACTAAGCTTTACGTTGCGAGGCCATCTTGACTCCAATGTTTCTACACTAAGCTTTACGTTGGGAGGCCATCTTGACTCCAATGTTTCTACACTAAGCTTTACGTTGGGAGGCCATCTTGACTCCAATGTTTCTACACTAAGCTTTACGTTTGGAGGCCATCTTGACTCCATTGCTTCTACACTAAGCTTTACGTTGGGAGGCCATCTTGACTCCAATCTTTCTACACTAAGCTTTACGTTGGGAGGCCATCTTGACTCCAATGTTTCTACACTAAGCTTTACGTTTGGAGGCCATCTTGACTCCAATGTTTCTACACTAAGCTTTACGTTGGGAGGCCATCTTGACTCCATTGTTTCTACACTAAGCTTTACGTTGGGAGGCCATCTTGACTCCAATCTTTCTACACTAAGCTTTACGTTGGGAGGCCATCTTGACTCCAATCTTTCTACACTAAGCTTTACGTTGGGAGGCCATCTTGACTCCAATGTTTCTACACTAAGCTTTACGTTGGGAGGCCATCTTGACTCCATTGTTTTCACTAAGCTTTACGTTGGGAGGCCATCTTGACTCCAATGTTTCTACACTAAGCTTTACGTTGGGAGGCCATCTTGACTCCATTGTTTCTACACTAAGCTTTACGTTGGGAGGAGGCCATCTTGACTCCAATGTTTCTACACTAAGCTTTACGTTGGGAGGCCATCTTGACTCCATTGTTTCTACACTAAGCTTTACGTTGGGAGGCCATCTTAACTCCAATGTTTCTACACTAAGCTTTACGTTGGGAGGCCATCTTGACTCCAATGTTTCTACACTAAGCTTTACGTTGGGAGGCCATCTTGACTCATTGTTTCTACACTAAGCTTTACGTTGGGAGGCCATCTTGACTCCAATGTTTCTACACTAAGCTTTACGTTGGGAGGCCATCTTGACTCCAATGTTTCTACACTAAGCTTTACGTTGGGAGGCCATCTTGACTCCATTGTTTCTACACTAAGCTTTACGTTGGGAGGCCATCTTGACTCCATTGTTTCTACACTAAGCTTTACGTTGGGAGGCCATCTTGACTCCAATGTTTCTACACTAAGCTTTACGTTGGGAGGCCATCTTGACTCCAATGTTTCTACACTAAGCTTTACGTTTGGAGGCCATCTTGACTCCAATGTTTCTACACTAAGCTTTACGTTGGGAGGCCATCTTGACTCCATTGTTTCTACACTAAGCTTTACGTTGGGAGGCCATCTTGACTCCAATGTTTCTACACTAAGCTTTACGTTGGGAGGCCATCTTGACTCCAATGTTTCTACACTAAGCTTTACGTTGGGAGGCCATCTTGACTCCAATGTTTCTACACTAAGCTTTACGTTGGGAGGCCATCTTGACTCCAATGTTTCTACACTAAGCTTTACGTTGGGAGGCCATCTTGATTCCATTGTTTCTACACTAAGCTTTACGTTGGGAGGCCATCTTGACTCCAATGTTTCTACACTAAGCTTTACGTTGGGAGGCCATCTTGACTCCATTGTTTCTACACTAAGCTTTACGTTGGGAGGCCATCTTGACTCCATTGTTTCTCCACTAAGCTTTACGTTGGGAGGCCATCTTGACTCCATTGTTTCTACAATAAGCTTTACGTTTGGAGGCCATCTTGACTCCATTGTTTCTACACTAAGCTTAAAGGGGAGGTTTTTAGTTGATTCCCTAGACTTCCATCAAGCTTAAAATTACTCCCCCTTGATCCCCTTTCAAGATAAATTTGTACATTTTTCGGTAGAAAAATGTCCCGGCCGAAGGCCGGTTCCCCTTAAATTACAGGCTCGCTATCGCTCGCCAGGGAAAAATCGACACCTAAATGGCACGAATGGTCTTAAAATTGACAGAAATGGAGCGAGGGTTCTTAAAATCGCCAAACTAATGGGGCAAGCGTCTTTAAATCTCACAAGCAATGGGGCTAAACATGAGGGAGAAAGAGGTTCAGAAAAAAATCTTCCAGGTGGAAATCTGCCCTTATAGTAATATATCTTGTGTGTATAACCATCCATTAACCTATATCTATTATTCTGCTATGACTACTACTTAAGGGCAGATTTCCACTTCAGGGACTTTTTTCTTGACCCCTTTCTCCCTCATGTCTAGCCCCATTGCTTTTGAGATTTTAAGACGTTTGCCCCATTAGTTTGGTGATTTTAAGAATTTCCGCCCCATTCTGTCAAATTTAAGACCTTTCGTGCCATTTAGGTGTCGATTTTATCCTGGCGAGCGATAGCGAGCCTGTAATTTAAGAGTAATCGGCCTTCGGCCGGGAAATTTTTCTACCGAAAAATGTACAAATTTATCGTGAAAGGGGGTCAAGGAGTGAAATTTTAAGATTGCTGAAGGAGTAGGAAACAAACTAAAAACCTCCCCTTATTGGGGGGGGGGGGGACGGGTTCTTTATTGGTCGATAAACGAAACTAAAACAAATCTCCATCCGATTGACCAAATTGCCTGAACAATCCCTCTTGCAAGTTGGCCTTACATCCGAGCTGTTGCAGGCTCCGAGTACCAACTTCTCCTCAATGCCGAGCTGTTGCAGGCTCCGAGTACCAACTTCTCCTCAATGATCAAACAGGATGTGGTCCATTTGGTAATTGAAAGAGATTCATGACAACAATCTAATTTAAAATAATATTCAAATGATGCCACGCGGATGTATATTAGGGCTTAACAAGGCCAATAACCCGCTATTGTAGACTAATCTATAACTGAGCGTCGGTAATGGTGGAAAACTATTTTATATTATTATAATAATTGTTTGATGATGATCCGGTGCCGTGTACAGCCTGTTATTGTTATACACCGCTCAACCCACCACACACATAATATAATAACCCACTCTCTGCCCTATTACTGACAAATAAATACATATATACAGTATATACATGCATATATGTATATACCCGGTATATATCTATCTATCTAGCTAGCTATCTACTCAGGCCCATTGCCCATTTATTTATATATACAGTATATTTATTTATTTATTTATATATATATATATATATATATATATATAGATATATATATATATATATATATATATATATATATATATATATATATATATATATATATATATATATATATATACCGGTATATATATATATATATATATATATATATATATATATATATATATATACTACCAGTACATTAAACGATAAAACAGGAATTCACAACTATAGATTTGTACACATTTTTTACTATGTTTTATAATTTCATGAAATAGTCAAATTTGCGATGAAAAGTTCCTGGGTTGTGCATAGTCATGATCACCAATACTACAACACCTAATAATACCAAACAATATAGTGAGTTACATTACTATATTATAATATTATCCCAGGGTTATGTGTACAGTCATGATCACCAATACTACAACACCTAATAATACCAAACAATATAGTGAGTTACATTACTATATTATAATTTATCCCAGGGTTATGTGTACAGTCATGATCACCAATACTACAACACCTAATAATACCAAACAATATAGTGAGTTACATTACTATATTATAATATTATCCCGGGGTTATGTGTACAGTCATGATCACCAATACTACAACACCTAATAATACCAAACAATATAGTGAGTTACATTACTATATTATAATATTATCCCGGGGTTATGTGTACAGTCATGATCACCAATACTACAACACCTAATAATACCAAACAATATAGTGAGTTACATTACTATATTATAATATTATCCCGGGGTTATGTGTACAGTCATGATCACCAATACTACAACACCTAATAAAAAACAATATAGTGAGTTACATTACTATATTATAATATTATCCCGGGGTTATGTGTACAGTCATGATCACCAATACTACAACACCTAATAATACCAAACAATATAGTGAGTTACATTACTATATTATAATATTATCCCGGGTTATGTGTACAGTCATGATCACCAATACTACAACACCTAATAATACCAAACAATATAGTGAGTTACATTACTATATTATAATATTATCCCGGGGTTATGTGTACAGTCATGATCACCAATACTACAACACCTAATAATACCAAACAACATAGTGAGTCACAGTACTATATTATAATATTATCCCGGGGTTATGTGTACAGTCGGCCTAATAAGTCATGGATCGGCACCAATTATGTTTTGATCAATAATTGGTATCAGCAATATGTACACATGATTTCTTCTTTGTGAATGAGATATACCAACATGTTCTTACACTTACCCACCCTATTCAACATCTGACAGACATTAATACAGCACAGAGCGAGGCAAACGTAATGCCAGCTGAGACATGACTTATTAGCGCCACCGTACAATAATGGTGACCAATACTACAACACCTAATAATAACCAACAACATAGTGAGTCACAGTACTGTATTACCCCGGGGTTATGTGTACAATGTTTCCAGCTGATTGAATTGTGCGACCGTGATATTTAAAACCTTTACTCATCAGCTGGAATTATTCACTATATAGGTGGACCGAAATTTTCCCAGAGTTGCTGACACCGAGTATAGTGGTATTAGTAGTAGTAGTAGTAGTAGTAGTAGTAGTAGTAGTAGTAGTAGTTGTAGTAGTGGTGGTGGTGTTCGTAGTAGCAGTGATGGTTGTAATGGTGGTAGTAGTAGTAGTAGTAGTAGTAGTAGTAGTAGTAGTAGTAGTAGTAGTAGTAGTAGTAGTAGTATTAGTAGTAGTAGTAGTAGTAGTAGTAGTAGTAGTAGTAGTAGTAGTAGTAGTAGTAGTAGTAGTAGTAGTAGTAGTAGTTAGTAGTAGTAGTAGTAGTATAGTAGTAGTAGTAGTAGTAGTAGTAGTATAGTAGTAGTAGTAGTAGTAGTAGTAGTAGTAGTAGTAGTAGTAGTAGTAGTAGTAGTAGTAGTAGTAGTCATAGTAGTGGTGGGTCTCCTCGGGGCAGAACACCTCAGCTTGAATGTGATAATCAGAACTCCAGATTTCACATATAGTAGCGGCAGAGGCGAGCAACGGGGACAAAGACTGCTAGTGTTATAACGAGAGAGAGAGAGAGAGAGAGAGAGAGAGAGAGAGAGAGAGAGAGAGAGAGAGAGACTGCTAGTGTTATATACCTTCATTCCTGCACACACTACTGAGAGAGAGAGAGAGAGAGAGTTTGTGTGTGTGTGTGAGAGTTAGTAAGTGAGTGAGAGAGAGAGAGAGACTGCCAGTGTTATATACCTTCATTCCCACAGAGTGTGTGAGAGAGAGACTGCTAGTGTTATATACCTCCATTCCCACAGAGAGAGAGAGAGAGAGAGAGAGAGAGAGACTGCTAGTGTTATATACCTCCATTCCCACAGAGAGAGAGAGAGAGAGACTGCTAGTGTTATATACCTCCATTCCCACAGAGAGAGAGAGAGAGAGACTGCTAGTGTTATATACCTCCATTCCCACAGAGAGAGAGAGAGAGACTGCTAGTGTTATATACCTTCATTCCCACAGAGTGTGTGAGAGAGAGACTGCTAGTGTTATATACCTCCATTCCCACAGAGAGAGAGAGAGAGAGAGAGACTGCTAGTGTTATATACCTCCATTCCCACAGGGAGAGAGAGAGAGAGAGAGACTGCTAGTGTTATACACCTCCATTCCCACAGGGAGAGAGAGAGAGAGACTGTTAGTGTTATATACCTCCATTCCCACAGAGAGAGAGAGAGAGAGAGAGAGAGAGAGACTGCTAGTGTTATATACCTCCATTCCCACAGAGAGAGAGAGAGAGAGAGAGACTGCTAGTGTTATATACCTTCATTCCCACAGGGAGAGAGAGAGAGAGAGAGACTGCTAGTGTTATACACCTCCATTCCCACAGAGAGAGAGAGAGAGAGAGACTGCTAGTGTTATATACCTTCATTCCCACAGAGAGAGAGAGAGAGAGAGACTGCTAGTGTTATACACCTCCATTCCCACAGGGAGAGAGAGAGAGAGAGACTGCTAGTGTTATATACCTTTATTCCTGCACAGACTACCAGAGAGAGAGAGACTGCTAGTGTTATATACCTTCATTCCTGCACAGGGTAGAGGAGAGAGAGGAGATGGGAGACTGGTAGTGTTATATACCTTCATTCCCAGAAACAGGAGAGAAGGAAGGCGAAAAGAGAGAGGACCGCTAGTGGTTATCCACCCTCCATTCCCACAGAGGGGGGAGAGAGAGAGACGAGACAAGGCTAGCTAGTGTTATATACCTTCATTCTCCACAGAGAGAGAGAGAGATAAAGACTGCTAGTGTTATATACCTTTCATTCCCCACACAGTGTGTGAGAGAGAGACTGCTAGTGTTATATACCTCCATTCCCACAGAGTGTGTGAGAGAGAGACTGCTAGTGTTATACACCTCCATTCCCACAGAGTGTGTGAGAGAGAGACTGCTAGTGTTATACCCCTTTCCATGTCCCAACAGAGGAGAGAGGAGAGAGAGAGAGGACGAGACATTGCTTAGTGGTTATATACCTTCATTCCCACAGAGTGTGTGAGAGAGAGACTGCTAGTGTTATATACCTCCATTCCCACAGAGTGTGTGAGAGAGAGACTGCTAGTGTTATATACCTCCATTCTCCCCCAGGGACAGAGAGAAAAAGAGTGTTTGAGGAGATGAGGACTGCTAGTGTTATATGACTCTTGAATTCCCCACAGAGTGTGTGAGGAGAGAGACTGCTAGTGTTTTATATACCTTCATTCCCACAGAGAGAGAGAGAGAGAGACTGCTAGTGTTATATACCTTCATTCCCACAGAGTGTGTGAGAGAGAGACTGCTAGTGTTATATACCTCCATTCCCACAGTGTGTGAGAGAGAGACTGCTAGTGTTATAATACCTCTCCATTCCCACAGAGTGTGTGAGAGAGAGACTGCTAGTGTTATACACCTCCATTCCCACAGAGTGTGTGAGAGAGAGACTGCTAGTGTTATATACCCTACTCCAGTCCATCCCCATCGTGTGTGAGAGAGAGACTGCTAGTGTTATAACAACCATCCATTCCCACAGATTGTGTGAGAGATCGACTTGCTAGTGTTATATACCCTCCATTCCCCACAGAGTGTGGTGCGAAGATAAACTGCTAGTGTTATAAACCGACACCTCAACGGGGGGGGGGGGGGGGCGATCCAGTGTTCCCACAGAGTGTGTGAGAGAGACGGTGCTAGTGTTATATACCCTCATGTCCCCACAGAGTGTGGTGAGCGAGAGCCTGCTAGTGGTATCCACGCACCTACCATTCCCCCACGAGAGATAGAGAGAGAGAGAGAGACTGCTATTGTTATAGCACCTCCATTCCCACATGGAGAGAGGAGAGAGACTGTCTAGTGGTATATCACCTTCATTTCCCACATAGTGTGTGAGAGAGAGACTTGCTAGTGTTACTAAATACCCTCCAGTGTTCCCACAGAGAGAGATAGAGATAGATGAGAGACTGCTAGTGTTTATATAACCTTCATTGTCTCCACAGAGTGTGTGAGAGAGAGACTGCTAGTGTTATACACCTCCATTCCCACAGGGAGAGAGAGAGAGACTGCTAGTGTTATATACCTTCATTCCCACAGAGTGTGTGAGAGAGAGACACCTAGGTTATACACCTCTCCAGTGTCCCAAAGAATAGAGAGAGAGATAGAGAGACTGCTAGTGTGTTATAATACCTTCATCCTACCAGTGTAGTGAGTACCGAGAGACTGCTACCCTCCATCCCACAGCGACAGAGAGAGAGAGGGAGACTGCTAGTTGCTATATAACCTTTCAATAGCTCCTGCACAGAGTGGGGTGGAAGAGAGAGGACTGCTAGTGTTATATACAACCTCCATTCCCACAGAGAGAGAGAGAGAGAGAGATGACCCTGCTTAGTGTTTATAATACCTTCATTCCCCCAACAGAGTTGTGTGAGAGAGATCCTGCTAGTGTTATATACCGCCATCCCATTCCCACAGACTAGAGAGAGAGATAGAGAGACTGCTAGTGTTTTAAAAACACCTTCCAGTTCCATTCCCACGGGAGAGAGAGAGAGACCTGCTAGGTGTTATCTAACCTTCATTCCTGCACAGACTACCAGAGAGAGAGAGAGAGGAAGAGATGATACTGTTCCGGAACTACTGCACAGGACTACCCGAAAGAGAGAGAGAGAGAGACTGTGCTATTGTTTTTATATACCTTTTATTCCCGCCCAGACATAGCCAGAGAGAGAGAGAGAGACTGCTACTGTTATATACCTTCATTCCTGCACAGACTACCAGAGAGAGAGTGAGAGAGAGAGAACTAATATGCTTAACATGAGGGAGAAGGGGGTCCAGAAACAACAAGAATTACCCCCTTAAATATAATTATATGAGATACCGGGTGAGATCATTCCTACACATCTATGACCAAGAACAGTGATCATACCTGTAAATAGAAGTGGCAGTGTTTGAAGTCTTGAGTGAATATGATAATCTATATTTTTATTAATTTCCCCACAACACCAAACACCTCCATTGAAATTAATGAAAGCATATACGTGATCCACCGGGATTTGAACATGGATTATCACACACATATTTTAAACACTCTAACCATTACCGGTACACCACCAGGACGGTTAAAGGTTAAGGAATACAGGAAAATTAACCTTATTTTATTACTTTCTACTTTACTTCTTCCAAAGATATCAATTTGAACCTATAAAGAAACCAAAAAAAACCCTACTTTTAAAATCTTTTCCATAATACTTTAAAAAAAATATATACATTCAAAACCAATTGGACTCGGCTTGTCCGTTTGAAACCCCGCAGAAAACCCCGAATAACCCCCCCTAAATAGAACACCTCAACTTTTATAGTCAACATTAGATGATCAACATTTTTCTGGCAACATTTCTTGTGAATCTTTTGCAACTGGTAATTCGGGTACTAGACTGATGATAGATGAATTTAGGCAAACAAAATATTATAAATGTTGACCACATAAGCTGCCAGACCAGTGTTGAGGATAAATGTTAAGTGAAAAAGCACTCGTTTGACCCCCTCTAAATAGCACACCTCAGCTTCAATGTGATAATCAGAGCCACGACTTTCATGTCTAGCTGGGCACGGGAGGCGGACACTAAGTTACATCGAGTTACATATATACGTAGACTGCACAGGCGTTGCGGTCCCTACTTATAGTCCGTTCATTTCTAGGTTGGGCACGAATCCTAACTTCTAACCTCTGTAAAGGGTACATCACACAGTCAGGAGTGCGAGGTAGTGGGAGTCTAACAGGAGTCACTAGGAGTCGCTAGAATCACTAGGAGTCACAGCGATTTTTCAACAACCGCGAGCGAGTGGGAGTCTAACAGAAGTCGCTAGGAGTCGCTAGAGTCACTAGGAGTCATCGATTTTCACCGCGAATAGGCCCACGAGTCTGAATTGTCCCCTACTCCTAGTGACTCTAGCTCGCACTCCTGACTGTGTGATGGTAACCGTAAAACCCTTAAGGGGAG
>CM064527.1:31945536-32246072 GCA_032716605.1 Paralithodes platypus | reverse complement strand
GTGGCTACTCTACCCTAAAGGAGAACGGTCGAGTTTGGTAATGGTGGTTAGGGCGAGTGTCGGAGGTGTTCATAGTGTGCAATGCTTGTGTGTGTGTGTGTGTGTGTGTGTGTGTATGTGTAGTGTGTGTGTGTATGTGTATGTGTGTATGTGTGTGACTGTATGTGAATGCGAATGTGTGTGTGTGACTGTGTAGGCTATGTGTGTGACTGTATGTGAATGTGTGCGTGTGTGACTGTGTAGGCTATGTGTGTGACTGTGTAGACTATGCGTGTGTGTGTGTGTGACTGTGTGTGGTGTGTGTGTGTGTGACTGTGTGTGGTGTGAGTGTGTGTGTGGTGTATATATGTGTGTGTGTATATAAATTATATACTCCCCCCTGGACCTCCATTGTACACCCTACCATCACTGTGTGTGTGTGTGTGTGTGTGTGTGGTATATATATGTGTGTGTGTATATATATATACTCCCCCCTGGACCTCCATTGTACACCCTACCATCACTGTGTGTGTGTGTGTGGTATATATATGTGTGTGTGTATATATATATACTCCCCCCTGGACCTCCATTGTACACCCTACCATCACTGTGTGTGTGTGTGTGTGTGTGGTATATATATGTGTGTGTGTATATATATATACTCCCCCCTGGACCTCCATTGTACACCCTACCATCACTGTGTGTGTGTGTGTGTGGTATATATATGTGTGTGTGTATATATATATACTCCCCCCTGGACCTCCATTGTACACCCTACCATCACTGTGTGTGTGTGTGTGTGTGGTATATATATGTGTGTGTGTATATATATATACTCCCCCCTGGACCTCCATTGTACACCCTACCATCACTGTGTGTGGTGTATATATATGTGTGTGTGTATATATATACAGGTATATATACTCCCCCCTGGACCTCCATTGTACACCCTACCATCACTGTGTGTGGTGTGTGTGTGTGTGGTGTATATATATGTGTGTGTGTGTATATATATACTCCCTCCTGGACCTCCATTGTACACCCTACCATCACTGAGTGGGGTGTGTGTGTGTGTGTGTGGTGTATATATGTGTGTGTGTGTATATATATACTCCCCCCTGGACCTCCATTGTACACCCTACCATCACTGTGTGTGTGTGTGTGTGGTGTATATATATGTGTGTGTGTGTATATATATATACTCCCTCCTGGACCTCCATTGTACACCCTACCATCACTGTGTGTGGTGTGTGTGTGTGTGTGTGGTGTATATATATGTGTGTGTGTGTGTATATATAATACTCCCCCCTGGACCTCCATTGTACACCCTACCATCACTGTGTGTGGTGTGTGTGTGTGTGTGTGTGGTGTATATATGTGTGTGTGTATATATATATACTCCCCCCTGGACCTCCATTGTACACCCTACCATCACTGTGTGTGTGTGTGTGTGTGGTATATATATGTGTGTGTGTATATATATACTCCCCCCTGGACCTCCATTGTACACCCTACCATCACTGTGTGTGTGTGTGTGTGGTGTATATATATGTGTGTGTGTATATATATACAGGTATATATACTCCCCCCTGGACCTCCATTGTACACCCTACCATCACTGTGTGTGTGGTGTGTGTGTGGTGTATATATATGTGTGTGTGTGTATATATATATACTCCCTCCTGGACCTCCATTGTACACCCTACCATCACTGTGTGTGGTGTGTGTGTGTGTGTGTGTGGTGTATATATATGTGTGTGTGTGTGTATATATAATACTCCCCCCTGGACCTCATTGTACACCCTACCATCACTGTGTGTGGTGTGTGTGTGTGGTGTATATATATGTGTGTGTGTTATTATATACTCCCTCCTGGACCTCCATTGTACACCCTACCATCACTGTGTGTGGTGTGTGTGGTGTGTGTGGTGGTGTATATATATGTTGTGTGTGTGTTATATATAATACTCCCCCCTGGACCTCCATTGTACACCCTACCATCACTGTGTGTGGTGTGTGTGTGTGTGTGTGTGGTGTATATATGTGTGTGTGTATATATATATACTCCCCCCTGGACCTCCATTGTACACCCTACCATCACTGTGTGTGTGTGTGTGTGTGGTATATATATGTGTGTGTGTGTATATATATACTCCCCCCTGGACCTCCATTGTACACCCTACCATCACTGTGTGTGTGTGTGTGTGTGTGGTATATATATGTGTGTGTGTGTATATATATACTCCCCCCTGGACCTCCATTGTACACCCTACCATCACTGTGTGTGTGTGTGTGTGTGTGGTATATATGTCTGTGTGTGTATTATATACTCCCCCCTGGACCTCCATTGTACAACCCTACCATCACTGTGTGTGTGTGTGTGTGTGGTATATTATGTGTGTGTGTATATATATACTCCCCCCTGGACCTCCATTGTACACCCTACCATCACTGTGTGTGTGTGTGTGTGTGTGGTATATATATGTGTGTGTGTGTATATATATACTCCCCCCTGGACCTCCATTGTACACCCTACCATCACTGTGTGTGTGTGTGTGTGGTATATATATGTGTGTGTGTATATATATATACTCCCCCCTGGACCTCCATTGTACACCCTACCATCACTGTGTGTGGTGTGTGTGTGTGTGTGTGTGGTGTATATATGTGTGTGTGTATATATATATACTCCCCCCTGGACCTCCATTGTACACCCTACCATCACTGTGTGTGTGTGTGTGTGGTATATACAGTATATGTGTGTGTGTGTATATATATACTCCCCCCTGGACCTCCATTGTACACCCTACCATCACTGTGTGTGTGTGTGTGTGTGGTATATATATGTGTGTGTGTATATATATACTCCCCCCTGGACCTCCATTGTACACCCTACCATCACTGTGTGTGTGTGTGTGGTATATATATGTGTGTGTGTATATATATATACTCCCCCCTGGACCTCCATTGTACACCCTACCATCACTGTGTGTGTGTGTGTGTGGTGTATATATATGTGTGTGTGTATATATATACAGGTATATATACTCCCCCCTGGACCTCCATTGTACACCCTACCATCACTGTGTGTGGTGTGTGTGTGTGTGGTGTATATATATGTGTGTGTGTGTATATATATATACTCCCTCCTGGACCTCCATTGTACACCCTACCATCACTGTGTGTGGTGTGTGTGTGTGTGTGTGTGGTGTATATATATGTGTGTGTGTGTATATATAATACTCCCCCCTGGACCTCCATTGTACACCCTACCATCACTGTGTGTGGTGTGTGTGTGTGTGTGTGTGGTGTATATATATGTGTGTGTGTGTGTATATATAATACTCCCCCCTGGACCTCCATTGTACACCCTACCATCACTGTGTGTGGTGTGTGTGTGTGTGGTGTATATATATGTGTGTGTGTGTATATATATATACTCCCTCCTGGACCTCCATTGTACACCCTACCATCACTGTGTGTGGTGTGTGTGTGTGTGTGTGGTGTATATATATGTGTGTGTGTGTGTATATATAATACTCCCCCCTGGACCTCCATTGTACACCCTACCATCACTGTGTGTGGTGTGTGTGTGTGTGTGTGGTGTATATATGTGTGTGTGTATATATATATATACTCCCCCCTGGACCTCCATTGTACACCCTACCATCACTGTGTGTGGTGTGTGTGTGTGTGTGTGGTGTATATATATGTGTGTGTGTGTGTATATATAATACTCCCCCCTGGACCTCCATTGTACACCCTACCATCACTGTCATTCAAAACACTCCCCCAAAATGCTAAAGCTAAACCCCTATGTAAACAAAACCATTATAGCCTTGTCTGCTCCTCCTCCTACCAAGCTAGTTTTTTTCCTTGAACTCATTTAAAATTGCCTTTGATCTCCCTTCTTTAATGTTGAGATCTCGAGTTTCATGCGTATCTCGTTCTTAGTCTCTCGATACGCAGGGTCGAAAGTCGAATGAGCACTGTAATCGATTCCGTCGAACCAAGGTTGCGCGCGTTTGCATTCATGAAAAATATTTATCAAAAATTATGAAGCACCCCAAAGTATGCATGCAAGTCAAAGAAGTGCTATATCCCAAAAAGAGGCAAGCGTCAATAAGGAGAACTAAACTAAAGAACAAATCCGACATGGGGACAGTGGCTATAAACTTAAGGGGGGTGACCTGCTTTTTGTTAGTTCTGTCCTTTTCTCTCTTTCTCTGGCTTGTATCCATTCGGCCCCATTCAGCCAACTATTTTAAGACGTTTATCCCCATCTAGGTGTCGATTTCTTCCTGGTGAGCGATAGCGAGCCAGCATTATATGAAGAAATCTGGCTTCGCCGGAGAAATTTTTCTATCGAAAAATTTACAAATTTAGCCTGCTGTCAAACAAAAATAAAAAGTATGCTGGCTCGCTACCGCTCACCAGTAAAAAATTGACACCTGGATGGGGATAAACGTCTTAAAACAGTAGGCTGAATGGGGCCAAATGGATACAAGCCAGAGAAAGATAGAAAAGGACAGAACAAAAACAGATCACCTCCCTTAAATCTTCGACCATGACGCCGACATCGAAAACAGAGAACTGAAAAAATGGGAAATAAATACAAAATAAGTTATTATAGAAAACGAAAAAGTGGAGCAACAACGAAAGAAAACGCTAACAGACAACATAGGTTATGATGGAAGGGGAGCAAAATAAATGAGTGAAAGAAAGGAAGGGAGATGTACCGTACATAGATTTACATAGATACACTGGCCACACAGATATTACGATCCCTGCGAGGTGGCTAGGACTTAATCCTAGTAGAGATAGCAACCCTAAGAAAAAGTGGAAGGAAAGGATAGCAAAGATGAAGGCTCTCTCCCCACCCTCCGCTCCCTCCGGCAATTTGTCGTACATGAAAAGAGTTACAAGTGAATAACCTTACAGGGCTTCGAAATCGCCTAAAGGAATTTATAGTACCGGTAACATGACGTAACTTCGGAGGGGTATAACTTCGGACGGGGATATAACTTCGGACGGGGATATAACTTCGGACGGGGATATAACTTCGGACGGGGATATAACTTCGGACGGGGATATAACTTCGGACACTCTAGAAAAACTATACAATGAACCACAGTTATGGATAAATACAGTACATGATGTCTTCGGTGTTCTTCCATAATGCATAGTCATTTTTCCATAACTGTAGCTTATATACTTTTATCCAGAAGTGTCCGAAGTATAGCCCCCGTCCGAAGCTAGGGCATTTCACGGGTATAGTTAGAAATGGAAAGGAAAAGGCATCCACATCTTCACTTTTTTCTGCTCTCTTCAACTGAAAACGTGTTCATTTCTGCCAGGTTCTCCTGTCAGTGATCAGCTTCTACTGCAGACCAACTTCTCTGTGATATGAGTCTAACCTTTGTTTTAAATGTGTATATTGAGTCACTGTCAATAACTTCATTAGGGAAATTATTCCACTCACTAATAATACTGTGGGTGAACAAATATTTAGTTATGTCTAGGTTCGCTTTCCTGCCTGTTAGTTTTAATTTGTTTCCTCTTGTGGAACCTTCTTTGGCTATCTTAAATAGATGATTAGAATTTACGTTACTAAACCCTTTTAGTACAGGTATCTTAAAACACTATCAGCTGTCCCCTTATTCTGTTTCTTAAGCGAAAACAGATCGAGTTGTCTTAATCTCTCATGGTATGGTGTATTTCTAAGGGAAGGGTTTAACTTTGTTGCTCTACGCTGAACGGATTCTAGCTTCTCTATGTCGTTTATTAAGTAGGGAGACCAAAACTGCACAGCATAGGCCTACTCCAGATGTGGCCTCGCAATACTTTTATATAATGGTACAACTATGTCTTTACTATGACAATGAAAATTTCTTGTAAAGAATCCCAGTGCTCTATTTGCTTTGTTAGATGCTGCAGTGCATTGGCTTGTAGATTTTAGATTGTCGTTGATAAGCACTCCTAGGTCTTTAATCTGTGATAAGCTCTTTATCTTTTCTCCATTCATGTGGTATTCGTATTTGTTGTTTTGGAAGCCTATTTGTAGCATATGGCATGTGTTTACATTAAAGGGAGAGAGAGAGAGAGAGAGAGAGAGCAGAAGAACTTGCAGATTAGGAAGGACATGTGGGAGCCAGAGAGAGAGAGAGAGAGAGAGAGAGAGAGAGAACAGAAGAACTTGCAGATTAGGAAGGACATGTGGGAGCCAGAGAGAGAGAGAGAGAGAGAGAGAGAGAGTATTAGGAAGGACATGTGGGAGCCAGAGAGATGTTTAATTTCTACAGATCTTTCCTAAATTAAGTAATATTGTCTAATGTTAAACACTATAATAATTAATATGCCACCCTAGTATAGAAGAGGTAAACTTAAACACAACATAGCCTATGCAGCTTAGGAACGACCACTACCGGTACCATACTTCAAGCTTTTCCAGTTAAGGAAGGTTTCTGGACCCCTTCTCCCTCATGTTGTACCTAATAGTTTTGAGATTTTAGGACATTTGGCCCATTAGTTTGTCGATTATCAGACTTTTCACCTCATTTTGATGTCAATTTTAAGACCTTTCGTGCCATTTAGGTGTCGATTTTTCCCTGGCGAGCGATAGCAAGCCTGCAATTTACGACGAATCGGCCTTCGGTCGAGTCAATTTTTCTACTGAAAAATGCACAAATGTATCTCAATAGGGGGTCTTAGGGGTATTTTTCAAAGCTTGATAGAGGTCTAGGGAAGAAACTACAATAAATAGGTACCGGTAACTAAATAAATAAATACGATACATTACATAAATAAATATATAAATAAATACATACGGTACCGGTACCGTATATATTAAGTACCGGTAAAAACCCGTTCTTAACATTAATCATCAATTACAAACCTAAATGCACTTGAATAAACTAATGAAAGCATATGGTCCTCCCGGGATTCCAACTCGGGACACCACACCCAGAACAAACTGAATAAACTAATGAAAGCATATGGTCCTTCCGGGATTCCAACTTGGGACACCACACCCAGAACAAACTGAATAAACTAATGAAAGCATATGGTCCTTCCGGGATTCCAACTTGGGACACCACACCCAGAACAAACTGAATAAACTAATGAAAGCATATGGTCCTTCCGGGATTCCAACTCGGGACACCACACCCAGAACAAACTGAATAAACTAATGAAAGCATATGGTCCTCCCGGGATTCCAACTCGGGACACCACACCCAGAACAAACTGAATAAACTAATGAAAGCATATGGTCCTCCCGGGATTCCAACTCGGGACACCACACCCAGAACAAACTGAATAAACTAATTAAAGCATATGGTCCTTCCGGGATTCGAACTTGGGACACCACACCCAAAACAAACTGAATAAACTAATAAAAGCATATGGTCCTTCCGGGATTCGAACTTGGGACATCACACCCAGAACAAACTGAATAAACTAATGAAAGCATATGGTCCTTCCGGGATTCGAACTTGGGACACCACACCCAGAACAAACTGAATAAACTAATGAAAGCATATGGTCCTCCCGGGATTCGAACTTGGGACACCACACCCAGAACAAACTGAATAAACTAATGAAAGCATATGGTCATTCCGGGATTTGAACTTGGGACACTACACCCAGAACAAACTGAATAAACTAATGAAAGAATATGGTCCTATCGGGATTCGAAGTCGGGACACCTCACCCAGAACATAAGCATCTAAACCATTACACCACCAACACAAGAATCAGCCCTTAACCTTCTAGCCTTTCATCTCCTCAACCCTTCCTCCTCGCCCCTTAAGTCTTGGAAATAATAAGGTAAAAATGCGAGTACAAAGGGAGCCGCTAGAGAGAGAGAGAGTGAGAGTGAGTGAGAAAGAGAGAAAGATAGAGAGAGAGAGAGAGAGTGGAGTAAAGGGGGTAGCACAAGAGCCCTAATTCTAGACGATGTTATGCAGTTTAAGAAGGACCTATGTTATTCAGAGGGAGTGAGGACAGGGGGAGGAACTTAGGGAGGGAGTAAAGGGAGTCTATTCGCTGTGAGGAGGCGAGAAATCATGACCTCTATCCTCTGTAACTCAAAAAGGGCTAGAGCAAATTGGCTGTAAATTTCCACATCTATTCCTTAGCTGATCCTTCCCAAATGATAGAAATATTAGCTCGATTACTAGTCGTTTTTGAGTTACAGAGATTAGAAGTCATGATGTTTCGCCTACTTACAGCGAATAGACTATAGGACTGAGGGAGTGAAGGCCAGGACACAGGAAGTGAGGGAGGTAGGAAGGACCAACACTAGGGTAGGGTCAGGGCCTTCTATATACATGGTACGGTACGGTATATAGAAGGCTGTGGTAGGGTAGGGTAGGAGGGGAGGGGTAGAGATATTAGACCAGTCAAAGTAGGGCTGGACTTAGAACAAATTGCAATAGAAGGTTTTTTGGCTTTAACTTGTTTATTAGGTCCCTCTGATGAACATATAAAAAGTCTCCAACTTTTGGACACCGGGAAAGTGGTTAATTTGCATAAATTCAAGATGGCCGCCATCCAAAGCTTCAATTTACAGATAACTTTTTTCTGGTTGCTCCTAGACCCTATAAATGTATTACAAACAACGTTTTTTTGGCTTTAACTTGTTTATTAGGTCCCTCTGAGGAACATATAAAAAGTCTCCAACTTTTGGACACCTGGAAAGTGGTTAATTTACAGCCAAAAAACCTTACAGCCAAAAAACCTTCTATTGCAATTTGTTCTAGGTCAAGCCCTACCTTTACTGCACATTATTGTCTATTACATTTGGCCTATACTAATCCCATCATCTTGTTTCTTGTTTCAACAGATTGGTGCGACATCTACCGAGCCGTGGAAGAAGAGGTGGTGCATAATCCCTGCGGCATTTGCTCAAACACGTTAGACGAAGGAGAAACAGTCAAGCTGAGGGCGAAGGGAGCAGATACTATCAACAAGGCCAGTACTGAACGTGGAACGCCATCAATTACCGTGTCCGAGGGCCAAACGGTGAACATTGATTGCCGAAAGAAGCATGTCAATACGAAGCCAAATAGAATTCCTGGGAAGCAGAAGAAACGTCCTGAAAAACCTGCTCTTCGTTCTCAGACACCAGACTTTTGTTTTACAGAGAACTGCTTTTTTTGTGGTACAAAAATCTATTTGGACACAAAGCATGATTCAGAAGAAGTGTATCCAGTACGCACCTTCAACTTTCAAAGGACAATACTTTCTGCATGTGATGCCAGGGCTGATGAGTGGGCTGACACTGTTAGAGGCCGAATTAACTTAATGCGAATTAACTCGCATTCTTCAAGGATTATGATCCATTTCAAGAATCAAATGAACTCAGGAATATTGCCAACGGTGTGACAGGACCAGCCTCGGCCAATCCTCATTTACTGTATGAGGTTGGTATGAACATTGTGCAGAAGATGGAAGGTAGCAATGCTTTTGACTTTTCATTTAGGAAGAAAGATCAAGTTGAGTCGTTGGGTGCAAAGGTTACAATCAGTGCTGAAAAAGTACCAATCGACCCACAGCTCCTTTTCCAGAGGCTCCTCATCTTTGCTAATAACAGGGACTTAGGTGTTGAAGAGGTCTTTGCGTATGAGTTGTCTAGCTACCCTACTGCTCTGTTCGATAAGTGGGGGAGGCTCAGGGAAGCCAATAAACCACAGCTAGGAGATGAGATAGCTGCTGTTGTTCCCAAGTCGTCATTGGAATCATTTGAGGAAGAAAGGACTGTGACCCATGTTCTGGATGGTGGTTCCTTATTGCAAAGGATTCCATGGAAGAAGGGTGACACATTTGAGGACATTGCAAGCATGTACATGAAGCATGTTTCCAAAAACTTTCTCAACCCGGTGGTTGTATTCGACGGTTATAAATCAGGACCTACTACCAAGGACATGACACACAATCGACGATCAAAAGGAAGGAGTCTTTGGTCAAAAGGTGATGTTCACTCCAACCATGCCCCTTCGGTCAAAAAAGGAAAACTTCTTGTCAAACTCGGACAATAAGCAAAACTTCATTGACTTATTGTGTGAAACATTCAAGGCAAATGGAATTGACTGTGTCAATGCGCCAGCAGATGCAGATGTCATGATTGCGAAGAAGGGAATTGAGCATGCAAGGGAAACCGTGACATATGTGATAGGTGAGGACACAGACTTGTTGGTGCTGTTGTGTCATTATGCGGAACGAGGGATGAATGATTTGTACTTCAAGTCGAGCAAGGAAGGTGGGAAATGTTGGCATATTAACTCAGTAGCAGAAGCTCTCGGTGAAAGCATCTGTCGTGTCCTGCCAGTTGTCCATGCACTCTGTGGATGTGACACAACCTCACGACTGTATGGTATTGGTAAAGGGGCTGCCTTGAGGAAAGTGAGGGAAGACAACGGTTTCTTGAAATGTATAGAAGCATTCTGTTGCCAAAGTGGAAGTAAAGACGCGATATCATCAGCTGGTGAAAAGGCCTTGGTTTATTTGTACGGGGGAAAAGGAAATGACACCCTTGACGGACTGCGAAAGACAAAGTTTTGCAACAAGGTGGCAAAAAGTTCAACTACCGTTGAAGTTCACAGCCTTCCCCCAACAACCGATGCAGCCAAATACCACTCGTTCCGAGTTTATTGTCAGGTCCAGGAATGGATGGGGAACTGTGTGGACCCCGAGAAATGGGGCTGGTGTCTGCGGAAGGGACAGCTTGAACCGAAGACGATGGATTCGCCAGTGGCTCCTGATTCACTACTGAAATTGGTCAGATGTCAGTGTAAGGGCAACTGTGACACTCAACGCTGTAGTTGCAAACGGAATGAGCTTGAATGTTCCAGTGCATGTGGTCAATGTAAAGGACTCTGTCAAAATAGCAACTTTGATGCAAGCACCGATGATCCAAGTGAATACGAACTCCTATCATGAATTACATAATTGGCTCTGAATGACGTCATACTACGTCATGTTTTTTTTTTTTTTTTTTTATAAAAAAGAGGGACAACAGGTCAAAAAACCCATACAAGCACAAAGTGCCTGTGTCACCCCTTGTGAAAGAGACAGTTCAGCCTGTCTGTAAGGTTTTTTCGGCTGTAAATTAACCACTTTCCAGGTGTCCAAAAGTTGGAGACTTTTTATATGTTCATCAGAGGGACCTAATAAACAAGTTAAAGCCAAAAAACGTTGTTTGTAATACATTTATAGGGTCTAGGAGCAACCAGAAAAAAGTTATCTGTAAATTGAAGCTTTGGACGGCGGCCATCTTGAATTTATGCAAATTAACCACTTTCCCAGTGTCCAAAAGTTGGAGACTTTTTATATGTTCATCAGAGGGACCTAATAAACAAGTTAAAGCCAAAAAACGTTGTTTGTAATACATTTATAGGGTCTAGGAGCAACCAGAAAAAAGTTATCTGTAAATTGAAGCTTTGGACGGCGGCCATCTTGAATTTATGCAAATTAACCACTTTCCCGGTGTCCAAAAGTTGGAGACTTTTTATATGTTCATCAGAGGGACCTAATAAACAAGTTAAAGCCAAAAAACCTTCTATTGCAATTTGTTCTAGGTCCAGTTAAATGATTGCTAGATTTACTGGACTATATATAGGACAGAGGGAGGGAGTGAGGGAGTGAAGGCCAGGACACAGGAAGGGAGTGAGTGAGGTAGGTAGGAAGGACCAACACTAGGGTAGGGTCAGGGCCTTCTATATACATGGTACGGTATATAGAAGGCCGTGGTAGGGTAGGGTAGGAGGGGAGGGGTAGAGATATATAAACTCTTTGATGGTGAGACCTTTGACTGGCTGACTGGTTCATGATGATGATGATGCCGGTGTAAAAGAGAGGGAGTGATAGTGGAAGGGGGAGGGAGTGAGGGAGGCATGAAGGACCAACCTGGGGGGGGGGGGGGAGGGGGAAGCTTTAAACTCTTTGATGCCATGAGACCTTTGACTGTCTGCCTGGGACATGAGGCCGGCCGGGTTTACCTGAAGAATTCCCAGAAGCGAGGGGAAGGCCTAAAGGGGCCCCACCTCGTTTTTGTTCTCTCTCTCTCTCTCGCTCACTCACTCTCACTCTCACTCTCACTCTCTCTCTCTCTCTCTCTCTCTCTCTCTCTCTCTCTCTCTCTCTGGGCCTCATTTAGCCTACTGTTTTAAGACGTTTATCCCCATCCAGGTGTCGAGTGTTTTCCCATTTACAACTATTTTTGACAGCAGGTTAAAATGTGTACATTTTTCGATAGAAAATTGTTTCCGGCAAAGCAGGATTTCTCCATACAACGTTGGCTCGCTATCGCTCGCTGGGAAGAAATCGACACCTGGATAGGGATAAACGTCTTAAAACAGTAGGCTAAATGGGGCTGGAAACAACCCAGAGAGAGAGAGAGAAAAAAAACGAGGTGGGTCCCATTTAGGCCCTCCCCTCGCTGAATGGGGCCGAATGGATACAACCCAGACAAAGAGAGAAAAGAAGAACACAAAAGCAGGTGACCCCCCTTAAACATGAAGAGAAAATTAATAAAGGAAACATTCCCTGGATGCTGCCAAGTATTTATGATAGGCCTCTGTGCTGATTCTTTATCGTGTTATGTATTTGTTTTTCCTAAGTGCATAAAATCGACAAAAGGCAAAGCTGGCTGTAACAAGTGTCTCCCCTATTTGTTGTGTTTGTGTGTGTGTTTGTGTGCGCGTGTGTGTGTGTGTGTGTGTGTGTATTGGAAAGAAGTGTTATGT
The DNA here is from genome assembly GCA_032716605.1 of Paralithodes platypus. NCBI lineage: Eukaryota > Metazoa > Arthropoda > Malacostraca > Decapoda > Lithodidae > Paralithodes > Paralithodes platypus. The sequence continues at coordinate 32,233,347 of CM064527.1, read as the reverse complement.
GCTTGTTTAGTGTACTGAAATGAATAGGAGGAGGTGTTTGTCAGAGATAGCTGGATTACTCTGTGTAGGTGGGACACAACCATAAACAGTGAGGAAAGCCAGACAAATGAAACGGTAGGCTGAATGGGGCCGAATGGATACAACCCAGAGAGAGAGAGGGAGTGAGAGATTAAAAAAAAAGAGGTGGGCCCCCTTAAGATGTTGCTGCTGATGATGATGGAAGGCGGGAGGTACAAAGGAGGAACAACAACAACAACAACAGTCCCCGGGCCCCCCTAATAACTCTTGGCCAACTCATTATAAACAAAACACGTGGAGTATCTCTCTCTCTCTCTCTGGCTTGTATTCATTCGGCCCCATTCAGCCTACTGTTTTAAGACGTTTATCCCAGGTGCCGATTTTTTCATGGCGAGCGATAGCCAGCCAGCATTGCATGGAGAAATCCGGCTTCGCCGGAGAAATGTTTCTGTCGAAAAATTTACAAATTTAGCCTGCTGTCAAAACTATTCTAAAAATATGCTGGGAGAAAATCGACACCTGGATGGGGATAAACGTCTTAAAACAGTAGGCTGAATGGGGCCGAATGGATACATACATACATACATACATAAAATGTTAAGACTGAGTGTTCCACACATACGTGCAGTTTCAGTCTCTTGCCCTAATGACGGCGTTCCAGGCAACCCTGTTAAGGGCGGCTTCACTTGTCAAGTTCTTGGATTTGAGATCGGCAAGTATAGTCCGATCCCAGGTCTTCCTCGGTCCACCCCTTGGTGCAGCTCCCTCCACAATCACAGACCTGCATTTTTTTCACCCAATTTTGTTCATCCATGCTCCCCACATGTCCATACCATCCCAGTCTACTTGTACGCATCACCTCGCTAATACTCTTTATACCTAAACGTCTCCTCAGCTCAACATTTGTTATTCTATCCTGTAGCCTGGCCCCACACATCCATCTCACCATTCTCATCTCATTACGTTCCATTCTGTTGACATCCTCTACTTTAACGGCCCATGTTTCTGAGGCATACGTCATTGCACTTCTAACACATGAGGCATACACCTTTCCCTTCAGGGGGAGAGGCATTCTTTTCATGGTACAAGAGAGAGAAAAAAAAAAGATATGGGCCCCCTTAAGATGATGCTGCTGCTGCTGCTGCTGCTGCTGATGATGATGATGATGGAAGGCGGGAGGTATAAAGGAACAACAACAACAACAACAGTCCCCGGGGCCCCCCTAACAACTCTTGGCCCCACCCATTATAAACAAAAGACGTGGAGTCTCTTTATAAACCCTCCCCGCTGGCTACTTAGGACTTGCTTAGGACAGGCCAACCACTGTGGAGGAGTTCTAGGACCCCTCTGTGTGTGTGTGTGTGTGTGTGTGTGTGTGTGTGTGTGTGTGTGTGTGTGTTTAACTGTATGTCTGCGTGTGTGTGTCATAACAAGCTATATGGGAGCACATACAATTATTTAATAAATGAGCTACAAAAACAGGATTCGAACCCAAGTGCTGCGGTGGTGTGTGTGTGTGTGTGTGTGTGTGTGTGTGTGTGTGTGTGTGTGTGTGTGTGTGTGTGTGTGTGTGTGTGTGTGTGTGTGTGTGTGTTTAACTGTATGTCTGCGTGTGTGTGTCATAACAAGCTATATGGGAGCACATACAATTATTTAATAAATGAGCTACAAAAACAGGATTCGAACCCAAGTGCTGCGGTGGTGTGTGTGTGTGTGTGTGTGTGTGTGTGTGTGTGTGTGTGTGTGTGTGTGTGTGTGTGTGTGTGTCTGTCTCTGTTTAACTGTATGTCTGCGTGTGTGTGTCAAAACAAGCTATATGGGAGCACATACAATTATTTAATAAATGAGCTACAAAAACAGGATTCGAACCCAAGTGCTGCGGTGGTGTGTGTGTGTGTGTGTGTGTGTGTGTGTGTGTGTGTGTGTGTGTGTGTGTGTGTGTGTGTGTGTGTGTGTGTGTGTGTGTCTGTCTGTCTGTCTCTGTTTAACTGTATGTCTGCGTGTGTGTGTCAAAACAAGCTATATGGGAGCACATACAATTATTTAATAAATGCGCTACAAAAACAGGATTCGAACCCAAGTGCTGCGGTGGTGTGTGTGTGTGTGTGTGTTTTATTGTTTTTTCTTTCCCTATGTTCAGAAGGTTGCAAAAGGCAGGCTGCCTGTCACAAGTGTCCCCTCCAAGGGTCCGAGTCTAGGGGTGAGACAGTGAAGTACTGGGGCGAGGCAGCTCCAGAGATGGGGTTGCTTCGAGTCGCGGGTGGGCAACCGGGCCCTGTGCATCTTGCGAAGGCAAGATGGCAGGGGCTGGTTGCAGCTCAAAACGCTTCACCATGTCTCACTCCCTAGACTGGAACGAGACCTCACGGGCTTCACCGTTAAATGAACGATTGAATGTACAGGGTCTCAGCCTATGCCCGAGAGGGAGTAGTTGGAATATAGACAAAACAAACAATAATAATAACAAAAGGTTGAAAGAGTGACAGTTCATATCAAGGCACATTAGAGGTAAATTAAGCCGGTATCACACGAGCGCTTTTTCCCTCAACATTTACCCTTAACACTGGTCTGGCAGCTTATGAGGTCAACATTTAATATATTTCGGTCAGCTACATTCATCTATCATCAGTCTAGTTTCCGATACCAGTGCAAAATATTCCAGATATGTTGATCATCGAATGTTGACTATAAAAGCTCTCGTGTGATACCGGCTTTAGGTTTGTTGGAAAGAAGTGTGGTGTGCTTGGTAAATGCCGGTATGACACGAGCACTTTTTCACTCAACACTCATCCTCAACACTGGTCTGGCAGCTTATGAGGTCAACATTTACAATATTTCGGTTCCCTAAGTTCATCTATCATCAGTCTAGTTTCCATTGTCAGTGCAAAATATTTCAGAAATGTTGCCAAAATAATGTTGATCATCGAATGTTGACTATAAAAGCTCTCGTGTGATACCGGCTTTAAGTGTACGGTAGTGAAATGAATAAGAGGACGAGGTGTTTTTGAGCTTTAGCTGCATTACTGTCTTGTAGGTGAGGCACAAATAGAAACAGTGGGGGAAGCCAGGCAAATGAAACAAGAGTTCCAGCAACTCCTTATCATATGCCTATGTGGCCTCCCCTGGGTACTTCCCTGCTCGATTGGTGCCTACAATCTACCGTACCCATTTAGTGTGTGGGTGTGTGGGTGTGTGGGTGTGTGTGTGTGTGTGTGTGTGTGTGTGTGTGTGTGTGTGTGTGTGTGTGTGTGTGTGTGTGTGTGTGTTTTCTTATAAATTTAAGTTTAAACTTCTCATTCCTCTATTTTATGGATTCGTTCAATTAAACGCTGCCAGAAAAATAACTACATAAATAAACACAGCACAATTATAAAAGTAACTATAGGCTAAGTGTAAGTGTATCACTGTGTACTCTTATGGAGACCTTGTGACCGTGAGTATTGAGTACAACAAGCCGTTCTCCAGCAAGAATTAATAGGGGGTGTAGAGTAGTAGACTGTACCGGTACCGTACTGTATAATGACCAGGGTTAAGTGGGAGCGGCATCAAAGGAAGGAGCTGAGAGGGGGAATGTTGAGAATTCTGTTTTACCTGCAGTCTGTCAGGTGCAGTAGCAGTGAGAGAGAGGGGGGGGGGGGGCTGAATTATAAACCATTTTGCATCTCGAAATTGCCATTTCTCAGTATGAAATGACACTACAGCTGCTAGTTTGAATGTTAATCACATTTATTCGACAAATGTTCATTGAGTTTCGACAATCTTTTTTTTTTTTTTCCTTTGCCCCTCAACTTTCTCTTCATAATTGCTGAGGGGCACAGGGCCCTGGGTGGGGCTTTGGTTTCCTGGGCGTTTCCGCACCCTCCTCAGCTCCCTGCCATGGAGTGGCTTCGGTCACCCAGGCTTTATTGTGGTCGGCAGTGAGGGTTCTGTGGGGGCGCACGATTATGGCCTTGGCCTGCTCGGGGCCTTGGGGCTGTTCGGCCAGGCAGCTTGGGGAACAACAACAACAACAAGAGGCAAAATATAATTTTGAAATTAAAATGATTCATTTGTTTCGACGTAATGCAGTTAAAAGCGGCAAATCCCACAAATTTCGTCATTTCGAAGCTTGACTTCGACAGAGTAAAGTCAGGATAGTCTCGCAGCTATCAAATTCGGCAGTGCTAACCCACCAAATGGATATTTTGTATCTACAGTTCGACATTTGCAAATATAATTTACACCAAATTCGACAATGCTACACTTGAAATGTTATTACCCGGTACTTAATTGTACATTACACGCATAATACCACTTTATTATTCAAAAGTAGGTTATAAATTATTATGTTATTATATAACAGTTAATGAAGCACTAAATTTCGGAGCCATTATATACAAGATGAGGAAAGCGTGATTCTAATCCTGGATAATGCTAGAGTACCGGTACACAACAACTTGAACTATCTTGAGCACTGCCCTATCCGGAAGCTCCCTCCTTATAGTCCTTTCCTTAACCCTATAGAAAATTGTTTCTCAGATGTAAAATGTGAGGTAAAACAAAGGTCAAGTCTAATTCATCAACTTCTGGATAATGAGAGGGCAGCTGGTGAGGAAGGTTATAGCATGAAGGCTTGGAGGTAACATCACCTCCAGCAGGTAACAGAGATGAGTGTACAATCTGTCACCCAGGAAGAGGGCAGCTGGTGAGGAAGGTTATAGCATGAAGGCTTGGAGGTAACATCACCTCCAGCAGGTAACAGAGATGAGTGTACAATCTGTCACCCAGGAAGAGGGCAGGTGGTGAGGAAGGTTATAGCATGAAGGCTTGGAGGTAACATCACCTCCATCAGGTAACAGAGATGAGTGTACAATCTGTCACCCAGGAAGAGGGCAGGTGGTGAGGAAGGTTATAGCATGAAGGCTTGGAGGTAACATCACCTCCAGCAGGTAACAGAGATGAGTGTACAATCTGTCACCCAGGAAGATGTAGTGGCCTTCTATAGGCGATCCATAGAGTACCGTACCACCATAAATGTGCGGGTTGGGAGAACATTTGGGATGACTGAAACTGTAGGCTAAACAATAAAGAACACCATGATAACCTTGGTTTATATACCTTATTGTATAGTTATAAGCCTTTGTGTATAAGTACCGTATGTTAACACATTATAAATATATTATATAAATAACAAGTAAAGTTAAGGGGAGATCTCCACTTGAGGGATTTTTTCTTGACCCCTTTCTCCCTCATGTTTAGCCCCATTGCTGTTGATATTATAAAACGTTTGCCCCATTAGTTTAGCGATTTTAAGAACTTTCACCCCATATTAAGACCTTTCGTGCCATTCAGGTGTCGATTTTATCCTGGCGAGCGATAGCGAGCCTGTAATTTAAGAGGAACCGGCCTTTGGCCGGGACATTTTTCTACCGAAAAATGTACAAATTTATCTTGAAAGGGACTCAAGGGGGTGCAATTTTAAGCTTGATGGAGGAGTAGGAAACAAACTAGAAACTTCCCCTTAAATAACATGCCAGCTTGTACAATCTGTTTATTGGTTCTTATATAGACGATGGTGATGAACGTGAACCATTGTCGAAAATATATGAAAAACGTAATTTCAAAATATGCACAATGTTAATTTATTTAGATGCTTGATTTTGTCATTTGTTGATCTGCATTAACGGGTTTTAAAAAGTAATATGTCGATGTACGATATTGATAAGTCTATCTGGATGCAAGAAGTCGAAATTTACATGAAGTGTCATTTCTCTTTCCAAAATATCGATCTATTGCTATATGACTCTATTGAACCGATGCATTGTCTTTTAGAGATTGCATCAGTCGATTTAAGGGGAGATATCCACTTGAGGGATTTTTTTCTTGACTCCTTTCTCTCTCATGTTTAGCCCCATTGTTTTCCTAATGTTAAGACGTTCGCCCCATTATTTTGACGATTTTAAGAACTTTCAACCCATTTCTGTCAATTTTAAGACCTTTCGTGCCATTTAGGTGTCAATTTTATCCTGGCGAGCGATAGCGAGCCTGTATTTTAAGAGGAACCGGCTATCAGCCGAGACATTTTTCTACCGAAAAATTTACAAATTTATCTTGAAAGGGGCTCAAGGGGGTGTAATCTTAAGCTTGAAGGATATCTACGGACCAAACTAAAAATCTCCCCTTAATATGGTATCTTGTCGAACACATAGGCTATGCAATATGTCAAATTGTCAAACTTAGTGCTGGAAAACTCTGAAAAAACGTCAATTCGAGCTGCAAAATGGTATATGAACCATCACATTCCATAGTACCGTACGTACCGTATGTCTCTCAGAGAGGAAGTTCCTTTGTGAGAACAGGTGTATTGCATAGTCAGGATAATTAACCAATACTGTACCGTCGACGTCCTTTGTGAGAACAGGTGTATTGCATAGTCAGGATAATTAACCAATACTGTACCGTCGACGTCCTTTGTGAGAACAGGTGTATTGCATAGTCAGGATAATTAACCAATACTGTACCGTAGACGTCCTTTGTGAGAACAGGTGTATTGCATAGTCAGGATAATTAACCAATACTGTACCGTCGACGTCCTTTGTGAGAACAGGTGTATTGCATAGTCAGGATAATTAACCAATACTGTACCGTCGACGTCCTTTGTGAGAACAGGTGTATTGCATAGTCAGGATAATTAACCAATACTGTACCGTCGACGTCCTTTGTGAGAACAGGTGTATTGCATAGTCAGGATAATAACCAATACTGTACCGTCGACGTCCTTTGTGAGAACAGGTGTATTGCATAGTCAGGATAATTAACCAATACTGTACCGTCGACGTCCTTTGTGAGAACAGGTGTATTGCATAGTCAGGATAATTAACCAATACTGTACCGTCGACGTCCTTTGTGAGAACAGGTGTATTGCATAGTCAGGATAATTAACCAATACTGTACCGTCGACGTCCTTTGTGAGAACAGGTGTATTGCATAGTCAGGATAATTAACCAATACTGTACCGTCGACGTCCTTTGTGAGAACAGGTGTATTGCATACTCAGGATAATTAACCAATACTGTACCGTCGACGTCCTTTGTGAGAACAGGTGTATTGCATACTCAGGATAATTAACCAATACTGTACCGTCGACGTCCTTTGTGAGAACAGGTGTATTGCATAGTCAGGATAATTAACCAATACTGTACCGTCGACGTCCTTTGTGAGAACAGGTGTATTGCATACTCAGGATAATTAACCAATACTGTACCGTCGACGTCCTTTGTGAGAACAGGTGTATTGCATACTCAGGATAATTAACCAATACTGTACCGTCGACGTCCTTTGTGAGAACAGGTGTATTACATAGTCAGGATAATTAACCAATACTGTACCGTCGACGTCCTTTGTGAGAACGGGTGTATTGCATAGTCAGGATAATTAACCAATACTGTACCGTCGACGTCCTTTGTGAGAACAGGTGTATTGCATAGTCAGGATAATTAACCAATACTGTACCGTCGACGTCCTTTGTGAGAACAGGTGTATTGCATAGTCAGGATAATTAACCAATACTGTACCGTCGACGTCCTTTGTGAGAACAGGTGTATTGCATAGTCAGGATAATTAACCAATACTGTACCGTCGACGTCCTTTGTGAGAACAGGTGTATTGCATAGTCAGGATAATTAACCAATACTGTACCGTCGACGTCCTTTGTGAGAACAGGTGTATTGCATAGTCAGGATAATTAACCAATACTGTACCGTCGACGTCCTTTGTGAGAACAGGTGTATTGCATAGTCAGGATAATTAACCAATACTGTACCGTCGACGTCCTTTGTGAGAACAGGTGTATTGCATAGTCAGGATAATAACCAATACTGTACCGTCGACGTCCTTTGTGAGAACAGGTGTATTGCATAGTCAGGATAATTAACCAATACTGTACCGTCGACGTCCTTTTGACTGTATTCTGGCTACTATTAGACGATTGTATGCAGTTTAAAAAGGTCCTCCGGCAACTAACAGGCTTGGAACTATCTCTCCTAACCCTTTCTACTACGGTACGGTACCACAGATCCTTCATAAACGGCACCAAATCGTCTAAATATACCGGTAGCTACAATAAAGTTAAAAACACGACGCCGGTACAGATTTATTTTTTATTTTTTTCCTATGTGAGTGAGGGAGGCAAAAGGCAGAACTGCCTATAGCGAGTGCCTCCCCCAAAGTTGAAGGAGTGACAGGGTCAAAATCAAGGGACGCTCGAGCCAAAATTCCTGGACACACGGAGTTTGAAGCAATTTAAGTCATAGGAAGAGGGAAAGACTGATTCTGGGAGAGAGTTCCAGAGCTCAGCTGTTGAATAGAAGAAAGACTGAGAGTAACGTTTCACTCTTGGGTTGGAGAGTTGCACAGAGTAGGGGTGGGATTGTGTTGCAAGACGGGTACCACGTACCCTACGTAAAGGAGGTGGTATACACTGGGAAAGCTCTGAGGAACACTGATTATTATAGTAGCGATTGAATAGCGAGAGAGATGCAACGTTGCGGCGGTTAAGAGACGGGTGTATTGCACAGTCACGATCATTAATGTTGATGCATTTTGAACCATTGAACCGCCTAAGCAAGCATATAGCCTACCGGTACTGGGTTCGTAAACAAGGTCTGCAGGAGAATTACACAAAGTTCGGTAGGCCTACAAAGAGTACGAAGAAATACAATCATATGTTCTATATTTACTTAACTATACCGTACTCTATTTTTTCCAGCTGATGGTAATTTGAATCCCTTAATAGCTGATTTGTCAATACTTAATGAAAATATACAAAACTACCGGTACCGTACTATGGCCGTGTGCCGTATTAATGCCAAGTTTTCATAATTAACATCATATTTCGCTACAAAATCTACCTTATAGCCGAGTAACAAAGATAGAAACATGACAATTTACCCTCAGCTGGAAAAAATATATACTATTGTTATACAGACCTGCAGTTTATATATCACCTCTCACTACAGGCCAGTCACACCAAAATCTCTCTCTCTCTCTCTCCCTCTCTCGTTATTAACCCATCTGTCCCCTACTAACTTCCTAATCCTGCCACGGACATTAGTTCCAGGGCAGTAGTTACCTTTCCAATTTTCCCTTACCCACTCTAAACCACGGTTTGGACACTTGATCCTCAGTGTCTTGGAGGACAAGCAGCATAGAGGAGTCACTAGACCTGTTGTTGCTTGATTTCCTTTGTACTCTCTCTCCCTCTCTCTCTCTCTCTGGGCCACCACCTTCATAAAACAGTCGTAATCCCTTGATTAAAGGCGATTTTTATGGGAAACGCTTCATCTCGTCTTCACACAGAAAAAGAGAAATAAAATAATCCTCCGTCAGAAAAAATGCGTTTAATCAAGCATATAACGAGATTTTTCTGTATGTAATCAAGTACATACGATAACGATAAAATAAAATGCGTTTCATCGAGAATATAACGACAGAAAAAATTTGTTTAATCAAGTTTATACGGTGACGACCAAAAAATGCGATTCATCAAGTATATAACGAATTAATTTTAAGGGAGGATGGGCCGGTTTTCTGGACCACTTTCTCCCCCATGTTTAGCCCCATTAGTTTTCAGTTGTTAAGATGTTTGCCCCATTAGTTAGTCGATTTTAAGACCTTTCGCCCCTTTTCGTCGTCAATATTTAGACCTTTCGTGCTATTTAGGTGTCGATTTTTTCCCTGTAGAACGGTAGTGAGCCTGTAATGTTGGAAGAACCGGCCTTAGGCCGGGACATTTTTCTACCGAAAAATGTACAGATTAATCCAGAAGAGGGATCTAATGTTTTTTTTTTAAATTTGATGGAGGTCTATGGAGGAAACTAGAAAAATAATGAATACCCGGTACCGGTACATGCAAAAATCGCCCAAAAAGTGAACCATCCCCCCTTAATTTGGAGAAAGATAAACACGAGCTCAAAAGTGAGGTGTTGCTTGATTAAACCTTAATAGCGGGGTTGCATTTGCACGGGAGTCAATATTATATTACAAACACACGAGTACCGGTAATGAAGTTGAGTGATGAATGGCTTTGTTGTCGGGAAGGTTGTAATGGTAATTCCTTCACCGAGGCGTCAAACTTTATGAATTATTGATAATCGCTATTTGTGTTGAACATAAATTATAACTCCTGCCAAAAAAAAAAAAAAAAAAAAACTGCACAGTGTGACACAGAATTGTCTAGCTGTAAATAATCTAATATATTTATACTGAAAGCACATGATCCACCCGGGATTCGAATCTGGGTTACCACATACAGATCTTGAATACTCAAACCATTAGGCGTACACCATCAAGACAGTTAAGGTTAAGCACATGACTACGATTTGTATACCCTTACAATCTGAACACACACACACACACATACATCCTGAACACCCACACAGTCTGAACACACACACACATCCTGAACAAACACATACTGAACACACTCACACACTGAACACACACACACATTCTGAACAAACACCCACACATACTGAACACACCCACACACACAAACACACACTGAACAAACACCCACACACACACATACTGAACACACAAACACTGAACCCACACCCACACATACTGAACACACACACACTGAACACACACACACACACACACTGAACCCACACCCACACATACTGAACACACACACACTGAACCCACACCCACACATACTGAACACACACACACACACACACACCTCTATGTATTTGTCCGTGGTGTCAATGTTTTGCACACGTGTATAGGGTCGTACTATAACACTTAGTTGAGGGGAGCTGAGTATACCGTGGTCGTTAGCCTGCACGACTGCCTTTGACGGTACAGTACGGCACAGGATGGGTGTGATCAGACCACCAGACAGGTACAAGGTCATCACGGTACGGTAGTTTATATTATGTGAGAATGGTGCAGTGATATACTGTCCAACAATAACTTGCATAGGCCTAACGTACGGTACCGGTACTGTCCTTTTAATACCTAACAATTGGCCACACAACCAACCCCTGTTTAGGTACTTAAGTTCTGGGTGTGGTGTCCCGAGTTGGAATCCCGGGAGGACCATATGCTTTCATTAGTTTATGCAAGTACATTGGGGTTTGTAATTGATGATTAATGTTAAGAACGAGGTGTTACTTATATACGGTTCCGTACTGTATATATATTCCTTTTGTAAACTCAGTCTAGCTAAGATAAACAACAGAATATATGTCAATAAACTCACTATAGCTAAGATAAACAACAGAATGTCCGTCAATAAACTCACTCTAGCTAAGATAAACAACAGAATATCCGTCAATAAACTCACTCTAGTTAAGATAAACAACAGAATATCCGTCAATAAACTCACTAGAGCTAAGATAAACAAAAGAATATCCGTCAATAAACTCACTCTAGTTAAGATAAACAACAGAATATCCGTCAATAAACTCACTATAGCTAAGATAAACAAAAGAATATCCGTCAATAAACTCACTCTAGTTAAGATAAACAACAGAATATCCGTCAATAAACTCACTAGAGCTAAGATAAACAAAAGAATATCCGTCAATAAACTCACTCTAGTTAAGATAAACAACAGAATATCCGTCAATAAACTCACTAGAGCTAAGATAAACAAAAGAATATCCGTCAATAAACTCACTCTAGTTAAGATAAACAACAGAATATCCGTCAATAAACTCACTATAGCTAAGATAAACAAAAGAATATCCGTCAATAAACTCACTCTAGCTAAGATAAACAACAGAATATCCGTCAATAAACTCACTCTAGTTACGATAAACTACAAAATATCCGTCAGCAGTACGGTCGCGCTAATAAGTCATGTCGCAGCTGTCATTACGTTTGGCTTGCTCTGTGCTGTATTAATGTCTGTCAGATGTTGAATAGGGTGGGTAAGTGTAGGAACATGTTTGTATATTTCACTCGATATGAAGAAATGAAGCTTATATATTGCTGATACCAATTATTGATCAAAACATACTTGGTGCCGAGATATCACTTATTAGCGCGACAGTACATGAGAGGTGACAGATGACAAACACTCATTCATACACACTGTATTTGGACTTGGATACACTTTAATTTGACTTTCCTTGTGCTAACGTAAAGTTCAATTACTGGCGAAAATGTCTCAGATATTGTACTACGGTACATATAAAAAAAATTGGGGTTGTTTTGTTGTTGCTGTTCCCCAAGCTGCCTGGCCGAATAGCCCCAAGGCCCCGAGCAAGGCCAAGGCCATAACCGAGATTGGGGTCTATTTATTTATATACCAATATTCATATTTGTTTTAGTTTCCTCCCCAGACCTCCATCAAACTTTTAAAAACATCCATTAGATCCCCGCTTCTGGATAAATTTGTAGATTTTTCGGTAGAAAAATGTCCCGGCCAAAGGCCGATTCTTCCAAAATGACAGGCTCACTATCGTTCGCCAGGAGAAAAAAATCGACATCTAAATAGCACGGAAGGTCTTAATATTGACAAGGAACTGGGGCGGAAGGTTTTAAAAACGATAAACTAGGCCTAATGGGGCAAAAATCCGAAAATCTGAAAACTAATGGGGCTAAACATGAGGGAGAAGGGGATCTCGAAAAACGCCCCATCTCCCCTTAACACTAGTACGGTTCCTTGGCACTGGGCCCAAAATGAGGACGGTGTGAGCCGGGAAAAATCTGACCTTGAAGTGTCAATCAATAAACCAGTGACTTTTGGGCCCCTATTGAAGCTGTAAGGTTGCTTGGATGATGTGCAATCGGGGGTGTTAAGGAGAGGTTTTTAGTTGATTCCCTAGACTTCCATCAAGCTTAAAATTACTCCCCCTTGACCCCCTTTCAAGATAAATTTGCAAATTTTTCGGTAGAAAAATGTGGGGCCCCTTAAATTACAGGCTCGCTATCGCTCGCCAGGAAAAAGTCGACACCTAAATGGCACGAATGGTCTTAAAATTGACAGAAATGGGGCGAGGGTTCTTAAAATCGCCAAACTAATGGGGCAAGCGTCTTTAAATCTCACAAGCAATGGGGGAGAAAGAGGTTCAGAAAAAAATCCTCCAGGTGGAAATCTCCCCTTAAGTGTTGTCGTAGATTCCAGTGGTTTTCGCTCAACAAGTGTTATCGGTATCTTTATAGTTACTGGGAAAAGTGCTTATCCCTCAGAGTATTAGTCAGTGTCCGAAACTTTGTGAAATATCTGACAACACTTATTAAGGGGAGATATCCACTTGAGGGACTTTTTTCTTGACCCCTTTCTCCCTCATGTTTAGCCCCATTGCTTTTGAGATTTTAAGACGTTTGCCCCATTAGTTTGGGGATTTTTAAGAATTTCCGCCCCATTCTGTCAATTTTAAGACCTTTCGTGCCATTTAGGTGTCGATTTTATCCTGGCGAGCGATAGCGAACCTGTAATATAAGAGTAATCGGCCTTCGGCCGAGACATTTTTCTGCCGAAAAATTTACAAATTTATCTTGAAAGGGGATCAAGGGGGTGAAATTTTAAGATTGCTGGAGGAGTAGGAAACAAACTAGAAACCTCCCCTTAACCTCAACTGTACGGTAGCGCTAATATAAGTCATGTCTCAGCACCAAGTAGCCTATATATATGTTTGTATTAAGGTGACAGTTACACAGTGGTGTACAATCTATCTTATTCTAGTTACATTATAGCACCAGGTAGCCTATATATTGGTATATCAGCAATGTCTAAGACTTGATATAGGCTACATATATAGGCTACATATAGGCTACATATATAGGCTACATATAGAGGCTACATATATAGGCTACATATAGGCTACATTTAGGCTACATATATAGGCTACATATATAGGCTACATATATAGGCTACATATAGGCTACATATATAGGCTACATATATAGGCTACATATAGGCTACATATATAGGCTACATATAGGCTACATATAGGCTACATATATAGGTTACATATATAGGCTACATATAGGCTACATATAGGCTACATATAGGCTACATATATAGGCTACATATAGGCTACATATAGGCTACATATATAGGCTACATATAGGCTACATACGGTACTGTATAGCTTGTTCCCACCCTACTCAGCATCTATAAATGTTCTCTGTGTGGTGTTGTATTAATGTCAGTTATTTGGTTTTATAACATACATAAGGGGAGGTATTTATAACATACATAAGGGGAGGTATTTATAACATACATAAGGGGAGGTATTTAGTTTGTTCCCTACTTTTTCATCAAGCTTAAAATTACACCCCTTTCAAAATAAATTTGTACATTTTTCGGTAAAAATATTTCCCGGCCGAAGGCCGGTTCCTCTTAAATTACAGGCTCGCTATCGCTCGCCAGGAAAAAAATTGACCCCTAAATGGCACGAAAGGTCTTAAAAGTGACATAAATGGGGTGAAAGTTCTTAAAATCGCCAAACTAATGGGGCGAACATTTTAAAATCTCAAAAGCAATGGGGCTAAACATGAGGGAGAAAGGAGTCAAGAAAAAAATCCCTCAAGTGGAAATCTCCCCTTAATACAGCACCACACAGAGAGCCAAACGTAATGCCAGCGGCGACACGCCTTATTTGGCCGACTGTACACTCGGATACCATAGTCTCTATATAGGTAGGCCAGAAATCTTAAACCCTAACCTATGTATCTAAAAAGGGCTAGAGCAAATGCGCTATAAACTTCCACACCTATTACCTGGCTGAACCTTCCCAAATGGTAGAAGTTATAGCTGGATTACTCTAGTCGTTTATGAGTTATAGTTGTTTAATTTCATGTTCAAGAGTTTTGGACAACTCTCTCTTAACACAAATATTCGTGGACTTCGCCTATTGCTAATTAATTATGGAAGTACCGGTAGGCCTATATCTCTGGAAACGAATGTATGAATATAATTTCTATACCTCCACCACAAAACTATATAAATACTATTTATTAACCCTTTTTGCCACCACATCCTTCTTAAACTGCATAAAATCGTCAAACTATAATAAAGTACGGTACCGGTACAGAAGGGGTTAACCCTTTCACGCATTTATGACGCAGAGGTTGCCAGATTAGCAATAAGAAATAGAGTTCTCTCACTCTTATAATTACCTCTCTAAAATTAGTTTTCTGCCCACAGCTAACTCAAAGACAACTGCAGAGGTTGAAGTAACTAAACTAAAGGTTTGTAAATACCGGTACCCCTGATGGTAACAAAGGCTTTAAAGTATCCCCAATAGGCTCAAAATTGCGTCATATGTCGGAGAGGGTTAATATCAGAGCAGGTCAGGTTTAGCTAGCCAAGGGGAGAAGATTGAACGGTGATGTTTGGTGAGGGTCAAAAAAAGAGGGGGGGGGGGGGGCGCGCCTTTAAGTACCAGAACAGGGAAGTTAATTTTCATGGCCCATCCCCCTTGTTTTTCTTTCTCTTTCTTGGTTGTATCCATTAGGCCCCATTCAGCCTACTGTTTTTTAGACATTTATCCCCACCCAGATGTCGATTTGTTCATGGCGAGCGATAGCCACCATTTTATGAGACATTATTCTATCGAAAAATGTATAAATTTAGCCAGTTGTCTAACTCATTATCCAAAATATGGCACCGGTACTTCGCGGTCACTCGCCAGGTATAAATCGACACCTGGATGGGGGTAAACGTCTTAAAACAGTACGCTGAATGGGGCCGAATGGATACAATCCAGAAAAAAACAGGTCACCCCCCCTTAAGGGTGAAAACAGGCTATACCAGGAACAGATGGTGATGAGAGAAACATATTGGCTATTGAATATTAAGAGGAGGTACCGGGTATTTAGTTTGTTCCATAGACCTCCATCAAACTTAAAATTACACCCCCTTGAGTCCCTTTCAAGATAAATTTGTACATTTTTCGGTAGAAAAATTTCCCGGCCGAAGGCCGGTTCCTCTTAAATTACAGGCTCGCTATCGCTCGCCAGGATAAAATTGACACCTGAATGGCACGAAAGGTCTTAATATGGGATGAAAGTTCTTAAAATCGCTAAACTAATGGGGCAAACGTTTTATAATATCAAAAGCAATGGGGCTAAACAAGAGGGAGAAAGGGGTCAAGAAAAAATCCCTCGAGTGGAGATCTCCCCTTAACCCCTTGAAGCTCTGACGCGTTTTAGAAGTTTATTTTGGCTATCATTAGACGATTTTATGCAGCTTAGGAAGGATCTGTGGGTATTAAAAGGGTAAATACTATCTCAATCAACCCTTTGACTTCCATACACCGTTACTAATCTGAATAAAATCGTCTAATAGTAGCCAGAAACAGAACAGAAACGCGTATTGGAGCTTGAAAGGTTTAACCCCTTCAAGCTCCAAAACGCATTTCTGTTCTGTTTTCTGGTAATTATTAGACGATTTTTATTCAGATTAGGAAGGGTATATGGAAGTCAGAGGGTTGATTGAGATAGTCTTTACCCTTATAATACCCACAGATCCTTCCTAAGCTGCACAAAATCGTCTAATGATAGCCAAATTAAACTGCTAAAACGCACCAGAGCTTCAAGGGGTTAAGGGGAGGTTTTTAGCTTGTTCCATAGACCTCCATCAAGCTTAAAATTACACCCCCTAGACCTCCTTTCAAGATAAATTTGTAAATTTTTCGGTAGAAAAATGTCCCGACCGAAGGCCGGTTCCTCTTAAATTACAGGCTCGCTATCGCTCGCCAGTAAAAAATCGACACCTAAATGGCACGAAAAGTCTTAACATTGACAGAAATGGGGCGATTTTTTTTCAAATCACCAAACTAATGGGGCGAACGTCTTGAAATCTCAAAAGCAATGGGGCTAAACATGAGGGAGAAAGGGATTAAGAAAATAATCCCTTAAGTGGAAATCTCCCCTTAAAGGGAAACGTGTAGGCAGGGTATCAAATCGGAGCCATTTTGTTTGAAGACTTGAGTGAATTCATATTTGTTCACCAACCAACTTTAGTCCTAAACTCAATTAACCCCTTCTGTACCGGCGACATCTTTTCATTATATTCTGACTTCTACTAATCTATTTTAATCAGCTTAGGAAGGATCTTTAGCAATTATAAGGCTTCGAACTATCTCAATCAACCCTTTTAACTACCACAGATCCTTCTACTAATCTATTTTAATCAGCTTAGGAAGGATCTTTAGCAATTATAAGGCTTCGAACTATCTCAATCAACCCTTTTAACTACCACAGATCCTTCTTAAGGGGAGGTATTTAGTTTGTTCCCTAGACCTCCATCAAGCTTAAAATTACACCCCCTTGAGTCCCTTTCAAGTTATATTTGTACATTTTTCGGTAGAAAAATGTCCCGGCCAAAGGCCGGTTCCTCTTAAATTACAGGCTCGCTATCGCTCGCCAGGATAAAATTGACACCTGAATGGCACGAAAGGTCTTAATATGGGGTGAAAGTTCTTAAAATCGCTAAAATAATGGGGGCAAACGTTTTATAATATCAAAAGCAATGGGGCTAAACATGAGGGAGAAAGAGGTCAAGAAAAAAATCCCTCAAGTGGACATCTCCCCTTAAGCTACATAAAATCGTCCAAATATAGCTATAATTAGATACACAGACATCACCGGTACAGAAGGGGTTAATGAAATCAACAAATACATGTGGCACTCCAAGGACTCGAACCCAGGATAGGCTACTCACACCGAAATCAACAAATACATGTGGCACTCCAAGGACTCGAACCCAGGATAGGCTACTCACACCGAAATCAACAAATACATGTGGCACTCCAAGGACTCGAACCCAGGATAGGCTACTCACACCGAAATCAACAAATACATGTGGCACTCCAAGGACTCGAACCCAGGATAGGCTACTCACACCGAAATCAACAAATACATGTGGCACTCCAAGGACTCGAACCCAGGATAGGCTACTCACACCGAAATTCCGCGCATTTATGCATTACGCTACCAAGACAGTTTATAAGAAGGAATACAAGAAAATGAACATGAAGTACTAATGAAGGCAAAACAAAACTAAACAGGACTCTGGTTTCGTATGATACCGTACGGTACCCTGCGTATACGACTCTGTACCGGTGACGTCCTTTTCATCCTATTCTGGCAACTATCGGACGATTTTATTCAGCTGAGGAAGGACCTCTAGCCATAATACGACTTCGAGCCATCTCAACCAACCCTTTTAACTACGGTACGGCAGAATAAAATGAAATTTCTAGGCCTATAAAATAACCCGAGTTGCGTTGGGAAACGTGTAAAATTCCCTGTATGGTATCCTGGAATATGGATCCTACAACTGTTGTATGAATTGAAGTATATTCTCCAAGTAGGATTTCCCTTCTCCTTAATATACATAGGAAAAGGTTAAGCTTCCTTTATCACCCCGTGTTTTAGTGGATTACCCGGTATATCTTGGACATTTTGTCCTGACTGTCAGAGGTTCGAGTCCGACTGGGAGTATATAAACATTTAGTAGATCACGTGTATTTGCGAGATATACTTGATATATATACAGTATATATATATACCGGTATATATATATATATATAGATATAGGCCTATATATATATATAGATATAGGCCTATATATATATATATATATATATATATATATATATATATATATATATATATATATATATATATATATTATATACAAATCATCATTAGGCCTACGGTACATAGGTAGGCTAATACCGGTATCGGTACCACCCTAGCTACCAGTACCGGTACCTATAGTAGCGGTAGGCCTACCGTACGGTACCGTAACTAAAATATATTAAATAGCGCCCTGGAAACACTATAGGCCTACCATGTAATTGTAGGTTACCGGTACTGAGGTGGGTAAGCGATGTGTTGTATAGACCTCAATACCCTCCGGTAGACCAATGAATACATGCCAGTCTTTGTTAATTCTATGAGAGTTTCTGGTACTGTTACCTGAACCTGGTAACAATAGCTTCAGATTACCGGTACCAATCCTTGGGCAACCCACAAACCGCGCTGTATAGAAAGATGGAAATAACCAAACCAAAGATCACAGAAACATTCAAACGTTTAAATGTTTATCAATAATATAATCTACAAAAAAAAAATAGTGTCCCTGTTCAATAATCATAAATCTTAACATAAATCATCCATTACAAACCCCAATGTACTTTAATAAACTAATGAAAGCATATATGGTCCTCCCGGGATTCGAACTCGGGACACCACACCCAGAACATAAGCACCTAAACCATTACACCACCAACACAGTTAGGCCTATTAAGGAACACCCCGTTCTTAACATTAATCATCCATTACAAACCCTAATGTACTTAAATAAACTAAATAAAGCATAATATCCCAGGAGGACCATATTATGATCCTCCCAGGATTCGAACTCGGGACACCACACCCAGAACATACCGGTAAGCATCTAAACCATTACACCAGCAATCATATAACGAGGCCAATAAACATCAAATATGGAAGGATTCGAACTCGGGACACCACACCCAGAACATACCGGTAAGCATCTAAACCATTACACCACCAATCATATAACGAGGCCAATAAACATCAAATATGGAAGGATTCGAACTCGGGACACCACACCCAGAACATACTGGTAAGCATCTAAACCATTACACCAGCAATCATATAACGAGGCCAATAAACATCAAATATGGAAGGATTCGAACTCGGGACACCACACCCAGAACATACCGGTAAGCATCTAAACCATTACACCAGCAATCATATAACGAGGCCAATAAACATCAAATATGGAAGGATTCGAACTCGGGACACCACACCCAGAACATACCGGTAAGCATCTAAACCATTACACCACCAATCATATAACGAGGCCAATAAACATCAAATATGGAAGGATTCGAACTCGGGACACCACACCCAGAACATACCGGTAAGCATCTAAACCATTACACCACCAATCATATAACGAGGCCAACAAACATCAAATAACCTACCCAAGCCAACCCTCTATGGCTAGACCACATAATGGGTAGATTATGGGATTCAATTTATCGTCAGCTGAAGTAAAACCGACTAGGCCTATAGTAAATCCAGGCCCTGGCTCTGTTTACTATCGTGCGTGAGTGTTGTACAGGGTTCCATATTCTGGTTCCCATGTTGTGCCCCGTTCCCAGCCTGGGCCCCCTCCAAGTCATTAACAGAGAGAATACAGGTGGGTATGGTCGGCCGCTTTCCCTCACACCTGGTTCAATAGGCTATTGTGCCCGTGGTCCTCTGTCTGGGACCAACTCAATCAAACAATTTGTTGGGTTTCACCGCCTTTGCCTCTAATTCTGGTCTTTCCTTAGATTAGCCTATACATGATTCTGGCTTCCCTTTTCCCAAAGTGGTCGGAGGTGTAGTTGGTACAGGTAGCACCAACGAACTTGACAATAATCTGGACCCCTTAACTTCTCATAACTCAAAATTAATGAAAGCTACCGGGCTGACATTTCTATCATTGGGAAGATTCCACCAGGAAATAGGTGTGGATATTTACAGCCAGTTTGCTCAAGGTCCTTTTGAGTTACGAAGAGATCAGGGATCGACATTTTTGTCAAGTTCGTTGGCGCTACCTATAGCATGCTAGGTTCACAACCGAGAGGACCCGAATTCGATCTATACAAAGGAAGACAACCAACAACGGACCTAATGGTCCTTACTAGGCTGCTTAATGGTGATGGGCTGGTCTATCAGAGTGAGAACTGAGCGATCTCCGCCATACCCATAGCTTACTCTGACTGTTCCTTTTACTAATATATTTTCTAGATCTCAAGTGACGGCGTCTCTTCCGTGGATTGACCTCCCAATCTACCAAGATTGGAAGCCAAAGCGTCACATTTTTCCTTTGCCCCTCAGCTTTCTATTCATAATTGCTGAGGGGCACAGGGCCCTGGGTGGGGCTTTGGTTTCCCGGGCGTTTCCGCACCCTCTTCAGCTCCCCGCCATGGAGTGGCTTCGGTCACCCAGGCTTTATTGTGGTCGGCAGGGAGGGTTCGGTGGGGCGCTTGGTTATGGCCTTGGCCTTGCTCGGGGCCTTGGGGCTGTTCGGCCAGGCAGCTTGGGGAACAACAACAACAACTAGGCTGCTTGAAAAAAATAATGCCACAGCCATCAACTGGAGGACTTCAGTTACAGAAAGACTGTGGTCCAGAATCAAAATTATTGCACTAAGCCTATGTACAGTCGCGCTAATAAGTTATGTACCGGCACCAATTATGTTTTGATCAATAATTGGTATCAGCAATATTTAAGCTCCATTTATTCATATCGAGTGAAATATACAAACATATTCCTACACTTACCCACCCTATTCACCATCTGACAGACATTAATACAGCACAGAGCAAGCCAAACGTAATGACAGCTGGGACATGACTTATTAGCGCGATTGTACGATACTGATACGGCCACATTACTAGGGCACAAACGCAGTCAGTCGGGGAGTCATGGCAACATATTTATCAAAGCGATATTTCTAAATATCTGGACCGGTACGGTCCGATACCGGTACGGTACGGTACTCTAAAACATTTCTCGTTAATCTCTGATCATGTATCAGGCAAATGGAGATGATTGGGCAGTCTCTTTACACCAGACCCCTCTGTTCACCTAACAGTAGGCCTACATAGAAACTTAGAATTAGAGGGCATTTATGACTTCCAATATGTGGTAGGCCTATACCGGTACTGTTGCGAGTGTTATATAGGCCTAGTGAATTCCTAAGCATTCGAAAATGGATACTGGTATTAATCGTGATCGTGTACTCAACCTTTAACTGTGTTGGTGGTATAATGTTTTAGATGCTTATGTTCTGGGTGTGGTGTCCCGAGTTCGAAGCCCGGGAGGACCATATGCTTTCATTAGTTTATTCAAGTACACTCGGATACCATAGTCTCTAGTCCACTCAGGAGAATTAGTGGACCCCCTATTTTTTTCTCTATGCAATTATATTTATCCGGATTGAATTTTTGATAGAACTTGCTTTTCAATAAATAGTATATCTAATTTTGTAGTTGATTTATAGAAAATTCTATAAATAAATTTGTTTCCAGTAAAATTATTCCATAGCCTAACTAGAAATAGGTGAAGTCCAGGAATTTGTATGAGTGGGCAAGAGACTATGGCATCCGAGTGTACCTTGGGGTTTGTAATTGATGATTAATGTTAAGAACAGGATGTTACTTATTAAATACAAGACCTAAGATGGTGATAATAATGATAATTAATATATAATTAATAGATAATGATAGTTTTAGGTACGGTACGGTACCCGTATTAAGCTATGGTAGGCCTGACCACTGAGCAATCTGATAAAGTATATATACCGGTACGGTGGCGCTAATAAGTCATGTCCCAGCTGTCATTACGTTTGGCTTGCTCTATGCTGTATTAATGTCTGTCAGATGTTGAATAGGGTGGGTAAGTGTAGGAACATGTTTATATATTTCACTCGATATGAAGAAATGAAGCTCAGATATTGCTGATACCAATTATTGATCAAAACATAATTGGTGCAGAGACATGACTTATTAGCGCGACTGTACCTTATACATGTACCGGGTATTCCATTATTAACCCCTTCTATACCGGCGACGTCTTTTTCCTTTGTTCTGGCTACCTTAGAAGATTTTATTGAGTTTAATAAGGGCCTCCAGCAATTACCAGGCTTCGAACTATCTCGCCTAACCATTTTTACTAGGCTACCCGGTACCACAAACCCTTCTTAAACGACACCAAATCGTCTAAATATAGCTAGAACAGAATGCCAAAGACGTCGCCGGTACAGCATGTGTTAACCGTTACAGTACCGGCGCCTTCCTTTGAACTGTACCGTACTGCTATTAAACGATTGTATTAAGTTTACAAAGGGCCTCCAGCAATTAACAGGCATCGAACTACCGGTATCTCTCTTAAGGGGGTACCGTACTACTCGCTTTTTCTGGCCCCCCTTCTCCCTCATGTTTAGCCTATTAATGTTGAGGTTTTAAGAAGTTCGTTCCATTACTTTGGCGATTTTGAAACCTTTCGCCTCATTTTTGTGTCAATATTTAAACATATCGTACCCTTTAGGTGTCGACTTTTGCTTGACAAGCGATAGCGAGCCTCTAATTTTAGAAGGAACCGGCCTTCGGCCGGCACATTTTTCTACCGAAAAATGTACAAATTTATCTTGAAAGGGGGTGTTTTTCTAAGCTTGATGGAGGTCTAGCGAGGAAACTCCACAATGCATTAATAAATAAATACCGGTATAGGCCTATAGACCAAAAACCAAGCACTACCCCCTTAACCATTTTGACTACAACAGATCCTTCTTAAACTGCACACAATCGTCTAAATATAGCTAGAATATAATTTATAAGACGTCGCCGTTACAGAAGGGGTATATAGTAATGATATGTTTAGGTGCGGTATTAACCCCTTATGTTCCGGTGGCATCCTTTTAATTATATTCTGGCAATGATTAGACGAGTAGCCTATATTCAGCTTACAAAGGATCTCCAGCAATAATGAAGCTTCAAAATATTTCCACCAACCCTTTAAGGGGAGGTATTTAGTTTGTTCCCTAGACCTCCATCAAGCTTAAAATTACACCCCCTTGAGTCCCTTTCAAGATAAATTTGTACATTTTTCGGTAAAAAAATGTCCCGGCCGAAGGCCGGTTCCTCTTAAATTACAGGCTCGCTATCGCTCGCCAGAATAAAATCGACACCTGAATTGCACGAAAGGTCTTAATATGGGGTGAAAGTTCTTAAAATCGCTAAACTAATGGGGAAACGTTTTATCATATCAAAAGCAATGGGGCTAAACATGAGGGAGAAAGGGGTCAAGAAAAAAATCCCTCAAGTGAAGATCTCCCCTTAAACTACCACAGATCCTTCCTAAGCTGCATAATATCGTCTAAATATAGCTAGAATATAATATAACACACGTCGCTGGTACTCAAAGGGTTAACCCCTTTTGTACAGTCGCGCTAAGAAGTGATGTCTCGGCACCAAGTATGTTTTGATCAATAATTGGTATCAGCAACATCTAAGCTTAATTTTTTCATATCGAGTGAAATATACAAACATGTTCCTACACTCATCCACCCTATTCAACATCTGACAGACATTAACCCCTTCAGACTCATATGACGCAGAGGTTGCCAGATTAGCAATAAGAAATAGAGTTCTCTCACTCTTATAATTACCTCTCCAAAATTAGTTTTCTGCCCACAGCTAACTCAAAGACAACTGCAGAGGTTAAAGTACCGGTAACTAAACTAAAGGTTTCTAAATACCCCTGATGGTAACAAAGGCTTTAAAGTATCCCTAATCGGCTCAACACAGCTAACTCAAAGACAACTGCAGAGGTTGAAGTAACTAAACTAAAGGTTTCTAAATACCCCTGATGGTAACAAAGGCTTTAAAGTATCCCTAATCGGCTCAACACAGCTAACTCAAAGACAACTGCAGAGGTTGAAGTAACTAAACTAAAGGTTTCTAAATACCCCTGATGGTAACAAAGGCTTTAAAGTATCCCTAATCGGCTCAAAATCGCATCATATGTCGGAGAGGGTTAATACAGCACAGAGCAAGCCAAACTGGGCCATGACTGTACTCTGGCTACTAGTAGATTATTTTACTTACGGTAGTTTAAGGGGGGTGACCTGTGTTTGTTCTGTCCTTTTCTATCTTCCTCTGGCTTGTATCCATTTGGCCCCATTCAGCCTACTGTTTTAAGACGTTTATCCCCATCCAGGTGTCATTTTTTTACTGGTGAGCGGTAGCGAGCCAGCATATTTTTTATTTTTGTTTGACAGCAGGCTAAATTTGTACATTTTTCGATAGAAAAATGTCTCCGGCGAAGTCGGATTTCTTCATATAATGCTGGCTCGCTATCGCTCGCCAGGAAGAAATCGACACCTAGACGGGGATAAACGTCTTAAAATACTTGGCTGAATGGGGCCGAATGGATACAAACCAGAGAAAGAGAGAAAAGGACAGAAATAACAAAAAGCAGGTCACCCCCCTTAAACCTAGGCCTACACGATCTATAAGGCTATCTATCTATCTATCTATATGCTCAGGCCCAATCCCCACTTTTCCATTTTTTTTATTTTTATTTTCCTCTATTTTATTATTTTTTTTTGTATTGTCTTGGGGGTGGCCGACTCAAGACAGAGCAAGAACAGGGAAAACACAAGGCAAAACAACGAACAAACACAGACAAAACACAAAATTCACACACATGTTGAAAATAAGTGGATAGAGAGAGACTGGGTAACCTTGGCTCCCTCCTCAGATAGCCTACCGCGGTGGCCGAACGCGCGCGCGCGCGCACACACACACACACACACACACACACACACACACACACACACACACACACACACACACACACACACACCACCTGCTCCAATAGTTTACGTTCACTGTCAAAATGTTACGATCTTTTACGCGTGTTCCCCCTGCCCGTACAATCGGCATAATTAGCGATGTTTCGGCACCAAGTATTTTTTGATCTATAATATGTTTCTGCAATATCTAAACTTAATTTATTCATTTCGAGGGGGGGGGGGGATATACAAGCCTATTCCTACACGTACCCACCCTATTCGACATCAGACATACATCAATACAGCACAGAGCGAGCCAAACGTAATGACAGCTGAGACATGATTTATTAGCGCCACCGTACAGCACCGGCGAGGTGTTTTGAATTATGGCATATTCTAATTTCTAGCTACATTTAGACGATTTTATGAAGCTTAGGAAAAATATGTGGTAGCTAAAAGAAGTAGCCTAATTGAGATAAGTTTGTATTCTTTTAACGGGTAGACATCCTTCCTAAGCTGAATAAAACCGTCTAATAGTAGCTAGAATACAAAAAAAAAAAAAAAAAAAAAAAACGTCACCGGTACAGTCAAGCTAATAAGTGATGTCTCAGCACTAAGTATGTTTTGATCAATAATTGGTATCAGCAATATCTAAACACAATTTCTTCATTTCGAGTGAGATATACAAACAATGTTGTTCTTGTTGTTGTTGTTGTTGTTGTTGTTGTTGTTGTTCCCCAGGCTGTCTGGCCGAACAGCCCCAAGGTCTCGAGCAAGGCCAAAAACGAGCGCACCCACAAAATCCTCCCTGCTTACCACTAACAAAGCCCGGGTGACCGAAGCCACTCCAAGGCAGGGAGCTGAGGAAGGTGCGGAAACGCCCGGGAAACCAAAGCCCCACCCAAGGCCCTGTGCCCCTCAGCAATTATGAAGGGAAAGTTGAGGGGTAAGGGAAAAATTTGACGCATTGGCTCCCAATCTGCCAACTTCTAGGTTGGCAGTAGGGAGGTCAATCCACGGAAAAGACGCCGCCACTTGAGATCTAGAAGATATATAAGTAAAAGGAACAGTCAGAGTAAGCTATGGGTATGGCAGAGATCGCTCAGTTCTCACTCGGATAGACCAGCCCATCACCACATGACTAGAACCCAATCCTCTCAGCATCAGCTAGGAAAGGCCCTAGAAAACCGCCTTTGGCGGGGGGATAGCTCCCCTATTTCAACTCCTTTCGGGGTTGGGCACCCGCCCAAAGGGCGGGTGCCCAAACGATGTTCCTACACTTACCCACCCTATTCAACATCTGACAGACAATTAATACAGCACAGAGCAAGCCAAACGTAATGACAGCTGAGACATGACTTATTAGCGCGACTGTACAGAAGGGAGTTAACATGTGGGATGCGTGTTGATGGTCATTAACCACTTCTTTACCGGCGACGTCTGTTGTACTATATTCTAGCAATATTTAGATGAATTGATGCAGCTTAGGAAGGATCTGTGGTGGTTAAAAGGGTTGATTGATATAGTTTGAAGGCTTATAATTGCTAGAGATCCTTCCTAAACTGAATAAAGTCGTCTACTAGTTGCCAGAATATAATGAAAAAGACGCCACCGGTACTGAATGGGGTTAAGGGGAGATGTCCACTTGAGGATTTTTTGTCTCGACCCCTTTCTCCCTCATGTTTAGCCCCATTGCATTTGAGACTTTAAGATGTTTGCCCCACTAGTTTGGCGATTTTAAGAACTTTCGCACCATTTCTGTCAATGTTAATATATACCTGTTGTGCCATTTAGATGTTGATTTTAATACCTGTTGTGCCATTTAGATGTTGATTTTAATACCTGTTGTGCCATTTAGATGTTGAATTTAATACCTGTTGTGCCATTTAGATGTTGATTTTAATACCTGTTGTGCCATTTAGATGTTGAATTTAATACCTGTTGTGCCATTTAGATGTTGATTTTAATACCTGTTGTGCCATTTAGATGTTGATTTTAATACCTGTTGTGCCATTTAGATGTTGAATTTAATACCTGTTGTGCCATTTAGATGTTGATTTTAATACCTGTTGTGCCATTTAGATGTTGATTTTAATACCTGTTGTGCCATTTAGATGTTGAATTTAATACCTGTTGTGCCATTTAGATGTTGATTTTAATACCTGTTGTGCCATTTAGATGTTGATTTTTTCGTGACGATCGATAGCGAGTCTGAAATTTAAGAGGAATCGGCCTTCGGCCAGGACATTTTTCTACCGATTTTTGTTCATATATATCTTGAAAGGGGGTCTTGGGGGTGTACTTCTCAGTTTGATGGAGGTCTAGGGATCAAACTAAAAACCTCCCGTTAACCCATAGGCCTCCAGTACCGGTCACGTCCTATTCTTTATAGTGTGGCAAATATTAGACGATTTGGTTCAGATTAGGAAGGACCTCTAGCAATATTATTATCGTATTATCTTAACCAAGCCTTTTAAGGGGAGGTATTTAGTTTATTCCCTAGATCTCCATCAAGCTTAAAATTAAACCCCCTTGACCCCCTTTCAAGATAAATTTGTACATTTTTCGGTAGAAAAATGTCCCGGCCGAAGGCCGATTTCTCTTAAATTACAGGCTCGCTATCGCTCACCAGGAAAAAATCAACACCTAAATGGTACGAAAGGTCTTAAAATTTACAGAAATCGGGCGAACGTTCTTAAAATCGCCAAACTAATGGGGTGAACATCTTAAAAACTCAAAAGCAATGGGGATAAACATGAGGGAGAAAGAGGTCATGAAAAAAATCCCTCAAGTGGAAATCTCCCCTTAACTACCGGTACCGGTACCATAGATCCTTCCTAAGCTGCATAATATCGTCTAAATAGCCTATACGGTAGCTAGAATAAAGGCTAACACACGTCACTGGTACTGAAAGGGTTAACATATGAGAGGTGTGTCGATGGCCATTTATCACTGGTACTGAAAGGGTTATCATATGAGAGGTGTGTCGATGGCCATTTATCACTGGTACTGAAAGGGTTAACATATGAGAGGTGTGTCGATGGCCATTTATCACTGGTACTCAAAGGGTTAATATATGAGAGGTGTGTCGATGGCCATTTATCACTGGTACTGAAAGGGTTAATATATGAGAGGTGTGTCGATGGCCATTTATCACTGGTACTCAAAGGGTTAACATATGAGAGGTGTGTCGATGGCCATTTATCACTGGTACGGTACTCAAAGGGTTAATATATGAGAGGTGTGTCGATGGCCATTTATCACTGGTACTCAAAGGGTTAATATATGAGAGGCGTGTCGATGGCCATTTATCACTGGTACGGTACTCAAAGGGTTAATATATGAGAGGTGTGTCGATGGCCATTTATCACTGGTACTCAAAGGGTTAATATATGAGAGGTGTGTCGATGGCCATTTATCACTGGTACTCAAAGGGTTAATATATGAGAGGTGTGTCGATGGCCATTTATCACTGGTACTCAAAGGGTTAACATATGAGAGGTGTGTCGATGGCCATTTATCACTGGTACTCAAAGGGTTAATATATGAGAGGTGTGTCGATGGCCATTTATCACTGGTACTCAAAGGGTTATCATATGAGAGGTGTGTCGATGGCCATTTATCACTGGTACTCAAAGGGTTATCATATGAGAGGTGTGTCGATGGCCATTTATCACTGGTACTCAAAGGGTTATCATATGAGAGGTGTGTCGATGGCCATTTATCACTGGTACTCAAAGGGTTAACATATGAGAGGTGTGTCGATGGCCATTTATCAGTCAGGTATTAACCCCTTCTGTACCGGGGACGGGTTTTTGTTTAATCTTATTCTAGTTATATTTATACGATTGTGTGCAGTTTAAGAAGGATCTGTGGTAGTAAAAAGGGTTAATTAACTCCTTCTGTACCGATGACGTTCTTTGTATTTTATTTTGGCTACTATTCGACGATTTTATTCAGTTTAAAAAAGGTCTCCAGTAATTAACAAGCTTCTAAATATCTCACTTAACCCTTTTTACTACCACAGATCCTTCTTAAACTGCACACAATCAGGGAATAGTAACTAGAATATAATACAAAGATGTCACCGGTAATTTCTTACAGTAGATCCTCTGGAAAAAGGCAAACTATGCCTGTGTATCCAGCTCAGTACCAGTACTTGCACTGCTGCGGTCGTTCACGGTGTTGGCGGCGGCGGTAGCAGACGCAAAATTTTTACTATTCTGTATTTTTGTTTTATAATCAAACTTCAAATCTTGTCTTCCCCATGCTTTATCAAGATTACTTTCAAACTCCCTTATTGATTCGGAATCGACTACATACTGGGGCAGTGCGTTCCACTCATTTACCACTCTATCACAAAATGAGTTCTTTGCCTTCTCAAGCCTATTTCTTTCTTTGTAAATTTTCTTAGTGTCCTCTCGTTCTTGTTCCCTCCCGCATCAAGAAGATACCTTCACACACATCCTCATCGTACTTTCCTGACACTATCTTAAAAGTCTCTATCATATCCCCTCTCTTTCTCCTATATGCCAGTGTCGGAAGCCCCAGTGTCCTCAACCTCTGCTCACAGCCAGCGTTCTTCAACGTTGGTACCAGCTTGCTAGCTCTCCTCTGCACTCTCTGCATTGCTTCTATACCCTTTACCATATATGGAGCCCACACCTGGTTCGCATATTCCAGGTGCGGCCTAACCAGCGCTGTATAGAGATTCCTGAAGATTTCTTCGTCAAGTGACACAAATGTCCTCCTTATCAGCCCTACAATTCTATTGGCTTTGTTTATCTTTTCCGCTAAATGTTCTGAGAAATTTAACTTATTGTCTATCACTACTCCTATATCCTTTTCTGCATTCACTTCCTCCATCGCTTCATACATACTGTATCCTACATTGTCTATCTTGCTGGTCCCAATCCGCATGTACTTGCATTTTTTTGGATGAAAAGGCATTAACCAATGCTCAGACCATCCCTTCATGCCCTCCACATCTCCTTGAAGCAAACCCATATCTTCCTTACTCCTCACTCTTCTATACAGCTTAGTGTCATCCGCATACAGGTATACCTCACTTCCATTAGTTATAACTTCAGGTAAGTCGTTGATAAATATAACGAACAGCAATGGTCCCAACACAGATCCCTGAGGTACCCCACTTGTAATTTCCCTCCACCCCGAGCCTATTCCATTCACCAGTACCCTCTGTCTCCGATCTTTCAGGAAGGCTTCTATCCATTTCACACATTTCTCCCCTATATTATAGCTTCTAACTTTCTCTATTAACCTTTTATGTGGGACCTAATGAAGGGGTTAAGATAATTCGAAGCCTGATAATTACTGGAGGCCCTTCTTAAGGGGAGATCTCCACTTGAGGGATTTTTTTCTTAACCCCTTTCTCCCTCATGTTTAGCCCCATTGCTTTTGAGATTATAAAACGTTCGCCCCATTAATTTAGCGATTTTAAGAACTTTCACCCCATATTAAGACCTTTCGTGGCATTCAGGTGTCGATTTTATCCTGGCGAGCGATAGCGAGCCTGTAATTTAAGAGGAACCGGCCTATGGCCGGGACATTTTTCTACCGAAAAATTTACACATTTATCTTGAAAGGGACTCAAGGGGGTATCATTTTAAGCTTGATGGAGGTCTAGGGAACAAAGTAAATACCTCCCCTTAAACTGAATAATATCGTCTGATAGTAGCCATAATAAGTTATAAATACGTAGTTGGTACAGAAGGGGTTAACTATATGGTTTAGATGCTTATGTACTGAGTGTTGTGGTGTCCCGAGTTCGAATCCCGGGAGGACCATATGCTTTCATTAGTTTATTCAAGTGCATTGGGGTTTGTAATTGATGATTAATGTTAAGAACGGGTGTTACCGTACTTATTAACTGTGTTGGTGGTGTAGGCTAAAAGTTTAGATGCTTATGTTCTGGGTGTGGTGTCCCTAATTCGAATCCCGGGAGGACCATATGCTTTCATTAGTTTATTCAAGTACGGTACATTGGGGTTTGTAATGGAGGATTAATGTTAAAAACGGGGTGTTACTTAAGGGGAGGTATTTAGTTTGTTCCCTAGACCTCCATCAAGCTTAAAATTACACCCCCTTGAGTCCCTTTCAAGATAAATTTGTACATTTTTTGGTAGAAAAATTTCCCGGCCGAAGGCCGGTTCCTCTTAAATTACAGGCTCGCTATCGCTCGCCAGGATAAAATCGACACCTGAATTGCGCGAAAGGTCTTAATATGGGGTGAAAGTTCTTAAAATTGCTAAACTAATGGGGCAAACATTTTATAATATCAAAAGCAATGGGGCTAAACATGAGGGAGAAAGGGGCCCAGAAAAAAATCCCTCAAGTGGAGATCTCCCCTTAATTTATGGTCTCTAAAGCCGGTATCACACGAGTTTTTATAGTCAACATTCGATGATCAATATTTGTCTGGCAACATGTCTGGAATATTTTGCACTGGAATCGGAAACTAGACTGATGATACAGTACGAAATATTATAAGGGGGGTAATGCTTGTTTTTTGGTCTTCCGGTATATATTTATCTATTAATAATGTTTTTAGTTTCCTCGCTAGACCTTCATCACGCTTAAAAAAAACACCCCCTAGACCCCCTTTCAAGATATTTTTTTTAAATTTTTCGGTAGAAAAATTCGGCCGGTTCCTTTTAAAATTACAGGCTTGCTATCACTCGCCGGGGAAAAAATCGACACCTAAATGACACGAAAAGTCTTACTATTGACAAAGAAGTGGGGTGAAAGGTCTGAAAATCGCCAAACTACGGTAACGGAAAGAACGTCTTAAAATCTCAAAACTAATATGCTAAACATAAGGGAGAAGGAGGTCCAGAAAAATACAACTACCTCCCCCTTAAATGTTGACCTCATAAGCTGCCAGACCAGTGTTGAGGATAAATGTTGAGGGAAAAAGCGCCTGTGTGGTTTTATGCAGTTTATCCTTATTAAGAACATAAGAACATAAGAAAATGGGAGTCTGCAAAAAGCCGATCAGCCCATACAAGGCAGATCCCTGTCACACCCAACCCCAATTACTAGGCCCAATTCACTAATACCTTGAGTACTGACCCCACCAAAACGGTCAGAGATTAACACAAGATTACGGGGGTCTGCTGAGCGCTGATTGGCCCACACCTGGTAGATCCCCCTCACACCCAACCCATCTCGTCCATAGGCTATGCCTATCTAATTTTATCTTAAAGCTCCCTATCGTTTTTTGATCCCACTATATCAATCGGTAGCCTATTCCACCCATCTACAACTCTGTTACCAAACCAATATTTGCCTATATCTTTTCTGAAACGAAATGTATCTAATTTGAAACCATTTGTTCGAGTTCTTTCGCTATCACTGAGCTTCAGTACATTTTTCATGTCTCCTTTATTTGTCCCACTAACCCACTTGAACACTTCTATCATATCCCCTCTAACTCTGCGTCTTTCTAACGAATGTAAGCCTAATTTGTTCAACCTTTCTTCATATGGTAGATTTCTAATATTATGAATAATTTTTGTCATTCTTCGCTGTACTCTCTCCAACGAATCTATGTCCATTATGTAATAAGGACACCAAAATTGGACAGCATAATCCATATGAGGTCTCACTAATGACAAGTAAAGTTTCAAGATAACATCGGCAGTTCTGTTACTCGCACTCCTTGAGATGAACCCTAGAATCCTGTTTGCCTTGTTACGTACGCTTATACACTGTTTTCTAGGTTTCAAATCGTTGCTAACAAACACACCCAAATCTTTCTCGCAGTCTGAGTTTTCTAATTCAGCATGAGCTAGTTTATATTTTGCATTAGTATTCGTCTTCCCTATCTTTAATACCTTGCATTTGTCAATGTTAAAATTCATCTGCCATTTTACTGACCATTCGTGTAAGGTATCTAGATCCCTTTGGAGGCACTCTATGTCGCTATCTGAATCTATTGGTCTCCCTATTTTGGTATCGTCTGCGAATTTACTTATCCTACTAGTTATACCTAAATCAATGTCATTTATGTATATAACAAACAACAGAGGACCTAATACAGATCCCTGGGGGACATCACTTTTGACTGCTCCCCACTCTGACTTGGTACCATTTATGCTGACTCTCTGCTTCCTACCAATTAGCCATGACCTAATCCATCCCAACAACGACCCACCTATTCCATGCGCCTCAACTTTTCTCATCAATCTCTCATGAGGGACTCTGTTGAAAGCTTTACTGAAATCTAAATATATTATATCATATGACTTGTCATTATCTACTGCTTCATACACCTCTGAGAAAAACTAAGCAAATTTGTAAGGCAAGAACGTCCCTGAGTGAATCCATGCCGAGAAGAATTTATTAAATTAAATGTTTCTAAGTGGTTTCTAATTTTACTAGCAATAATTGACTCTAGTAGCTTTCCTATGATTGATGTGAGACTAATGGGACGGTAATTGGATGCTATTGATTTATCACCCTTTTTGAAGATCGTAACTACATTTGCAATCTTCCAAGCTTCTGGAACTAAACCGGTTTCTAATGACTTGTTAAATAGAAATGTTAATGGGTAACTTAACTCATCTCTGCATTCTTTTAATACCGGTACTCTAGCATATATATACCTCATCCGGACCAGGCGATTTCTCAGGTTTCAGTCTGTCAATTTCCTTAAGCACATCATTTCTACTTATAGTAACCGCACTTAAGTTATTTTCTATACTATCGCTATATACCTTACGGACTTCTGGAAACTGTGCCAAATTTTCATTTGTGAAAACGGAAAGAAATTGATTAGGCCTATTTAATGTACTGCACATTTCTAAATCATTTTCTGTAATTTCTCCTATCGAAGTTTTAAGGGGACCAATTACATCTCTAACCTTGGATTTATATAGTTGGTAAAAAGCTTTAGGATTATTTTTGAGTCATTTGCAACCTTGATTTCATAATTTCATTTCTCTTTCCTAATATCCTTTTTGACCTGTCTTGATAAATTGTGATAGTAAGCAAGTAGGTGAATTTCGACTTTCTTAATTTTTCTATATATTCCTCTTTTTTCCGAGAAGGTCTAATAGTCTATTATTCATCCATTTGGGTTGGTTCTGTGCTGATCTAAATTTTCTTTTGGGGATATATTTATTATATATTTATATTTATTTTACTGACTTGATAAAATTATTGTATGTATCTAACAAATTTGATGTCTCTTCCTGACTTAAGCTAGGGGTAAGGGATAAGGGGTATGGGGTACACGCATTTGGACACCTGGATAGACTTAATTTTTTGACCATAGGGTCCGTTAATAGGGCTCTTCTTAACCCACCATAATTAGCTTTTCTAAAGTCGGGTATTAATGTCGTATTCTCTCTAGGATTACCTCTCCATTGTATATTAAAATACACAGAATTGTGATCACTATTTCCTAGGTGGTCCCCGATTTCTACATTAGTTATCATATGTTCATTGTTACTGAAAACTAAATCGAGAATATTAATACCTCTAGTCGGCGTATCTATGAATTGAAATTAAAAACTATCTTGTACCCGGTACCTCAATAAACTCCTTTGAGTCAGAGTCGCCTATTTGATGCTGCCAATCTATATTCGGAAAATTAAAATCCCCCATAATGCACACATTGCTAAACCTTGATGCTATTTTAATTCCCTCCCATAACGATGTTCCGTCATTTCTACTCATATTTGGCGGTCTATACATAACTCAAGACAGGTAAAAAAGACAGGTAAAAAAGGATATTAGGAAAGAAAAAAGAAATTATGAAATTAAGGTTGCCAATGACTCAAAAAATAATCCTAAAGCTTTTTACCAACTATATAAATCCAAGGTTAGAGATGTAATTGGTCCCCTTAAAACTTCTATAGGAAAATTGACAGAAAGTGATTTAGAAATGTGCAGTACATTAAATAGTCAATTTCTTTCCGTTTTCACTAATGAAAATTTGGCACAGTTTCCAGAAGTCCGTAAGGTATACAGCGATAGTATAGAAAATAGGTTAAGTACGGTTACTATAAGTAGAAATGATGTGGTTAAGGAAATTGACAGACTGAAACCTCATAAATCGCCTGGTCCTGATGAGGTATATGCTAGAGTATTAAAAGAATGCAGAGATGAGTTAAGTTATCCATTAACATTTCTATTTAACAAGTCATTAGAAACAGGTATAGTTCCAGAAGCTTGGAAGCTTGCAAATGTAGTTCCGATCTTCAAAAAAGGTGATAAATCAATAGCATCCAATTACCGTCCCATTAGTCTCACTTCAATCATAGGAAAACTACTAGAGTCAATTATTGCTAGGAAAATGAGAAACCACTTAGAAACATTTAACTTAATCAATTCTTCTCAGCATGGATTCACTCAGGGACGGTCTTGCCTTACTAATTTGCTTAGTTTTTTCTCAGAGGTATATGAAGCAGTAGATAATGACAAGTCATATGATATTATATATTTAGATTTCAGTAAAGCTTTCGACAGAGTCCCTCATGAGAGATTGATGAGAAAGGTTGAGGCACATGGAATAGGTGGGGCGTTGTTAGGATGGATTAGGTCATGGCTAATTGGTAGGAAGCAGAGAGTCAGCATAAATGGTACCAAGTCAGAATGGGGAGCAGTCAAAAGTGGTGTCCCCCAGGGATCGGTATTAGGTCCCCTGTTGTTTCTTATATACATAAATGACCTAGATTTAGGTATAACTAGTAGGATAAGTAAATTCGCAGACGATACTAAAATAGGGAGATCAATTGATTCAGATAGCGATATAGAGTGCCTCCAAAGGGATCTAGATACCTTACATGAATGGTCAGTAAATTGGCAGATGAAGTTTAACATTGACAAATGCAAGGTATTAAAGATAGGGAAGATGCAAACAAATGTTAAATATAAACTAGCTAATTTAGAATTAGAAAATTCAGACTGCGAGAAAGATCTAGGTGTGTTTGTTAGCAATGATTTGAAGCCTAGAAAACAGTGTATAAGCGTTCGTAATAAGGCAAACAGGATTCTCGGGTTCATCTCTAGGAGTGTGAGTAACAGAACTGCTGATGTTATCTTAAAACTTTACTTGTCATTAGTGAGACCCCACATGGATTATGCTGTCCAATTTTGGTGTCCTTATTACAGAATGGACATAGATTCATTGGAGAGAGTACAGCGTAGAATGACAAAAATGATCCATAATATTAGAAATCTTTCGTATGAAGAAAGGTTGAAGAAATTAGGTTTACATTCGTTAGAGAGACGCAGAGTTAGAGGGGATATGATAGAGGTGTTCAAGTGGGTTAGTGGGATTAACAAAGGGGACATGGCAAATGTACTAAAGCTCAGTGATAGCGAAAGAACTCGTACCAATGGTTTCAAATTAGATAAATTTCGTTTCAGAAAAGATATAGGCAAGTATTGGTTTGGTAACAGAGTTGTAGATGGGTGGAATGGACTACCAAGTGCTATAGTGGGATCTAAAACTGTAGGGAGCTTTAAGATAAAATTAGATAAGCATATGGACGAGAGGGGTTGGGTGTGAAGGGGGATCAGCCGGGTTGGGCCAATCAGCGCTCTGCAGACCTCCATAATCCTGCGTTAATCTCTAACCGTTTTGGTAAGATGATCCTCAGGGTATTAGAGTGTGAAGCCTATAATTGGGCTTTGTAATTGAATTGGGGTTGTGTGGGACAGGGATCTGCCTTGCTTAGGCCAATCGGCTTTCTGCAGACTCCCATTTTCTTATGTTCTTATGTTCTTAACTCCAATAACTATGGTCTCACTACCTTCGTTAACCTCTACCCAAACACTTTCATTATCATTATTTAGTCTAATACCTGCTTGAATACAGCTTTTTAATGTACTCCTGACAAATACTGCTATACCACCTCCCCTCATCATATTTAAACAAACTATATCCCGGTATATCAAATTCTGCTAAAAAAAATGCCTCGTTTCTGTATTAATCCATATTTCAGTTAGTGCTATTATGTCTATATTTTCTTTGCTCACAAGTGCTCTAAGTTCATTCATTTTGTTACACAAACTCCTACAATTTTCATAATATACCCTCAACCTATTACTTTTATTTGCAACTAATTTTCTATTGTGTTTAACTAGTTTATTCTTACCTGTTGAACTACTAGACCTAGACGGAAAATCTACTCTATCAGAATTTTCGTCATTACTAACAATTACATGTGACTGGGATTCTATTTTACTTACACGCCTATGGTTTATTCTCTTGTTATTATTTATTACGTAACAATTAAAAGGAGGTATTAACTTTTGTTGGCCATCCCTTTCCCTCATGATTAGTCCCATTAGTTATGAGATTTTAAGACGTTCACTTCACTAGTTTTAAGACCTTTCGCTCCATTTCTTTGTCAATTTTTTAGACCTTTCGTGTCATTTAGGACAGAGTTGAAACTATAGTCGGTTGACGACGGTTGTACCGGGTATTTCAGATGACGGTAAATTGAATAACTTAGCAACTGATTCCTCGATAATATGAAACTACTACCGTACATATCTATGCCATATTAATGCCAAGTCCTCATGATAAACACCCTATTTCGATATAAAATCTTCAAAATAGTCGTGTAATAAAGATGAGGACGTGACAATTTACCATCAGCCCAAAATAAACATACTAGAAATGCGCACGAGTCAGCCTGAGCGGAGAGAAACAGACTAAAACATTTCGATATTTCGTCTTTACTGAAAATCTCGCCATTCATCCTTTACAGACTTTACGATCTATCCTGTTTACATTAAATATACCTGTCTAAGCCAACCTTATTTTACAATTTCAATTCACCTGTAGCTGATATCAAGAGGCTATGTTAAGACTAAATAAGCCGTGGGTGGCGAAATGTCTCAATCGCCGTAAAGCTATACCGGAGAGTGAGGGAGGGGGAATGGGGTTGATGCACTTGGGGAGAGCCACAGTGTTTCACTCACTCCCTCACATACAGACAGACAGGCCAGTCAATCAATCAGGCAGTCAGTCAGTCTCTCTCTCTCTTACCGTTCACGCGGGGGTGGTGATCACGTTAATAAATAATAAACATTAGTAAAATCAAAGTCGGCATAGCCTACCAAGAAAGCCTCTTCATGAAATACTAAGTGATATTACCGGTATATACAGAAAACAATATATATTTTCCCAATAGAAACCAGATAATTATAGACACCTGGATGGGGATAAACATCTTAAAACAGTAGGCTGAATGGGGCCGAATGGATAGAACCCTGAGAGAGAAAAAATAGCCATATATAATAGTTAATTATCACTACCGGTATATCCAATACACTAGGCCTATACCATGTAGGAAATCTTAGAGAGAACGAGAGGAAAAGTATAAATACAATACAGAACAAATCTTAATAAATAAAGCTCAATGGTTGTCCGTTTGCGCTTTGACATCAGTTACCCGACCTTTGTACCGGTACCTTTGTTACTAAACTCCTCCCACAGTTTTGGTGCCAGGTGGGAGTGTGGGGCACCGTTGGAAAGCCCAGGCTTTGGAGATGGTTTTAGGCGAGTTTAGTGGAAATCAGAGACACTTTTGTTTAATAAAATTTTCGGCAGAACTTATGTAGTACCGGTACCGGTATACGGGAGCGGAAAAAAATTGCCGTTTGGGGCAGAAGGAGGCCTCCGATCGAAAAGGTGTATGGAACGAAAGTTGTTCCCAGCTCCCCAAAATGGGGGGTACGGATGAGGTCAGATCCAAAATCGGAGGTCATTTAGCGGCCGAAATCGAGGTCGCCGTTTAATGAGGCACAGGGAGGTCGAGGCCGGTGATTATGGTAGTAGTAGTATTGTGATGATTGTGGTAGTAGTGATTGATGATGGTGATTATGGTAGCAGAATTTAAATCCGGGCAACGCCGGGTACCCCTCCTAGTGTAAAATATATATACATACTAGAATAGCAATGAAAGTCGCTAAAACGCCCCTTTCAACCCATCTTGTATCCCACGTTGGAAATATACGGTACCGGTAACTAAAACCATGAAAACACTCATTTCTCAAAATCTGGAGGAAAAAACATGAAAAATAAGGGTGCGAGCCTTTTCCCTATAATTACCATCCATCCCATTACTAATTAACCTAAACTATAGGCCTACCCTCAAACCTAGTCGACTCTAAAGCTTTCCCTGGAAGTGCCGGTATTGGCAAGTTGGACTTGTGTTTATGCAAGAGGACAACAGAAGAGAGGAGGCAATGGAGTTTAGCCAATTATTTTGTTTAATGAGTTTGATAATACCTTGACACACAATTCCTAAGCTAAATAAAGTTGTTTAATGGTAGCAGATATATAATACAAAAAGCGTAAACAAATTCTGCCTACCTAAGTATGCCCGAAATTGCCGACGGACAGTTGTTGTGTACCGGTATGGTACTGCAAGGCCTGTTAACCCCTTCTGTACCGGCAACGCTTTGTGCTTTTAGTCTGGCTATAAACAGACGATTTTGTGCACTTTAGGAGGAATCTCTGGTAGTAGAAGAATGGGTTAAGTGAGATAGTTCGAAGTCTGTTCATTGCTAGAGGCCCTTTTTAAACATAATAACATCGTCTAATAGTAGCCATAATAAAGTTATATGGATTTCGCCGGTAGAAGGGGCTAAAAGACGATAGGCCTATCCCGTAGTTCTCTACCCTCCCTCTCCATCAATGTATTTGTTATTATATTTTTCTTATTATCAACTACCGGTACAGTCGTAATTTCTGAAGCCGACACATATTAGTCATTGCATATTGATGCCTATTATATTTTTAAGTCACCCATAATTATAAAGAACACAATAATTTAAAGGAAACAGGTAGGCTATTTTCGCGACTTAATACCGTATGATGATAATTAATCAGCCATATTATCAGTTTTATTCATTATTAGCTGCATATGGAAATTACCATGACAGTAGTCATGACTTACCATATTATATAGGCTAAGCACTTAATGTAGTCATCTACTAACCTGACAACCTAACCTAACCTGGGGGCTGCCGCGGTGCCGCCCCCAGATCCCCCATTCCGTGCATCAGTAGTGCTTCTAAATAAGATAATACTTGACCAAAAAAAAAAAAACAAAAAAAAAAAAAAAAAAGTTCCCAAAGGAAGATAACGAAATAATAATGGAAATACTTTGTGAGAGGGGGAGGGGGGGGATCTCCCTAATTCGGAATTTCCGCAGGTAAAGACCTATCCTATCACACATTAAAGTACATGTACATATTGTAACATACTGTAGACTCTGTAGAGCATACAAAGTATATCTATATAGGCCTAAATATAGAACATTAAACCCTTGTATTGTGTGGTGTAGTTCCGCTGTGTGTCTGCCTGCTGTGACTGGATCCCTCTCTAGGAGATAGAGCATGGCTTCTGGCACGTGATGCCCCTGTTCACCCAGCACTAAGTAGGAACCTAGAATTACATTTGTCACTTTGTTATGTCCCATCTCAGTTAACACACTGTTTCGACAGCTACGGTACTGAATTTCTCTGCAAGAACTGGCGCTGAATATAATTATGACCAGCTAATATTAGTAGACAAATAAAGTTTTCCCTAAAATGTGACAACACGCTTATATAAACATGGGGGGGGGGGTTTCTGCAGTCCCTTTAAAAAATAACATTACCATTGCCCATTGCCAACATAGCAGCGATCACGTTCACAATATGGTTTACAAACTCCATTATTTATTGTGTTGGACTAGTCACTATAGTTGAAACATTCCATACCAACATTTAATATGTTTTATATTGGAGATTGAAGTAAACTGTTGCTTGTGTAATTAATGTGATAAAAAGTGGGTACCGGTAATTATTAAAGTATTCCCGAAAAATACTTTCAAGACGACCACGAAGTTTTTCATGGGGTTTTATTTCAGTTTTAGGTAGTTTTCTTACTTTCAATCAACAGAAAATACGTTTTCCCCATTAACCAACTAGCTTAAAACACTTAGATGTAATTTTGTGTTATCATGTTATGCCTTGAGATACAGGATGGGTAGAGGAGGAGGAGGAGGAGGAGGGGGGGGGGGGGGAGTCTGGCTGTCAAACCAGAGACGTGTTTTTTTTTTCTTGCTTTCCTTTTAGTCGTCAGTGCCAAATAGCCTATAGGTTACAGAAAGGTCGCAGGACGATTCGACGGTGCGCCAGTTCCGAAACGTCTATGCTCGCGATCGTCGAAATGTCTCTGTCCGAACCGTCGAATCGTCCAATAATACTGGCCATCGTCTAATTGTACTTTTCAACCCCTTGGGGTTCATTTTTATAATGGTATATATTAATTATGAAATTTCCAATTTTCCACAATACCTTCATAGCCTAAACTAGATTTTATGTGTACAAAAGTAAGGCCATCGAAGCGTTCACTTGAAAGTTTTTAAGTTTCGAAATTGTGTGTAGGCTACGACCTACATTCAGTGGAGCTGAATGTAGGTGGGGAAAAAGTTAGGGATGTAAATAAAATTGGAGAGGAAATAAAAAGATACTGGGAGGAAGTGGGAGGGGTAAATGACCAAATAAGAGTAGGGCAATGGAATATTGAACTAAATGAGGAAGAACTAGATGAAAATATGAATGAGATGGTGAGTGAGGAGGAGATTAGGAGGAGTGTGAAGAAGCTGAAGAGAAACAAAGCGGCAGGACCGGATGGGATAACAGCAGAGATGTATATTGAAGGAGGGGAGATGATAGTTAGGATGTTGAAGAAGCTATTTGATAAAATATGGGAGGAGGAAGAAATACCAGCAAGATGGAAAGAAGAAAGGGTCACATTGATTTACAAAGGAGGAGCAAAAAATGTGCACGAAATGGGGAGTTATAGACCAATAACGGTAATAAACATAATAAATAAGATATTTTATGGGATACTATAGGAGAGGGTAGGAGAGTATGTAGAAGAAAGGATCCTACTTAGTGAAGAGCAAAATGGGTTTAGGAAGGGGAGAAGAGGAACAGACAATATATTTATATTAGATGAGATTATAGAGAAAAAGGCAAAGCAAGGGAAATGTGTGTTTATAGTGTGTTTGGATGTGGAGAAGGCATATGA
Source organism: Paralithodes platypus (assembly GCA_032716605.1). Taxonomy (NCBI): domain Eukaryota; kingdom Metazoa; phylum Arthropoda; class Malacostraca; order Decapoda; family Lithodidae; genus Paralithodes; species Paralithodes platypus. The sequence continues at coordinate 32,190,931 of CM064527.1, read as the reverse complement.
TAAGATTAGTAGGGGAGTTGCAGAAGCAGTGATGGAGAAACTAGGAGTGAGTAGGAAGATAAGGAACATGATAATGAATATGTATGAAGGGGCGGAGACAGAGATTGTGTGGAAAAATATTGCAGTGAAAGGAATCAGGAGAAGGAAAGGGTTAAGGCAGGGATGTAACCTGTCACCATTAATTTTTGCAATGTGCATGGAGGAGTTGGTGAGGAGAATTAAGAGTAAGGGTCAAGGAGTGAAAATAGGGCAGTATAGGCTAGCAATTCTGACGTTTGCTGATGATGTTGTGCTGACAGCAGAGACAGAGGAAGATATGGGGGAAATGTTACAGGAGGCGGAAAGGTTTGGCAGAGACCTAGAAATGAAGTTCAGTGTAGAGAAAAGCAGTATGATAGTAGTAAATGGACCAGAGGCAGTAGAAATGAGGATAGGAGGGGAAAGAATAGAAACAAGGGAGGAAGTGAAGTATTTAGGGGTATGGATAGGGAGGGAAGGGCGACAAAGGACAATGAATGAGAAAATCATGAAGGTGGAGCAGTGTAGTGGGAAACTGTGGAATGTGACAAAAACATAAGAACATAACATAAGAACATAAGAACATAAGAACATAAGAAAATGGGAGTCTGCAGAAAGCCGATTGGCCTAAGCAAGGCAGATCCCTGTCCCACACAACCCCAATTCAATTACAAAGCCCAATTATAGGCTTCACACTCTAATACCCTGAGGATCATCTTACCAAAACGGTTAGAGATTAACGCAGGATTATGGAGGTCTGCAGAGCGCTGGTTGGCCCAACCCGGCTGATCCCCCTTCACACCCAACCCTTCTCGTCCATATGCTTATCTAATTTTATCTTAAAGCTCCCTACAGTTTTAGATCCCACTATAGCACTTGGTAGTCCATTCCACCCATCTACAACTCTGTTACCAAACCAATACTTGCCTATATCTTTTCTGAAACGAAATTTATCTAATTTGAAACCATTGGTACGAGTTCTTTCGCTATCACTGAGCTTTAGTACATTTGCCATGTTCCCTTTGTTAATCCCACTAACCCACTTGAACACCTCTATCATATCCCCTCTAACTCTGCGTCTCTCTAACGAATGTAAACCTAATTTCTTCAACCTTTCTTCATACGAAAGATTTCTAATATTATGGATCATTTTTGTCATTCTACGCTGTACTCTCTCCAATGAATCTATGTCCATTCTGTAATAAGGACACCAAAATTGGACAGCATAATCCATGTGGGGTCTCACTAATGACAAGTAAAGTTTTAAGATAACATCAGCAGTTCTGTTACTCACACTCCTAGAGATGAACCCGAGAATCCTGTTTGCCTTATTACGAACGCTTATACACTGTTTTCTAGGCTTCAAATCATTGCTAACAAACACACCTAGATCTTTCTCGCAGTCTGAATTTTCTAATTCTAAATTAGCTAGTTTATATTTAACATTTGTTTGCATCTTCCCTATCTTTAATACCTTGCATTTGTCAATGTTAAACTTCATCTGCCAATTTACTGACCATTCATGTAAGGTATCTAGATCCCTTTGGAGGCACTCTATATCGCTATCTGAATCAATTGATCTCCCTATTTTAGTATCGTCTGCGAATTTACTTATCCTACTAGTTATACCTAAATCTAGGTCATTTATGTATATAAGAAACAACAGGGGACCTAATACCGATCCCTGGGGGACACCACTTTTGACTGCTCCCCATTCTGACTTGGTACCATTTATGCTGACTCTCTGCTTCCTACCAATTAGCCATGACCTAATCCATCCTAACAACGCCCCACCTATTCCATGTGCCTCAACCTTTCTCATCAATCTCTCATGAGGGACTCTGTCGAAAGCTTTACTGAAATCTAAATATATAATATCATATGACTTGTCATTATCTACTGCTTCATATACCTCTGAGAAAAAACTAAGCAAATTAGTAAGGCAAGACCGTCCCTGAGTGAATCCATGCTGAGAAGAATTGATTAAGTTAAATGTTTCTAAGTGGTTTCTCATTTTCCTAGCAATAATTGACTCTAGTAGTTTTCCTATGATTGAAGTGAGACTAATGGGACGGTAATTGGATGCTATTGATTTATCACCTTTTTTGAAGATCGGAACTACATTTGCAAGCTTCCAAGCTTCTGGAACTATACCTGTTTCTAATGACTTGTTAAATAGAAATGTTAATGGATAACTTAACTCATCTCTGCATTCTTTTAATACTCTAGCATATACCTCATCAGGACCAGGCGATTTATGAGGTTTCAGTCTGTCAATTTCCTTAACCACATCATTTCTACTTATAGTAACCGTACTTAACCTATTTTCTATACTATCGCTGTATACCTTACGGACTTCTGGAAACTGTGCCAAATTTTCATTAGTGAAAACGGAAAGAAATTGACTATTTAATGTACTGCACATTTCTAAATCACTTTCTGTCAATTTTCCTATAGAAGTTTTAAGGGGACCAATTACATCTCTAACCTTGGATTTATATAGTTGGTAAAAAGCTTTAGGATTATTTTTTGAGTCATTGGCAACCTTAATTTCATAATTTCTTTTTTCTTTCCTAATATCCTTTTTTACCTGTCTTGATAGATTCTGATAGTAAGCAAGTAGGTGAATTTCGCCTTTTCTAATTTTTCTATATATTCCTCTCTTTTGTCCTAGAAGATCTAATAGTCTATTATTCATCCATTTGGGTTGGTTCTGTGTTGATCTAAATTTTCTTTTGGGGATATATTTATTTTGCGCATTGAATACTGACTTGATAAAATTATCGTATGTATCTACCAAGTTTGACGTCTCCTCCTGACTTAAGATGACAGGTGCCTGAGAAAGGATACACTCATTTGGACACCTGGATCGACTTAATTTTTTGACCATAGGGTCCGCTAACAGGGCTTCTCTTAACCCACCATAATTGGCTTTTCTGAAGTCAGGTATTAATGTTGTATTCTCACTGGTATTACCTTTCCATTGTATATTAAAATACACAGAATTGTGATCACTATTTCCTAGGTGGTCCCCGATTTCTACACTATTTATCATATGTTCATTGTTACTGAAAACTAAATCGAGAATATTATCACCTCTAGTTGGCGTATCTATGAATTGAGATAAAAAACTATCTTGTACTACCTCAATAAACTCCTTTGAATCAGAGTCGCCTATTTGTTGCTGCCAATCTATATTAGGGAAATTAAAATCCCCCATAATGCACACGTTGCTAAGCCTTGATGCTATTTTAATTTCCTCCCATAATGATGTTCCGTCATTTCTACTCATATTTGGCGGTCTATACATAACTCCAATAACTAAAGTCTCACTACCTTCGTTAACTTCTACCCAAACACTTTCATTTTCATTATTTACTCTAATACCTGATTTAGTACAGCTTTTTAATGAACTCCTGACAAACACTGCTATACCGCCACCCCTCTTACTTGTTCGGTCATATTTAAACAAACTATATCCCGGTATATCAAACTCTGCTAAAAAATGCCTGGTTTCTGTATTAATCCATGTTTCAGTTAGCGCTATTATGTCTATATTTTCTTTGCTAACCAGTGCTCTAAGTTCGTTCATTTTGTTACATAAACTCCTGCAATTTGTATAATAAACACTCAAACTATTACTTGTATTTGCAACTATTTTTCTATTGTTTTTAACTAATTTATTTTTACCTGTTGAACTACTGGACCTAGACGGAACATCTACGCTATCAGAATGTTCGTTATTACTATCAATTTGATGTGGCTGGGATTCTATTTTACTTACACACCTATGGTTTATTAACAAAACCCCGCAACAAACTTGTCGAGTGAGCTGGCTAAGGTCGAAACTCCTAGTCGAGAGAGATGTACTCCATCCTGGGCATACAGTTCATCCTTACCGTAGAAGAGGGTCCAGTTATCCAGGAATGGAATAGTATTTGCCTTGCAATACTTCTCCAGCCGGCTATTTACACCAATAGCCCTGGAGGACCATTCCTTCCTTACCCCTCTTCTTGGTAGGATACTGTGTACCACAGGAACTCCACCCTTCTCCTTGATCCTCTCCAACATTTCCTGGTACGTGGTGAGCAACTCCTCAGTCCTGCATTTCCAAATGTCGTTGCTCCCTGCGTTGAGGAAGATGATGGGGTCCTCTCCACTCGCTTCCATGACACCATCTAGCTTTTCTGACACCTTCTCGACTCCGGCACCAGGCAGACAGACAACTTTACCAACATGTGTGTTAGTAGCCCTACCAAGGTATTTAATCATTGAATCCCCTACAATTAAAATAGACTTAGCTTTTTTTCCGTTGTCGGCGTGTAGCAGGAGTTGTAGCAGCAACAGCAGCAGACTTCCCCCCCTCCCCTCTCACTGCCTCGATGATCGCCACTTCCTCGCCATCACTCTCACTCTCATCAGCCAAGGTGCTGAAGTTGTTGTGGGTCTTGAGTGGCTGCCTTTTCAGCTTGCAGGCCGTTGCACTGGTTGACACCACTTTCCAAGGGGTTTCACGATCCCTGGGAACACTTCCGGTAGCCTCACACTTCTTTTCCGCCATAGCTAGTCTCAAGGCCAAATTTTCATCTTTGAGACACTGAATCTCCTGCTCCACACTCTCCAGTCTTTCTTGCAAAGCAAGACAAAGCTGGAGAGTATGGGAGGAGACAGCAGACTCATCAACAACAGCCATCACTAAAAAGTTCACTAGGACCTCACTAAGGGTAAACCGGTTCACTAGCGGTCACTGGGGACGTCCACACTAGTCAGGGGTCAGAGGGCAACTGAACCAGAGTAAATAAATATAAAATAGTAAGAGAGGTGTGGAAGGACTTTGAAGTGCCGAGAATAATGTACGGGATGGATGTGAGAGGGAGTACAGGGGGAGAAATAAATAGACTGGAGACGGGACAAAATAAAATAGGAAGAATGGGGTTAGGAGCAAGAAGGTGGACAGCAAATGAAGCAGTGAGAGGGGAGATGGGATGGAGTACGTTTGAGGAGAGAGTGGCGAAGGCAAAGTTGAGGTACAAGAGTAGGTTGGAGGAGATGGAGGATCATAGGTGGCCAAGGAGAGTGAATGAATGGGGGGAGGGGAAGAGTAGATGGGCAAAAGAGTGTAAGAGAAAACTGAAAAAATAGGAGTGAAACAAAGAAGGGTGGGAGAGGAGTGGAGAGATGTAGGGAGTAATACAGGACTAGGTCAGGGAAGGAGACTAGAGAAAGAGATAGGAACGAGAGTGAAGGAAGTAGGAAGACAGGAATGGAAGAGAAATATGGAGAAGAAAAGTACACTGATAAGATATAGAAGCAAGGGGAGACCGAGAAAAGAGGAGTTCTATGACGGAAGTTGGGGAGCTGAACTACTGTTTAAGGCTAGGGCAGGAGCATTAGAGACAAATAGGAGAACATGGAGGTGGAATGGGGGGGTGAAAGAGTGTCTACAGTGTGAGGTGGGAGGGAGGAGAGTGGAGGAGACAATAGAACATATAGTGACAGAGTGCCAGGGGTATGCAGAGGAGAGAGAGGGGTTGGAAAATGAGTTGAAACGGGTGGTAGGGGAGAGGGAATGGGAAGAGCAGAAAGAGGAGGAGGATGAGGGTGTAACATTTGTGTTAGGTCTCGAGACAGAAGAGGGGGTAGATGGGGAAATGGGGAAAAGAATGAAGGTAGTGAAAAGATTCCTGGAGCAGGTGTGGCAGAAGAGAAAACGGAATAGGATAGAATAGGGTGAGGGGGGAGAAGGGGACCAGAGCGGGGGAGGAAGAAAAATGAGATTAAATAGTAGAGAGGGGAAAAGATAAATTAAGATAAGGAGAGAACAAGATATTGGGGGGTGGAGGAGGGGAGAGTTCTGCTTAAGCTATATACTTCAATTCTTTGTCTTTAACTATCCTTTCTACGACTACATAATTTCTAAACTAATTCTTAAATCTAGCTCTATCTGTTTCTGGAGAAGTCACCGGTGCATAGGTGAGCTGGCTTTGAGAGGGGACAGCAACTCCACAAAAAGAAGAAGAAGAAGAAGAAGACGTGTGTGTCACTGTTCCTGACATTGGAAGTGGCAGTGAGGAAGAGACGTTAAATTTTGTTGTGGTGCCCAATGCTTCTAAACGAAATAGTGCACTCCTAGTGGAAAGGGGCTACACATATCATAAGGATGGGAAAATTAATAAAAAAAGGACAACAAAGATGGAGGTGCACAGTACGGAATAAAGATACCAGATGCCTAGGAAACACTATACAAATATAGGCTAATACAAATAAAATAAATTTCGACGGAGGTTCGACGGTACCGTCGAACCGTCCAATTAGCGCCGTCGAAGTGGCACACCGTCGAAGTGGCACACCGTCGAAACGTCCTGTATTCTACAGAAATAAAGTATCAGCTTTTATTGTGTCCTTAGAAGTAATACAGTGGCCAAACATATAATGTCATGTCAATTTACCTACATTCTTTCTCAGAGTCAAAGGTCCTATTCATAGGCTACCAATCTTAAAACAAAATAATCCCAGTTTGACCCCCCCCCCCATGACTTATCAGCATCTGTTTTACCTATGGTAGAATTACTATATATAGTAAATATAATTATATAGTCATTATACGTAACCATGATTTTGACAGTAGGGGGTCTAGGCCTAATTAGAGTTTTACCGTCGATAGTTTTTGTTTTTTTTGTTTAGTGCTTTGTATAGCCTATTATTCCCTATTTTTTCCCAGCTGATGGTAAATTGAATAGCCTACCTTAGTAGCTGATTTCTCGATACTTAATGGACAAATATGAAACTATTATGGTTGTGTGTCGCATTAATGCCAAGTTTTCATAATTAGCATCATATTTCGTTACAAAATCTACCTTAACACTGAGTACCGTAACAAAGATAGAAACATGACAATTTACCCTCACCTGGAAACAAAATTGACTAGGCCTATAGTGGCTAGTGCCCATATAGCCTAATGCATATCCCATGGTTGAAAAAAATATTATTAATAAGATCGTTGCAGCATCCTTATGCTATAATATGGTAAACTCCAAATGTTGAGAAATGAAGAAAAAAATCTTAATCGTGGTCGTCTCGTAAATAAGTACCGTTTTCCCTTTAATTGTGAGTTTGCTTCAATAAATTACAGAACAAATATAAATAGCCTAGCTTACCTTGTATAATCGAACTACTAGAGAATGTTGAGAGTGAGATTAGCAAGATGGCCGTGGTGTATCTACCAGAACTTCCAACAAGCTAGTAAACAGTCGAGTAAAACAAACAATATCTTGGTTGGCTGTTCACAAAATACGCAGAAATAGTGCTTTTCAATGACCAGGTAATTTCACAGAGGGATCTAGTAGCCTATTCCAATCACACACACTTTGGCAGTATAGGCTAGTTGTTACCGAGATGCTGCCTAATGACTAATTCCGGAAACACTAGCACTATAAACTTGGCACATGAGGCCCGGCCCACCTTCGCACATCATACATCCTCCCGTGACGGCAGCTGAGGGGGAACTGAGTGACTGAGTCTGTTCTGGTGTTCTCTGTTGTCTCACTGTCTGGGGGGACTGCTAGAGAGCCAGAGAATTTTGAAAAACATCGCTCATTTTCAGTATATTTCGCTCAGGCGGGTGATACATTATTCGCCTTTAGTTGCTTTAGTTGCCGCGTTACTATAGGCTATATTTTTTTCAGCTAGCCTATTAGCTACCATCTGCTTTGCACATGGTAAGAAACAAAATTGTTAGCGCTCTGAAATACTTAATATGCAGCAGAACGGCCGAGTTGAACTGAAAATATATGCGAAAAAGTTTAATTGGCAACTGACTTGCTACTCTGTGCAAACATCTCGGTGATGCCACCACACCAGATTTTCACTGCCATTTACTTTAAAGATATTGTTACAAGCAAATCATTCACGGTATCCCTGATATAAACTATTATCACATTGACATCATTGCGATAATAATAGATGATGTGCAATTAACATATTAGGCCAATATATTAAATGTTCACGATTGTTGGTAACAATTTATTCTGAAAAGAAGGACGTACAGTATTTTCTTTGACAACACGACTGTCAGGAAAGAATTTCATCCTTCTACGAATATTCAAGTCTTTGTTGACTTCACATAGCCACTGTAATTAAAGGTTCCTATGGAAGTTAGTAATTGTGGAATGTTATTAATTAAATTGCTAAAAGTTGATCGAATGGTTTTCGACAATAACAAAAAGCTATCCATCTATTTGGTCAGTCCCATTCCCCATTTTTTTTTTTTTTTTTTACTGGGGGTGGCCGACTCGAGACAGAGCCCGAATAGGGTCAACAAAAAATGAACACAAAAACAAAAACACAAATTCGCACACATCTAGGTCACCCAAGAGAAGACCCAGAGACCAGGGATCACCAATGTCACTCCAGCACTCCCCCGGCCCCCAACCTCTCAGAGAAGTTCCGGTCTCAGCAGGTAGACGTGCAGCGAAGCCCTACCACCACAAACTTGCCCACCACACTTCCAGGCGCACCCTTCATAATTATATAGGCTACGTGGGAGCTGAGTGGGGCAAAAGGAATATTTGTCGGCCAGAGTGGACAGAAGGGTGCTGAGCTGGTATGGTCATGTTGAACGAATGGATCGAAGATGTAAGGCTTTCAAAGAGAATATGTGAATCAGATACAAGGGGAGATAGAGGGCCGAGTAGGAAGATCCCCATGGAGATGGAGAGATTGTGTATAGAAGCTCTGAAAGATAGAGGAATGACTATAGATCAGGCTAGGGAAATGGTAATAGAGAGGAATGAATGGAGAATGCTATGAAGAAAAAAAATGGTTCCTATATATTTTTGTAAGGGTATTTAAAACTGACATCACTTGGCATTAATAAGGAACCGTATGGAGAATTAGGCTTAAATTTAGCGTCTTCATTATTGGGTACAGAAGGTGCAATATAGAAGAAGAGCAGTGCAGTTTTAGTAGTGGAAGAGGGTTTGTGGATCATATTTTGTCAGTAATAGACAGCTATGCAAGATGTAGCCTATTTAGAGAAAAGTAAGGAGACATTTTGGGCGTTTATGGATTTGGAAAAAAAGTGTATGATCGTCTGGATCGAGAAGCAATGTGGAAGGTGCTCAGGATTTATGAAATTGAAGGAAATTTGTTGAGTCAATTATGAGTTTTTATTTAGGGAGCAGTGAATAGTTTGATCGAGGTAAATGTTAAGGTCTGTGACAGGGCTGTGTAATGTCACCGTGGTTGTATAATGAATGCTATATATGGATGGTGTGGTGAGGGACGTAATAAATTAGATCTATATGGGTAGAAGATTGGGTTTAGCAGGAAAGAATGGTGGTGATTGGGAGTTGAATCAGTTGCTGTTTGCTGATAAACCATTGGTGGCGGATTTTGAGGATAAGCTGCAGCGAGTAGTAGGCCTATAAGCGTTTGGTGTGGTATGTGGGAGGAGGAAGCTAAGGGTGAATGTCAATAAAATTAAAGTGCTAAGACAGCTTCCCAGAAGTTAGGTTTGCTCAACCGTCTCCAGGGTTCTTCACCCCCGCACAGCTTCTTGCTCTGTATAGGAGCAGAGTGCACCCATGTATAGAATAATTGTTCGCATGTGTGGGGAGGTTCCACTCATACCGCACTTGTCGAAAGAGCAGAGTCAAAAGCATTTCACCTCTTACTATAATTCCCTATAATCTCTTTCTACCCGCCGCAATGTTGCATCTCTTTCACTCTTCTATCGCTATAACAACAATCATGTCTTCGGAACTCTCAGTGCATACCCCATCCCCTGCGGCGGGTTCGAAGCACCTGCACCTTTCAACACAGTCCCACTCCTAATCTGTCCAGCTCTCCAACCCAAGAATTGGCAATTTTTCTATTTTTTGTTCTACTCAATAAGTGAACTCGGGAACTCTCTCTCTCAATCAATCTTTCCTTTATCCTATGACTTACTGCTTTGAACGTCGTGTGTCCAGGTATTTTGACCTCAACGTCCCTTGAATTTGGCCCTCTGTGACTCTTTTGGCTTTGGGGGAGACACTTGATCGTTACAGGCAACCTGCCTTAATGTTGTCTCCTTCATACACATAGAAAAAATAGAGATGCTCGTAGGGTACGACTGATGGGGAGATGCTGGAGCAAATGGAGTGTTTTAAATATCTAGGAGTGATAAACAGGGACGTAGGTGTGGCAATGGAGACAAGACAGCGAGTGTGTGAATTAGGAATTAAGGAAAGGTTTCGGAGGAATGGGAAGTATGTGGAAGGTGAGAAATCTCGGAATGAAAGCTAAAAGTGCGATGTATCAAGGAATAGTTGTACCAACAGTGATGTATGGGGCTGAGACATGGGTTCTGAATGTACAAGAGAAAACAAAATTGGATGTGATGGAGATGATCGAGCTGCTTATGAGGAGTATGTGTGGAGTAACGTGCCTCTTCCTTGTCCTGTGGGAATCCCTGTAGGAATTGTTTTTTACACCATACCCGAAAGAGGATTTATGGAGCTCCGATCTTACTCTCAACCATCTGAAAATGTTTACCAACACACTTAAACTTCGTTAAATGCGGAAATAGCCTCACGAAAATATCAAGCCCTGGTGGGGGCACGAACTCTCGACAAGGAATTAAGAGGATAGGAGAGAGCAGGGAGTGTTATGAGACGCGCTTGGGTAGGGTTGTGGAAGTTGCCAGCTGCCCAAGCAAGTTGCCAACTGGGCAGTTAGTAGGTGCGTGTGGTGCACCGCTCAGTGAAGTTGACTCACCATTCCCATTCATCTCTCTGACGGACTCTCGGTCGATTTGGCTCAAGCTTGTTCCTCTCTGTTCGTTCCTCTCTGTTCGGAGCTTTCGCTTCCCGGAAGGTGAAGTAGTGTAAAGTCAGTGAAAATAGGCTAGCCTAAACAGACCTCGGATGCGGAAATACCCTGAGCCGAACAGGCCAAGAGGGATATATCTCTATTGGTCTAACTGGTAAGGTGTCTGGGGAAGGATGTAGTTACTGGGTGTACCACTACCGACATACATAAATCATCTATAAATACTTATAATAAAATAAATACTTATAAATCTATAATAGGCTACTAGGTTAGATTGTTTGGTTAGGGTAATGTATTTTTGTATCCAAAGGCAGTCAAAATAGACGGGAACATGATGGTGAGCGTCCGCATAGTGTAAACAAGACGGGCGGTACACCCGGTAACTATATATTCTTGCCGGTGTTTGTCTCGCAACCCAAGGGTTGATGGTTCAAGCCCCCACCAGGGCTTGATATTTTCGGGAGGCTATTCCCGCATCTAACGAAGTTTAGGTGTGCTGGTAAAATTGTTCAGATGGTTGAGAGTAAGATCGGAGCTCCATAAATCCTCTTTCGGGTATGGTGTAAAAACCTATATTCCTACAGTAGTCATGTGGAAAATTGTGACGGGTAGACAGATCAAGAAATTGGGTTTGGGAAGTAATGAAAGTAACACAATTCTCTCTGCCCCCATCGGAAATAGTTTATATAGATCAGAAGATAAGTGTGCTATGGCCTCATCAAGTGAGTTTTGGAGTGTGGTTCATTGTGGAAAACTAGTTGAATAGTGTAATGTAAAGTCATCAGCATAACAGTGGATAGGACTAGAAGTAGGCTACAATTGAGATCATTAATGAACATTAGAAAGAGAACTGGGGACAGGACAGAACCCTGAGGAACACCGGGGTTGATAGGTTGAGGAAAGAACAATGGCTACATATCCACAACTGCAGCTATATGGAACGGCCAGAAACGAAATTAGAGATAAAGGCACAGATAGAGGGATAAAAACCAAAGGATCAGGGTAGCTTAGAAATTAGAGATTTGTCCTAAACTCTATCGAAGGCTTTCGATATGTCTAGGGCAATAAAAACAGGTCTCCCTAAAGTCCCGAAAGGAGAATGTAGGCCTATATATCTATATTATATGTAGGCTATGTCTCTCTCTCTCTCTCTCTGTATATATATGCTATATATATATATATATATATATATATATATATATAGATAGATAAATATATATATGTGTGTGTGTAGGCCTATATATATATACCGGTATGTCTCCTAGTTTCTCCCCGTTATTAGAATCGACAAATACTTGTTTTCTAGCATAATAAGAGATAAATTAATATAACACAAAAAATAACACATACCGCAAGAAACAAAATGCATCAGGGAGTGCCGCTTTAAAGGCAATACTTCCGCCATCAAACTGAACTGAACTGTAGGGCCTGTGATCGACCGTACGCGCGCATAATAGTGTTCAAGAGCACTGTAGCGCCAACCGTGAGCTAAATTTAGTGCTCATGAATGCGCCCCTAGTATTGAGGGATTTGCCATTACAACGGCACTTCTGCCACTTCACCTAACCTGATGAATTCAAGATCAACAATAAATCACGTCGATCTACAACGCCCTTAAACTCAAGACCAACAATAAATCGTCTAAAAAGGGCCGAACGAGTGAGTGACCCCCACCCACTGAACTATAGCCTATAGTGCCTAGCCTAGCCTAGTCTAGTTCAGTGCCCTCATTCATCCCCATCCTTGTTCACCAACAAGAACAAGACATTTTTGGTAGGCTATTATTCAACAGATGATTTTCATTCCCATAGGTAGGCTAGCCTATACCGTTTAGGCTAGGCATTTTTTGTATGTAGGCTACCACTTGATTTACTTACTTAGCCTACTTGATTTACTTGATGAAGTTCTGGGGTCCTGCGCCTCCCTCACAGCCATGGTGATCCACCTCTGCTCCCATAACCTGCATCTCTTCTTAGTAGGTGCAGTTGGTCCGGTATAGCCTAGAGTTTGATGCCGTTCTACATTGTGAGGTGTACTGGCGGCTTGTCGGGCATACTTCTCAGAAACTTGTCCACAGTACCGGTACCGTTTTATTAAAGTTCCGGTACGATTTTAGGGTTCAATGTTATTTTAATGCCACGAATTTTGTTGATATATTTGAAGATAAATATTGAATCTATATGCTCTAAAGATCATAAGAAAATTTGTTTTAACCCTCGGCAAAACCTAATAAAAAAAGTAGGCCTATGGTATAAAATGTCTTTTTCGTAACAAGGTTGTCAATACGGTACTTTCAGTCATCGATAGCTGTAAAGATCATATGAAAATGTGTCAAACCCTCTGAAAGACCTAATATAAAAGTATGGTAGGGTACTAAAATTTAATTTTCGTAACAAGGTTGTCAATACGGTACTTTCCCGTTATCAATGTACAATCAAGCTGAATATTGCAGAGTAAAGACCATAGACTTCATCGACTTTTCTTTCACATTCGTATAATCAACATCCAATTTTTTTTATTTTTTTTATTAAGGGAGCACTCAACCAGCGGGGGTGTGGGGGCGGCAGCCCCCACCCATAATACTAGGTTAGGTTAGGTAAGGTTGTTAGGTTAGGCTAATGTCTTTTCAACTCACTATTGGGGGGTGTGTCTCAACATTGATCGATAGGCCTAATGGGGAAAATAGGTTTTCCCGAGATTTCTAATTAATTACAAATACTATATATTGATGCAAATGACCTATTTTGTTTATAAAAAACACTCGGAAAATTCGTGGTATTAAAATAAAAAAATTCCGATATTAGTTACTGGACACCTATTTGACAGGTACCGCCAACGATTTAATAGGCTACATATTTTTTTTCGGTTTCCACGCATCCAACACCAAGCTACACCCTTTTCTGGTGTACGAAACACTAAAAAAGCAATGGGGACACTTTAATAATGATAGGCTAATATGAGACGAAATATAAAGACAACTCGGTTGCGTTCGTGGAAGTAGCGTCGCTTTGTTTACTTTACGCTCGGAGTGACTTCCCGGCGCCTTGGCGGTCGACTTAAAATGGCTAAGATTATAACCAGTTGTTGGGTACATTTTTTGATCAAGACTTGCGTTATAGGCCATGTGATACGGGTTGAGGGGGGGCTCTGCCCCCCAGAGTGTTTACTGCAGAGTAAACACCATAGACTTCATCGACTTTTCTTTCACATTCGTATAATCAACATCCAATTTTTTTTATTTTTTTTATTAAGGGAGCACTCAACCAGCGGGGGTGGCAGCCCCCACCCATAATACTAGGTTAGGTTAGGTAAGGTTGTTAGGTTAGGCTAATGTCTTTTCAACTCACTATTGGGGGGTGTGACTCAACATTGATCGATAGGCCTAATGGGGAAAATAGGTTTTCCCGAGATTTCTAATTAATTACAAATACTATATATTGATGCAAATGACCTATTTTGTTTATAAAAAACACTCGGAAAATTCGTGGTATTAAAATAAAAAAAATTCCGATTTTAGTTACTGGACACCTATTTGACAGGTACCGCCAACGATTTAATAGGCTACATATTTTTTTTCGGTTTCCACGCATCCAACACCAAGCTACACCCTTTTCTTGTGTACGAAACACTAAAAAAACAAGGGGGACACTTTAATAATGATAGGCTAATATGAGACGAAATATAAAGACAACTCGGTTGCGTTCGTGGAAGTAGCGTCGCTTTGTTTACTTTACGCTCGGAGTGACTTCCCGGCGCCTTGGCGGTCGACTTAAAATGGCTAAGATTATAACCAGTTGTTGGGTACATTTTTTGATCAAGACTTGCGTGATAGGCCATGTGATACGGGTTGAGGGGGGGGCTCTGCCCCCCCCCCCCCCTGAATTATAATAATTGTCATATATGTGGCCAGCAGGGGACAAGTAAAACAGCCGGCCGTCACCTCGAGCGTCCTGGGTAAACAAACCGCGACGACGGACTCCCGCCGCCGATTTTCGGCACAAACGCGCCGTTTTATTCTCGTCGAAAGCCACATTTAAAAAGTTATTATATCATTAGTACCGGTATATATCAAGGAAACCTTTTAGGCTATTTCGTGATTTTCTTTTTGTTTTTGTTTTAGCCTAGCTAGGCCTAGTTTTCATCATTATAGGCTACAGTGGTTGTCATTAATTAGAATCTCCGGAAAAATAGTTTTCAATTACTTATGAAAAAGTTAATATTTACCTCCTGTTAACCCGGGAACTGCTGGGAGACTCTTAAGAGTTCCCCCGGCGGACTGCTGGGAGACTCTTAAGAGTGAGTGAGAACAAAAAATCAACTTTTGACATCGAAAAAAATATATTTTGTTTATTTTTATTTTTTTATTTTTTTTTGGCCCCTGGGCCATGCAAAATCTCAGTGCTCTACCTCCCCTCCTTCCCCACTTTCCTCCTCTCCTTCAGTTATCACCTATTTTCCCTGTTATTCCCTTATTCTGAGGTATATTTTCGTGCTAACGTTAGCGAGTTGCAAGCAGGGTGTTGTCATCACTGATGGCAAGCGAGTGCAAGAGAGAGAGAGAGAGAGTATCGATCGACTGTGTCTCAGTGGCCTTGGGGGAAATTGGCGGGAAAGCAGCTTGCCTCACCCATACATTATACAACTCGCGGGCTATATCTCCGATTTTGACCATCCAAACGCTGTTTTCACTCGTTTTATTGTTGTTTCAGGTTAATACCTTTATAATCAACCCATAATAGGCGCATATGGATAAGTATTAATGCTATTAATGGTACAATGAATATTTTAGTGACAGAAACACCTCAAATACGTCAGCACAGGGGGACGTTTCCAATTACCCCCATGCGCACTTGTTAGGTTAAAGCTGAAGATTGCGGAGTAAATACCGTAGACTTCATTCAATTTTGTTTTGGCGACCGTCAACCTTTTATTAATCAAACACCAAACCAGCAGGGGTGTGGGGGCGGTAGCCCCCACCTAATATACTAGGTTAGGTTAGGTAAGGTTGTTAGGTTAGGCTAGGTTGTTAGGTTAGGCTAGGTTGTTAGGTTAGGCTAATATTACCCCTTATTTTCGTCTTTTACCCCTCAATTTCCCTGTACTTCATAGCCCTCCCCACTATCGGGGTCCGTATCTTAAGATTGTTGGATAATGGGGAAAACGGTTTTTCCGGAGATTCTAATTAATGACAACCACTGTATAATGATGAAAACTAGCTAAAACCAAAACAAAACAAAAAATCACGAAATAAAAGGTGGTCGGTTTCCTTGATATTTTCCATATCTTTATATTTTATATCAATATATTAATATTGATGATTTTTTAAATTTATTGTTCTTGTTAAAAGAGTACTCTTTGTTTAAATCTGTTGTTACTTCATATTTTGTAATTATTTGTCTTTATATTATATGTATTCATTGTCGATAGTATCAATTGCTTACTTTTGCGATTTCCTTAGTTTATTTGTGCTATAAATGTAGGTTATTTGTAGGGTAGTTATTGATAGGGGTCACTTGAGGCATGCTATGCTTACAGGTACCTACCCGATAGCACTATCGTTAGTGAGTGCTGTACTGTATTTTATATTATTTTGTAATAGTATAGATATCTTATCAATATTTGTATTTTGTACTATTTTAATGTCTTGTCATGTTGCAAATTTGATTTTAAATAATATTTTGACATTTAACATATAGTTTCTTTATTCATGCAGAGTTTAGTAAAATTTGCCAGAACGTCCCGGACTTCCCAAACTTGACTACTTCCTTTAACGTGACGATAGTGCGTTGTTATATGTGCGATTAGTTTGCTTGGGAAACAGATTAACTTGCTCATGTAGTAATGTACACCCTATGTGGTGGATTGTGTTCTTTTATTTAATAATTTTCATTTTAGTAAACGTTGTTTCCACATAGCGATTTTGATAATTTAATTTGACTTTATATTGTCCTTGTCCCAATTTTGGTTTGTTTAGTTTGCAAGTTTTACATTTTAATTAATACTATTACCGGACCAGAAAAAGGTGTAGCTTGGATGCGTGGAAACCGAAAAAAAATATGTATTAAATCCTTGGTGGTACCGGTACCTGTCAAATAGGTGTCCAGTAACTAAAATCGTACCAAAGTTCCTGGCTGCATTCAGGTTCAGCCACAAATTACTAGCCTATGCATTACGTAAGGCAGCGTAGGCTATTAGGTTTTTATTATTTTTTTAGGTCCGCCTAGGGTCAGGGTCTGAAGCTGTCGATTAGCCTATATCCGATATCGCCCATAAGCTAATTAATTGCTATGGTAATCATTCAGAAAAGGCTCACGGCAAGAATGTAGGGCAATAATGTTAAGTGCAGGCGTACCGCTAGCCTTGTTTATACTACGCGTAGTGGCGTCGAACCTTTGCCATCATGTTCCCGTCTATTTTGACTGAATTTGGATACAATAATATGTTGAGGGGGGCTTTGCCCCCCCTTAACCACGGCGATTGACCTACCGGTATGTAAACATGACGACCGTACGCCCGGACACTACATCCATCCCAGGCTCACACCCATATTTTCCATGTTTTTTCCTCCAGATTTTGAAAAATTGGTGTTTTCTCTATCTATTGCCTGACGCTGTGATCCCCGAAGGGGTGGCCATGAACGAACCGCCCCCATGCACCTCTGTCCCCAGTCAGTCGACGACCCTCCTCCCAACCAGCACCGCCTTCATCCATATACTTCCTCACTCCATTCTTCCACATCTCCTTCGGTGCACCTCTCCCTCTCTGTCCTTCAACCTCACTCTCGTACACCCTCTTAGTAATTCTCTCGCTTTCCATACGTTCCATATGGCCGAACCATCTCATCAAGTTGTTCCTTTTCACACTTTCCAGCACATCTACCTCCACACCACACCTCCTTCGTACTTCCTCATTCGTCTGTCTATTCCTCCATGTAACTTCGCGCACGCACTTCTCAAGTAACTCATTTCCACCGCTCTCACTCTTGGTTTGAGTCTCTTCCCGAACGTCCATGCTTCGCTTCCGTAAGTTAGTGTCGGGATTACCACACTGTCATGCAAGGACTTCTTCACTTCCATACTGACCACCCTATTTCTTGTTACTGCTTTCAACGTTCCTACAACCTTCTTCCCCTGTTGCACCCTCTCCCGCACTTCTTCATCCATAGTCCCATCTTTACTCAACACACTGCCGAGATACTTAAAAGAGCTGACGATCTCCATAGCCTGACCGTTCAACTTCACCTCACACTCTGTGACTTCACCCCTTTCGAAGACCATAACTTTGCTCTTCCTCGCATTTACCTTCGAATTCCGTTTTTAGCACACTGTTCCAAACACATTTACCAGACCCTACAACTCCCATTCATTATCGCTCATCAGAAGTTCAGAACTGTATCATCTGCAAACAGCAGTATAGGCAGCTTCCACTCATTTCCTTCCCTTTTCAGCGATACACCAACATCCACTGCTCTTCCATCCATATATACAGTAAACAACCACGGGGACATCACACACCCCTGTTTCAACCCAACATTCAGGTCAAAGAACTCGCTCTGCTCATTCTCCACACGTACTGCCGCCTTTGCACCCTCATACATGCTCTTCACTTCTTTCAGCAACTTGCCATCTACTCCATATATTCTAAGAATCTAAGTACTTTCCACATACCTTCTCTATCCACTCTGTCATAGGCCTTCTCCAAGTCCATAAAGGCAACATACACCTTTTGTTGCTTCTCCAGATATTTCTCCACAACACAATTCAGGGTAAAAATCTGATCTACACATCCTCTTCCCTTCCTAAAACCTCCCTGCTCGTCGCCTATCCATTTCTCCGTTCTCACTCTCACTCTCTCAATCACTATCCTACTGTACACCTTCCCTACTATGCTTAACCCGGCAAGCGCGATAGGCCTCACGGAAGGCTTCCTATAGGGAACGCGATAGGCCTCACGGAAGCATGACCATAAAAAAAGCCTTCAAAAAAAAAAAGGGGCCTATCAAAACAAAGGATTTTGTCTCTAGGTGAGATAATTCCCCTCTAGTACTCATCCATGTGTTTCTCACCCCTCCCCCTCCCCTCCTTCCCCACCTTATTCCCCCCTCCCCCCCCCCCCCCCCCCTCCTCAATGATCACCTATTTTTCCTCTTATTATCATCATTTATCGGTTATTTTTCTCTCCCGCGATAATGTAGCACAAGTGGGTTGCATAAAAGATCGTTATGCAACACCCAGACACCGGCACACACCGCCCCGCTCGTCTCAGTTGACTCCCAGACAGCGAGAGGGGAGGGCTGCCTGTGGCTCTCTCTCGCCTGAGATTATGACCGGGTGGCCAATATCTTCGTTTTTCACCATCCAAATGCTTTTCCCACTTATTTTAGCACTCTTGAAGGTTCATATATACATCATATATGTAAAATAAAAGCATACCGAAAACAAATAATGCTTTATATTGTAAATATAACTAATTCTGTCAGAATCCAGGGCTAGAAATGCACAAATAACTACCCTAGCACCTAGGTCTATATCGCGCTTGTCAGGTTAAAAGACATATTCCTCGGTGGTTACCACACACTCCTCTTTCTCCTTTACCCTTATATAGGGGGACTATTATGCCAGTCTTCCAGTCATCGGGTGCACTCCCCTTCTCCCATGCTAGTTTGCACATTTTCCATACCCATTCGATCACTATCTCACCACCATACCTCAACATTTCCCCACAGGGTTTCCATGGTTTTAATTATAATTCCACCTTGGGATATAAGATAAGTTGCGGGGGACTCTGCCCCCACCCACCCCCGTGACTTATTGAAATCGTCATCTATATATCCAACAGGGGGTGAATATCGATTAGGTTATACTCCATAATCATAATGAAGACGTTTGGTTTAGATATTACAGTGTGACAGCGGCAGCCACAAGACCTACCGTATCGATTTTTGTGTGGCCTACGGAATTGTCATATCACATAATACATTGGTAGCCTATATATGTCTGTGTAAGTATCTTCATGTACAGTATGTATTTATATACTCAGGCGCATACCCCATAGCTGGGGGTGGCCGACTTGAGACAGAGCCCAATCAGGGAGCTGCACCAGGGGCACCAGCACTCCCCCGGTCCCAGACCTCCCGGAGAGGTTCCAGTCTCAGCAGGCACACACGTAGCGGAGCACATCGAAATGCCCGCCCACCTCACATCCAGGCATGACCCTTCATATACACCGACTCCCTGGGCCAGGCGCCTGGCGGACTATTATCTAGTCCTACTGGTGCCTGACCCCCTCTCCCAACAACCGCGTTATCACTCCTTTATTCACAAGCATTCTCCATTCATTCCTATTCATTAGTTAGAATCATTACCATTTCTCTTGCCTGTTCTTCAGTCATCCCTCTACCTTACAACGCTTTTATTACACCATCTCAACGGATGTCTTCCTATCCCTCTACCTCCCTTGTTACTTGTATCTGACAAAAATCCAGTGGGGTACTCGCCCCAGCTAGCCACAGATACACATACACTAACTATAAAAGAGCCAACTGGGAAGATTTCACAAATGAGACAGGACAACAACACTGAAGCATTAAACAGCACACCCATCACTAACATCAACAATGTTGTTCACACATACAACACAACTATCCAAAATGCTGACAAGAAACACATTCCAAGAGGTAACAGAAAAAGACACAAACCCAACTTCACACCAGAAATTCAAAACCTCATTAGACAACACGACACGCTGAAACACTCCCCAGCACCCCACACAAAGGACATCGCACAACAAATCCAAGCACTCAACACTCAGATTAGCAACAAAATACTAGAACAACAAACACTAAATTGGAATAACTACCTCCAAACACTTGATCACAAAACAGACCCCACAAAACTCTACTAAACATTAAACAGCATCACACTTTCTAACAGCAACACAACAAAATCACATGCCGCAATCACAACAGGCTCTATTCCTTCATATAAACAACACGTAAACACTCATTAATAATCTCTCTCATGTCAGCCATCAAGACGACCGACGTATCATTCAACGCAAGAGACAATTCCCCACAGACCCTGACTACGCTCCCTTCACCAACAACGAGACAAAGCACATCATCAACAATCTCAAACACTCACCCGCCTGTGGTCCAGACAACATAAGCAACATACACCTCAGACCACAGGGCATACAAGCATTCACCAACATCTCAAACTACAGCTATTTACACAACACAATACCAGACATCTGGAAGCATGGTGTCATCATTACATTCCCCAAACCCAACAAAGACCCCATGCTACCCTCCTCACACCACCCCATCACACTCCCTTGCATCCCCTTCAAAGTCTCAGAACGCCTCTTACTACAGTTGACCAAACACGCTCTACCCCTAGCTCCAACACAACATGGCTAAAGGCCATTGCACTCCACAAACACTCTTCTTACAGACCTTACAGATCCCAAGATTAAGGCCTTGGGTTAACATTCCACACTGATATTTGGTATTGATAAATACGTTCAATGTTTGACGGCATCAACTCAACCAGACCACCACACAGATCACTACTTGCCACACTCGACATTAGTAAAGCCTTTGATGCCATCCCCCACCACAACCTAACAAACAAAATCTATAACACAAACATGCACAACAATACAAAAAGGTGGCTGGCCAACTACCTAGCAGGCAGATGTGCACACGTATCATTTGTCGGTCAGTCATCTAACATCAGAAATTTCACAAACGGAGTCCCGCAAGGATCCATCCTGTCGCTCGCACTCTTCAATCAATACATGCATGATATACCCACACCTCACGCACCCCAAATATATATAGCTTCCTACGCAGACGACATAACACTCACATGCACACACCAAGACCCAGACAGAGCCATCCTTTAGCAGAGGTTTCCCAGTAGGAAGCAAGGCACTGGAGATTAGAATGAGAAAATTGAAAATACTGGTGAATGGTGATAGTAATATTATATTTCTTTTCTGTTTCAGATGTGAGAGACGATCCAACACTACAATAAAGAGGGCACCAACAGTGACTTAGGTAAATCACTAGTAACTTGTATATCACACTCCAACATGTTACATGCCATCAGACATTCCTGTGGCCGACTGCTGCAGTTGTTTCCCCACCGATGTACCTCAGTTGGGTTGCTTAGAAGGCTGCATGCTGAACCCCAGAGGCACAGGAGTCTGGTGAAGGTTGAGGGGGTAGAGGCGGCAGCATTCCTCCAAGGCCTCATCACCAATGACATGACACACTTGCAAGAGGGTGCCACTAGTATGTACTCCATGATTCTCAACACACAAGGCAGAGTTGTCTTTGACACTATTGTTTACAAGCAAAATGATGAAAACTTCCTCCTGGAGTGTGAACGTGAGAGAGCCAGTCAACTGGTGCGACACCTAAAGATGTACAAAGTCCGGAGGAAAATATCTATAGACGACGTTGACAAGACTTGCACTGTATGGTGCGTATATGATCCCGACCTGGACATGAAGACTCTAACTCATGTGGACCTGGAGTCTCTGTATATGAACCCTCAAGCTGAGAGTGAAGTAGCCCTCCCTCTGACTAGTGCAGCGGGTAACCTCTTAGTGACCAGGGACCCAAGGATAAAATATTTAGGTCACCGGCTAATTGTTCCAGCAGGCAGAGAAAATCTTGAGGATCTAGTATCTGACGTACAAACATCTGAAGGAACTTATAGGACTCTACGTTACAGATTAGGGGTTGGAGAGGGCAAAGATGAGCTTCCACCAACCAAGTGTTTACCCCTAGAAGCTAACTGTGATTACCTCCATGGTGTCAGCTTTCACAAAGGGTGCTACATAGGGCAGGAGCTGACGGCCCGGACCTTCCACACCGGGGTCATCCGGAAGCGCTACATGCCCATCATCTCACCCGAAGGTTTCCCCGATCCGTTACCCATAGACACAGCCATAGTCAATGAGAAGGGCAAGGCGGTTGGGAAGGTGCGTGGTAGTGATGGACAATATGGTATTGCGTTGCTGAGGGTGGAGGAGTGTCTGAAGGCCAACACTCTTACTGTTAATGACTTGCCTATTCAGACATTCAGGCCTGCTTGGTGGCCAATTGAAGCAAGCAAGAAAAATAAATAATTATTTATTTGAATAGGCCTACCTGCAGTATATCACAATTATGAATTATTACTGTACAGTATATTTATTTTTTAACATTATTGAAGTGCAATCATTATATTAAGCTAGGCAATATGGAATTGATATTGTTTCTTTACAAACATTACCAATGAAACTAAACTAATTGTGATATTCTAGTCTTACCTTGATTCTCTCGCACTTCTAATTGAATTTGTTTTTATATATTTATCACACACGCTTCCAATGCCCAGTGACTTTATGCACATACCCCCGGTTATCCCTGCTCAAAGTGTTATTATATTGGCATAAATTACGGGTATGACACCCAAAGGGAAAGAGAGGAAAACCTAATATTTATTTAAGGTTCTGTAGTTTATGACGTAAGGCATATACTGTACTGTACAGTATATATATATATTGTTCCACTTGTCCTTGGGCAAGTGTATTTACTGACCCCACTCGTCAGCGTAAATAACTATACTGTACCTCTTAGGTGTTAATAATTCCTAAGGAACGTCATTAAAAATTGGATACCACAAAGAGAAACATAATATGAATTAAAAACAAAACTCTTTTTTTTTAACCGCTCGATTTCATTATCCTCTGCGCGTCCCAGGCTCCCAGCCTTCTGTTGCTCCCTCTCGCGTTCACCTGGTGGCGAGACTCAAGCGTCCTTAGAATTTTATATCATGATGAGCAGATTCATGGAACTTAACGTCATAGACTACAGAACCACTAATAGACGCTGTAATATGATTATGAGACTTAGACCAAAAGTGAGAGCGGTTGAAATGAGTTACTTGAGAAGTGCGTGCGGAGTTACATGGAGGGATAGACAGACGAATGAGGAATTAAGAAGGAGGTGTGGTGTGGAGGTAGATGTGCTGGAAAGTGTGAAAAGGAACAACTTGAGATGGTTCGGCCATATGAAACGTATGGAAAGCGAGAGATTGACTAAGAGGGTGTACGAGAGCGAAGTGGAAGGACAGAGAGGGAGAGGTGCACCGAAGGAGAGCTGGAAGGATGAAGTGAGGAAGTATATGAATGAAGGCGGTGCTGGTTGGGAGGAGGGGCGTTGACTGACTGGGGACAGAGGTGCATGGGGGCGGTTCGTTCGTGGCCACCCCTTCGGGGATTGCGGCGTCAGGCAATAGATAGATAGATAGAATATGATTCCTTCTCTTCTCCTTCGAGTGTGTCAAACCTGTAATTTATTAGTGGTTCCTACGTCTATGATGTAAGGCCTTCAATATCAATTAAAATGTAAAACTTGCAAACTAAACAAACCAAAATTGGGACAAGGACAATATAATGTCAAATTAAATTATCAAAATCGCTATGTGGAAACAACGCTTACTAAAATGAAAATTATTAAATAAAAGAACACAATCCACCACATAGGGTGTACATTACTACATGAGCAAGTTAATCTGTTTCCCAAGCAAACTAATCGCACATATAACAACGCACTATCGTCACGTTAAAGGAATTAGTCAAGTTTGGGAAGTCCGGGACGTTCTGGTAAATTTTACTAAACTCTGCATGAATAAAGAAACTACATGTTAAATGTCAAAATATTATTTAAAATCAAATTTGCAACATGACAAGACATTAACAATAGTACAAATACAAATATTGATAAGATATCTATACTATTACAAAATAATATATAAAATACAGTACAGCACTCACTAACGATAGTGCTATCGGGTAGGTACCTGTAAGCATAGCATGCCTCAAGTGACCCCTATCAATAACTACCCTACAAATAACCTACATTTATTGCACAAATAAACTAAGGAAATCGCAAAAGCAAGCAATTGATACTATCGACAATGAATACATATAATATAAAGACAAATAATTGCAAAATATGAAGTAACAACAGATTTAAACAAAGAGTACTCTTTTAACAAGAACAATCAATTTAAAAAATCAATGTTAATATTAATAATAGAAAAAGAAATAGATAAACAATAAATACAGACAAAAAGTAAGCAGAGGTTATACAAGAAACTTCAAGTTAAAAATGCTTGATTAAAATTATTGATGTCAAATTTTAGAATACAGTCACAATAATTGACCCTAAACAGATTAAATTTATGGAACAATTTACTTGCCTCAAAACCTCTGTCTACTAAGAGTCTGTATAGTAACCTAGCTCTAGCCCAAAAGTCATCTACTTTAGTGCAGATTTTACAAAATCTTATTAACTGGGAATAAAAACAATTATAAGTTATTTTACTATCGATATTACTACTAGGGAAAGGAAAGTTTATTACGTTAAAATTAAAATCATCAACTTTGTGATATACTTTAAGTATGCACTGTTCATTAACAATCTCTATATTTATATCAAGAAAATTTTCAACTTTATAATTTACGTTACATTGTGTGAGGGGAATAGAATTAGGGTAAATAAGTTTAGCAACTTGATTAAAATTTAACAAATTGCAAACGAGAATATCATCAATATATCTACTATTATTACTTAACAATTTAGCAAGTGCTAATATTTCTGGGATTTTATTTTTCTTGCTACTGTCAACTAAGTCTTTTATATATTTAAATTCTAAAGCAAGCAAGAATAAGTCTGCAATTAAAGGGCTAGCATACTGGAGGTGGACATCCAAATGCCTCAGTCAAAATACACAGGAACCATTAATCTTGTTCGCAACAAAACAATGCACAATCAAATTGGAGATAATGAAACTCATTATAAAGGTATAAAAACCCATTTATTTAAAATACAGGTCAGGTACAAGTACTGTATTTACCACGAGGCACTAGCCACTTTGAGTCTAGAATCACTATCAGCATGCACAAGCACCTCGCCCAGTAATTTGGATAACAGCTCCTAACCAACCCCAGACACGGTCACCTGCTTCTCCCATCAGCTCCCTCACAGAGACGAGCAATGAGTCACAGTAACACACTCATCCTTATCCGAGTGAGAACCCAAAGGTGTCAAAACAGCCCTATCCCTTATATCGTCAACTTGATCAATTAAAATTAAAATGTAAAACTTGCAAACTAAACAAACCAAAATTGGGACAAGGACAATATAATAATAACTAATGTAGCTAACAAGCACACAGCAAAATTAAAATAAATGTTCTCCCATTTCCCACCTTAACATACTGTAGTTACATACAGTAATGCATTTTGATCGCCTCACAAGTTGCAATATTAGTAAAACTCCAATCAAGCTTAGTCCATACTTCGACGGGTTCTGCTTATTAAAGTATCTCTGTAATGTACTGGTACATACAAATTTACTTCAACATAAAACTTTCCAGCTTAAACTCTCACTCGTTCCCGGATCTAATCTCCCATCAGTTAATATTATTTCTTATCTATTGTTAGCTCTACAATGATAAATTAATCTGGCTCAATTAATATTACCATATACAGTACTGTACTGTACAGTACATGCATATATATACCGTATGTATATATATATATGTTTCTATCTATTGCCTGACGCCGTGATCCCCGAAGGGGTGGCCACGAACGAACCGCCCCCATGCACCACTGTCCCCGGTCAGTCGACGCCCAACCAGCACCGCCTTCGTTCATATACTTCCTCACTCCATCCTTCCACCTCTCTTTCGGTCTGTGTTTGAAGTATATATATATATATACTGTATATATATATATATATACTGTATATATACACAGTATATAAGCATGCTTAAGTGTATATGTATGTATGTACTGTATATTGATACATTTATATGCATGTACTGTGTGTGTATACAGTATATGTATAGGTGATGGGCTGGTCTATCAGAATGAGAGTTGAGCATTCTCTGCCATACCCATAGCTTACTCTGACTGTTCCTTTTACTTATATATTTTCTAGATCTCAAGTGACGGCGTCTTTTCCGTGGATTGCCCTCCCTACTGCCAACCCTGGCAGATTGGGAGCCAAAGCGTCACATTTTTCCTTTGCCCCTCAACTTTCCCTTTATAATTGCTGAGGGGAACAGGGCCTTGGGTGGGGCTTTTGTTTCCCGGGCGTTTCCTCACCCTCCTCAGCTCCCCGCCTTTGAGTGGCTTCGGTCACCTGGGCATTATTAGTGGTAAGCTGGGAGGGTTCTGTGGGGGTGCTCGGTTATGGCCTTGGCCTTGCTCGGGACCTTGGGGCTGCTCGGCCAGACAGCCTGAGGAACAGCAACAACAACAACAACAGTATATGTAATGTGCATGTTTGGGTATGTACACTTGCTCCAAGAAGTATCTGCACCCCTATGCTGATCATCTGGTGTGTACAGAGCTTGGTAGGGTTGGCACCTCTGCCTGCAACTACTGTATATCCATGTGTCAGAGACGATTGTCTCTAACACATGGATATAGTTGTAGGCAGAGGTGCCAACCCTATCAAGCTCTGTACACACCAGATGATCAGCATAGGGGTGCAGATACTTCTAGGACTGAGTGTACATGCACATGTAATGTGCATTCATACAGAACAGTGCATGCATTTATATCAAATAAGCCTACAGTAATGTAGTAAAGTGTAAGTCAGCACTACTCTACTGTATATAATTCTCACATGTTTATTTTCAGCCTCTGGCTACAACTCTAAATATACTGTTTATTATTATTATAATTATTATTATGATTAATTCTTAGTAGTAGTAGTAGTAGTAGTACTGTAGTATTTGCCCCCTGCAGCAAAGTTATTCCATAACAAGGGGGCAAAGTTAGACCATAACAAAAGTATTACTTTTATTCATAAAAAACTATGACATAGTAAGGTAATTGTTATAAGGGCAAAAGTAACCTAAAACCTAACTAATAATAGTATGAAAAATATAGACAATAACTAATAAACTAGGCTAGCCTTGGGTAAGAGAGACCCATGTAGCTTCTCAAGGGGGAACCATGCTGCCTCAAAAGGGCCAAAATCAAACCTAAAACCTCCAAAAATAGAATAAAACTATGGTAAATAGCTCAAATGTGGGGCATCACAATTTAATCAGCCCTGACCTAATCACACTCAATATAAGGTCAAAACAGTGCCCATAAAGCCAGGAGGATGACCCGTAATGTGATGCCACAGGACGCACAACTTGCCCCTATAGCCACTCGTCAATGAAAGATGCTTGAGAGTCGCCACCAGGGCTCCAGGGGGACGCAAGCGGGGGAAACAGGTGGCTGAGAAGCGCACAGTTCCAGAGTTATATTATTTATTTATTGTATTTTTCACTTAGTGGATCCAATTTCTAATAACATTCCTAACTTCTTTAGGAATTATTAATTAGTATCGCTGTCTTAGAGGTATGGTTATTTACGCTGATGAGTGGAGTTAGTATACCCACTTGGCCAAGAATAATAGGAGCAATATACAGTATGGCCTTATGCCATAGACGTAGGAACTACTTATGTATTATAGTTACTAGTCTGGCAACATTGTTTTTTATTATGGGTTTGGCAACTTGATGGGAAGAAGGAAAACTTAATATTTAGTAGTGGGCCTGTAGTCTAAGACATAATGCCTAATGAAGCCTAAGCTATGCGGTTTCACCGGCATCACTGACCAGCGATAAAAAGCCCCATCAAATTACGCTTTTAAAATTCCTAAGGAATGTCTTTAGATAGCAAAAAATAAGGGCCAGCCCATGGTCTGGTTAAACTATTCATAAAAAAAAAGAAAAAAAATAATTCAAATAAATAGTTTATCTTTGAATAGTGTGCTCTTAGTTTCCTTGTGCTTCCCATCTGCTCATATTTTACCCAGCATCCTTGTTTTGCTAGAAAAGTAACACCATTAACATTAATCATCCATTACAAACCCCAATGCACTTAAATAAACTAATGAAAGCATATGGTCCTCCCGGGATTCAAACTCGGGACACCACACCCAGAACATAAGCATCTAAACCATTACACCACCAACACAGTTAATACCAGTACATTTTTCTGAAGGCAGTTTGAGAAACATTTACTGTATTTACCAAATATATTTAAATGTGATGACGTTTCTCATCATATGTACTGTATCTGAAATGGGAAACACATTGCCGTGTCAGAGAGTTACTGTTTTCAGAATTTGAATTTATCAATGATATACAGTACAGTATATATTTTGTCTATATTTGTCATGCATCATACAATAATGGATAAGGCCAACTGCTGCAGGCCGTGTCATGCTTATTAGTGTGTCTGCCTGCTGATTGAAGGGTCTGCAGTTCGATCCCACCCCATGTCACTGGTAGAGTTTGGATGTTCAGGTCTAGCGATTTATAGCAAATGTCTAGTAAAGTCGTTGTAATAAGGGCACGCCCAAGCTTGCAGAGCATTAAAAACTGTAAAACTGTCGTTAGTAAAGGACTTATCATATTGTGATATACAGTATGCTTAATATTTATATTCTTATTTTAGCCATATGAAACGACATTAGAGAGATCATGGTATATCTAAATACTTGTCAAATTGACATACTGTACTTTGAATAGTTACAAAAATAGGAAATTATTTTGAGTGAGTTAGCTCTTTATCATGACTGAACAATTCTATAAGTACAGTACAGTACAGTCTGTTGTGTGTGTGTGTTTTTTGTTTAGTGTATCACACTAATGCAATTTCAAGGCACTTTATATTGTTAAAGTTTCAGGTTATGTATATATAATATGCTGTGTATAATACTGGTACTTTGTGGTATATATTGGAGCAGTAAAGGACTTATATTTTTGTTGATATTTTCTTATCATAAATACATTGGGAGGGTTGATGACCTCTTGAAACCAAATAAGGAAAACTCCTTATTTGGTAGTAGTTCTGGAGAATCGACCGTCCTGCTAATACAAGTGTTAACTAATCCGTTATAGGTAGTGCCAACGAACTTGACAATAATCTTGACCCCTTAACTTCTTATAACTCAAAATGAATGAAAGCAATCGGGCTGAAATTCCTCTCATTTGGGAAGAGTCCACCAGGTAATAGGTGTGCATATTTAGAGCCAGTTTGCTCTAGTCCCTTTTGAGTTATGAAGAGGTAAGGGATCAAAATTATTGTCAAGTTCGTTGGCGCTACCTATATTACTGTATAGCGACAATGAATTATCGGTACCACTTGCGCGGTCAAACCAATGTCTTCTAGAGAAGGCACCCCAATTGTCTACTGTACTTTTTCATTTCATCTGATGGTAAATTGAATCCCTTAGCAGCTAATTTCTCGATACGTAATGAAAAACTATGAAACCACTATGTCTCTGCATCATAGAAAATATGTCATGTTGGTGAAGGGGTTAAACAAGAAAGACCCATAGCAAACCTTTGCTGTATAGGATTGCCATAAATCCATCCCCCCTTTTAGTCGCCTTGTAAAGACAAGCAGTTGGGTGCGTATGGCATATTCTCTTCCTCCACAAAATGTGAAGGCCCACTTACAGTATACTTGTGATACTTATGCTTGTGATTAAAATGTAAAACTTGCAAACTAAACAAACCAAAACTGGGACGATACAAGATAAAGGCAAAATAACTTATAAAAATCGCTATGTGGAAATAATGCTTACTAAAATAAAACATTTATGAAATAAAAGAATGCAATCCACCACATAGGGTGTACATTACTACATGAGCAAGTTAATCCGTTTCCCAAGCAAACTAATCGCACACATAACAACGCACTATTGTCACGTTCAAGGAATCAGTCGATGTATTTTTTAGTATAGGCAATAAGTATATCAGTAATATATTTAAATATCATAGCTAATTATTCATATTCATATTGGCAGATATAAAATAAAAAGCCGAGTCCTGTTAATCATTCAAATCACAAATAGTAAAGGGGACTTTCATAGTCCTTGGGATGGTTACTGTCAGACCAACTTACTACAAACACAGGTGAGACATAAGTATTTATTCTTAATTATCTTGTTTAATAAATAATTTATTTTTAATTACATATGCATCTTTAGCGATATATTTAATGTACAGTACTTCTATTAGATACATTTCAAGAATTGAGGTAAATGATATATTGAATGGTAATCCCACAACACACCATATGGGGAAGAGCACTTTATTGACGTTTGGCAGATAGCTTCATCAGGACATTAACTCTGATTAAGCTATTTTTTTTTTTTTTTTTTTTTTTGTTCTATATTCCAACTTACTTCCTCTCGGGCATAGGCTGAGAGCTTTAACATTCACCGCTTTACAATGAACAGTGAAGCCCGTGAGGTCTTGTTCCAGTCTAGGGAGTGAGACATGTGAAGCACGTAGAGTACAACGAGCACCTGCCATCTTGCCTTCACATGAGGCACGGTGCTCACTCATGGCCCGAAACGACCCCATCTCTGAAGCCACCTCGTTCCCGTGCTTCACTGTCTCACCCCCTACACTCGGACTCTCACACTTACACACACATTACGCCACCTGTTGAGCAGATAACTCACTGCTTATCTGCGAAACATTGTCAATAAAGTGCTCTTCCTCAGATGGTGTTTTTTATTAATTCCGTCTACTTTTCAAGAACCGTTCAACACACCATATGGGGTTAAACCTTGGATCAAGTTATCAATGGGTCAGTGAGGTGGGGTGGTTACTGATCACTGGGTCCAGGGTTCAATCCCTGGTGGTGTGTGTAGGATCTTTCTCAGTGGTATTGGTTGTTTTAAGGGGGCCCACCTCGCTTTTTGTTATCTTTCTCTCCCTCTCTCTTTGGCTTTTATCCATTCGGCCCCATTCAGCCTACTGTTTTAAGACGTTTACCCCATCCAAGTGTCAATATTTTCCTGGCGAGCGGTATCGAGCCAGCATATATATATATTTGTTTTGATAGCAAGCTAAATTTGTAAATTTTTCGATGGAAAAATTTCTCCGGCAAAGCCGGATTTCTCCATACAATGCTGGCTCGCTATTGCTCGCCAGGAAGAAATTAACACCTGGATGGGGATAAACGTCTTAAAACAGTAGGCTGAATTGGGTCGAATGGATACAAGCCAGAGAAAGAGAAAAAAAGGTGACCCCCCCCCCCCCCCCCTCAAGGATTGATTGGCTATCTTACCCAGAAATATCCCAGCAGCGTGACCATGGAGACCAGCAACACCGACGACATCAATACAAAGAGTGAGCGCGGAGGGACTTTTGAATGTGGGTGCTGTGGTCTGCGTGAGGCGTACCACTACTACGGCAGACAGCCACCATTCCACCGAGCTGTGACATTCCTGGAGGACTGCTATGTGGCGCGGGACCCATTCACTAGTGATAGGTTCGGCTCGTTCCTGCTGCTTGGTGCGGAGTGTGTGGGGTGCGGTAGAACGGTGTGCCAGGCTTCCTCCTGCAGTGTTTTCTATGCCCGCAGGTTCTGCCTCACGTGTTCTGTAGCTAATATTTGTGAGTTTCCGCCAGAAGTGCAACAGAAGGTTAAAAAGATTTCACAGTGAAGCAATGTTTGAGTAGGTAATTGGCCACATGAGAGTTTCGTTCTATAAGGAAGTTGGAGCTGTAGACAACGATATTTATCAGAATTACCAGCTAAGATACGGTTGTAGTACATTTATCAATACATAAAACCCAATTTTACATACCTTTTAGCCATCAGAAACCTACATTATTATTGCATTTCTATTTACTATCGATATCTACAGCTCCAACTTCCTTATAGAACGAAACTCGCAAGTGGTCAATTGCTATCTCGTGGCATAGTGAGACTGAGTTATAATATAGCCCATGAAGTACAGTAGTCCAGTTCCATGTGTAAAGGTAAAGGTTTTGAAGCCTTTGCGTTGCTCTTCAAACATTACAAAACACAAAATTGAAAACTGATAAATTACTTCATTATCTTACACATATTAATAGTCTCTTGAAAAGTAGGGTGGATTGAATAGAAAATAGTGAGTGTCTTTAAGAACATAAGAAAATGGGTCTGCTGAAAGCCGATCGGCCCACACAAGGCAGATCCCTGTCACACCCAACCCCAATTATAGACCCAACTCGCTAATACCTCGAGGACTGATCTGACCAAAACGGTCAGAGATCAACACAAGATTACGAGGGTCTGCAGAGCGCCGATTGGCCCACACCTGGCAGATCCCCCCTCATACCCAACCCATCTCGTCCATATGCCTATCTAATTTTATCTTTAAGCTCCCTATCGTTCTCGATCCTACCATATCACCCGGTAGCCTATTCCACATGTCTACAACTCTGTTACCAAACCAATATTTGTCTATATCTTTTCTGAAACAAAATTTATATAATTTGAAACCATTTGTTCGAGTTCTTTCGCTATCACTGAGCTTTAGTAAATTTTTCATGTCCCCTTTATTAATCCCAATAACCCATTTGAACACCTTTTTCACATCCCCTCTAACGAATGTAAGCCTAATTTCTTCAACCTTTCTTCATACGGAAGATTTCCAATATTATGGATAATTTTTATCATATTATGTTGTATTCTCTCCAATGAATCTATGTCCATTCTGTAATAAGGACACCAAAATTGAACAGCTTAATCCATATGGGGTCTCACTAACGACCAGTAAAGTTTTAAGATAACATCAGCAGCTCTGTTACTCAAACTCCTAGAGATGAACCTGAGAATCCCGTTTGCCTTGTTACGAACGCTTATAGTCATCTTGCAATAGGTGAAGACTATGACGTTGTACACCAAGTGATTATCATTTGGGGTGAAAAATAAAAAGTTGGGTTTAACCTTGTGACCTAACTCATTCGTGCTCCACCGCCGGTGAGGCCTAGGTCTTCAGTTTATTCTCGTTTAACTTTTGATTATTCATATGGATTATAATGTCGGTTTTTGTTAGCTATAATAAGTTTGACCCCTAAAGTCAGGATCGGCCATCCACTTAATTCGGTATTTCGCATACTTACCAGGTAGGGCCACTCACTGACCACAGAGCTAGTGGCTGTGTTCAGTGGGGGCTTAAGACATGAATACAGGCACTCTAACTAGATATACGATTAGTAGCATATACTGTACTGGGAGTCTGACAGAGATAGTTAGTTTATTTTGTGCCCTCTTTGGAGACTAGATTTAGCTGTGTCCATGTGTTTGTCATGTGTGTTTAGGACTTTAGGTGTTGAGTGATATTCATGGAGGGTGTTGTGCATTTCTGCTTGAAGAGTACGATTTGGTTACTTGTTTCTAGATATGCGAATTTCATATCGGCGAGCTCGTTCATCCATCAAATTCTTGCGCATCTCGGGACCCTACTGTTATTGATGACTCAAACAATACTGTACTGTACACACTTTCATCATCATATATACAGTACAAGATCTATGTATTACCAGACACACTGAACCTTGAGGGGATGGCCATGAATATACAGTAATAACTTCCACACTCCTCTGTCATCAGTCAGCTTGTACCCTTCCTCCCACCCCACACTACTTTCACTTGTATACCCCTTGACTCCATCTTTCCACCTTTACTCTTGGTCTGCCTCCCCCATTCCACCTCCGACTCTAGACACAGCCCGAACAGAACATTTAACCCTTTATTGGCGGCGCGCAACTTATATCGTGTGAAAGAAATATGGACTAAGTGGCGGTTCACAACTTATGTCGTGTGCCATTTTCAGCACGTAATGTTGCTGAGAGAGAGAGATAAGTGGTGGCAGGAGAGTAGCAAGCGTATGACTGCTCCAGACCACCGCAGCGGACCTACTGACATGAATCCCACCCTCATGCACTCGCTACACAGGGAATTATGTAGGGAAACTACCTAATTACATGGTTTTTGCACTCGTGTTGCACGATCGTTGCAAGAAAACTAGCGGTCGTACAAGGATGGTTGGGGTGTCATTGGAAAGCTCTGTTTATGCCCTTTCAGGGATAGATACTTGTTTTACGCTCTGGGTCTTATTTAGGCATGAAAATGATCACGTAAACAACCCTATTTAGGGTAAAAACACCCCGCTGGGCGGTACATATAAATTACCGCCTAGGCCGCTCGTTAGGTGTTAAAGTTCCAATTCTTAGGGTCCGGGACTACTTTCGCATTCCCTCGCCCCTTTCTGTCTTATCTAGTAGGTAAATTTTACAAGGGGAGGTATATTCCTAGCCTCCCACCCCCGAAGTGGGAAAAGGAGTACAGGAAAAGAGACAGCTAAGGTTGGATAGAGAATGACAAACCTTACTCTGGACAGGGCCAGCCCTCACCCTGCCTTGCTCCTCCTGGGTCCATGAGGCACACAAACCAGAGTGAGGTTTGGCATTCTCTACCCAACCTTAGCTGTTTCTGTCAGTCGCTTTTCCTTCTAGGTTCAAGCGAGATCGCCCTATTGGGTGGCACTGCAAGGTGGGCTGCGGACAGTAGAGGCATTGGCCCGGGGGTGCAAGCTCAAACTGATAATGCCCTCTCAGAGACAGATCTTGTCTAACCCTCACCCTAGCCCCTTCGGGGGCCCTAAGCATCTGGATGGCTTCGGTCTACAAGACTCAGGACTGCTCAGCCAGACAGTCTAGGGACCTACAACAACTATATTACCAAAACAAGGTGGTTGCCTCAGTTCCACAGGGTCTTAGCTCTTGGTTGCCTGTGTGCACAAAATGCAAATTTCAATTACAGGCACAATATTATATAAGTTTTCTTCATAGCTTATACACTCATTTTCTTGACTCTATAATTATATTTTCTGACCATTCTATCAATGTATACTAATAATACACTCCAAACAAGAAGGCAAGGTAAATCCATACTTCACTCTAAATTTTTTTTTTTTTTTTTTAATATAGATTTGAATTAATAGTTTTCTATTACATTTAAGTAATTTCACACATTCCATCAATAGTATAATATTGAAAATACCATTATAAGCTCATAAGTTTTAATAATAAACGTAATATAAAATTAAACCATATAATAGGTCACATCACATAACATATCCCAGATAAATGCTTATGTTAATTGAATAGTTTACTTTTGTAAAAAAATAACAATTATAATTTGTTTTCAACTACATCTACAATTTATATAAACTTTGCAGTCAAGTAATATTGAAGTTATATATTAAGGCTGAATATCAATTCCAATGCTGCTGACTGGCAGTTTATAGCTAGTTTTGTTGTTCTGTGCCTTGCTTTTATTACTGTAGTACAGCCTAGACAATGTGCCTTCCCACCTTTACTAGATCAGTCAATTGAATAATAGTTTAGCACCAAGCCTGAAGACTATATGGCACCAATTTATGCACAGAGGGAATGGAAAGAAATAACTGAGGCTAAAGGTGAGGCAGTTTTCCAGGCTACAGCTTAATGGCTTAAGCCATTTAAAGGTGGTGGTGCATGGGTTGAGATAAACCTGGAATAATAATTGCCAACCTGCACATAATTATTTTGCAAAATGCAATGGCACTGAAATAATTAACAATGGTATAAAGGCTTTTATGGATCGTCTACACCAGACCTGATACGTCACAGGAGTATCCTCATCCTGGACTGGATGGTGGACTTACACTCCTATGGCGTCACAGGTACGGTGTAGACGATTCACAAAATCTTTTGTACCATTGTTATTAATTATTTCGGTGCCATTCCATTTTGCAAGATAATTATGTGCAAGTTGGCGAAAATTATTCCATGTTTATCTCAACCCATGCACCACCACCTGTAACACAATAAATAAATCACTCCACCATGTGGCTATTAAGTGAGTTGCTGGCATCTAGAGCGGGAAAAATGAAGCAATCAATAACTCGAAGCTTCATACAACAATACAACTGAAAGGTGATGGGCTGGTCTATCAGAGTGAGAACTGAGCAATCTCTGCCATACCCATAGCTTACTCTGACTGTTCCTTTTACTTATATATTTTCTAGATCTCAAGTGACGGCGTCTCTTCCGTGGATTGACCTCCCAATCTACCAAGATTGGAAGCCAAAGCGTCACATTTTTCCCTTGCCCCTCAACTTTCTCTTCATAATTGCTGAGGGGCACAGGGCCCTGGGTGGGGCTTTGGTTTCCCGGGCGTTTCCGCACCCTCCTCAGCTCCCCGCCATGGAGTGGCTTCGGTCACCCAGGCTTTATTGTGGTCGGCGGGTAGGGTTCTGTGGGGGGCGCTCGGTTATGGCCTTGGGGCTGTTTGGCCAGGCAGCATGGGGAACAACAACAACAACATACAACTGAAAGGCTTACAGTCCTGTGGTCGAGACAAACTTAAAGTACTACAACACAATACCATTCCATTCAGGAAGAACCTCAGACCTAAAGGGTAAATATCGAATATGCCAGTTTGTCAATAGTTATACATTCACTTCTATGGTTGATAACACTATCACTATGTATGCAAAACATAAAAATAAAAATATTTTATAACCGAAGAAAAAAAAAATCTGAATGAACAAGTCCATTGGAGCTTATTTTAGTTTCTTTTACCACAGTCCAATTGTGATTATACAAACCATCTGTGGAGTGTATGGTGAGTTAGAAAATGGCTAAAAGAGAGTAGGAGTGAAAGGCAGATCAAGAGTGAGGTGGAGGGATGGAGTTGAGAGGTATAGGAGTGAAAGTGGAGTTGGGCGGAACGAGGGCCACCGGCTGACTCATGACGGGTGCATGGAAGTGAATGATGAGATGGTTGTGTGGGGCCAAACTGCAAGATAGGATATCTAGTAAAGAGATGAGGAGAGGAGAAGCGTACAAGCAGGCGTGGTGGTTTGGGCATATAGAGAGGATGGATGAATCCAGTAGAGTGAACAAGATGCAATTCCGTGAACATGGAGGGAGCTGCACCAAGGGGCAGACCAAGAAAGATGTGGGAGCAGACCATATAGTATGATTTTGAGTGCCACATGTATTTGTTGATTTCATTAATTGAGTTCCCAGCCTTATGAGGGCTTTTGCCCAGTAGGCTGTAGACAAATAGCTTTTATTATTATTATTATTAATTGAGTTAAGAAGTAAAGTTGGTTGGTAAAAAGAAAAATAATATGAAGTGAGGCAGCTCTGAGCAGGGCTGCCTGGAGCCACAATTAGCAGAGAATAACCACACTTCATGTGGAGCACTTGGTCTTTAAATTTATGTATGGTACGTATGATTTATATAATGTTTAAGTCTCAGTCTGCCACTTTAAAACACTCCCCACCAAACTTTTCTTAAAAAACTGTACACAAAATTAACAATTTCAAAATTCAGTAGCTTTAACAATAATTATAAAATACTAAGCACAAACTTCATCTTTTGAATATTCTAAAATTTACATAACCTATTGCAATGAACTGACTGCGGTACAGTTGCGAGGAGATGAAGCAAATCCACGAGCTGTGAAGGAGTGACTATATTTAATACTCTCACGAATTAGTTTATTGTTTGAAAGATAATGCAAGTTTACCTATTTGCAGTAATGTGGATAGCAGTGAGTGCCTTCATCAAATTACCATATTACTAGAAAATAATCCCTGGTGGTGGTCGAGTATGTCCAACCCTTCCTATAGGTCTGTTCATTCTAGGTTGGGCAGGAATCGTAACCTCTAACCTCTGTAACTCAAAAGGCTAGAGCAAATGAGCTGTCAATTTCCACACCTATTCCCTGGCCAAGTCTTCCTATGTGGTAGAAATATTAGCTCGATTACTCTAGTCCTTTTTGAGTTATGAGAGGTTATAGGTTACGATTTCTGACCAACCTAGAATGAACCGACTATAGCACTTGTATCTGCTTCATCTGCTCGGAACTGTACTTGACAATCTTGGCCTAGATACTCAAAGATGTCGTAGATGTCTATGAATTCATAGCTTCCTCATACTCAATAAAATTAGACTATCATAAGTTATAATTTAAAACTTGCAAACCAAACAAACCAAAACAGGGACGACACACTGTCAAGGCAAAAGAATTTATCAAAATCGCTACGTGGAAATAACGCTTTTGTAAAATATAATTTTGAAATAAAAGAACACAATAATAGTTATAAACTACTTGTGGGAATTAATGATGCATTTACGATAAGATGACCCGAGGGATAAGTTGCCAAAATGCTTTGAGTATCCGGCCTCCAGATAATATAGTCTGGCCCTTTTTAATTAGTGTCTCGAGCACTAGTGAATTCCTGTGTTTTGGAATAACTGGTGCTTTTTAAAAAGAAAAGATCAGAATATTATTATTTATTATCTACATTAAAACACAAACTGACGTCATTTGATTGAAGGCGTAACGTCCTTACAAACTCTTTTCATAATCTCCTTACGAATAATTACACACATGCTTTAATTTACTGTATGGGCAATGAAATTTTACACATTCTTCTCCATTTATTACTGGAAAATGTCCTCCGTTTCAAGTTAGAAGTTAAGCCAACGGTAATTTACAGTAGCTGCCAGATTACACACATTCCTCTCCGTTTATTTCCTGACCCTTCTTCTTCTTCTTCTTTTTCGTCTTGGGTGTCCCCACTCCACCGTTCACTTGCACGGACTTATCTCCTCCCTCCTCCATATCCTTCTTCTTGTTCTTTTTCTCCTTCTTGGTAATCACTTCGGCATCTTCCTCTTCAGCCTCCATTGCTATCGGGGCCTCCTCTTGTCCCCCCAAGCTCTTCTTCTTCTTTTTCTTCTTCTTCTTCTCTGATTGCTCTCCGGCAACCTAGGGGAAAAAAAGAGAAAAGATGAGATGAATGGAAAGGAATGAATGGAGAATGCTTGTTAATAGATGAGTGAACACGTGGTCATTTGGGAGAAGGGGTTGGGCGCCAGTTGGATTAGATAATAGTCCGTCAGGAGCCTGGCCTGGGGAGCCGGTAAATATGAAGGGTGCGCCTGGAAGTGTGGTGGGCGGGCTTGTGGTTTCGGCTCTGCTGAATGTCTGCCTGCAGCCTGCTGAGACCAGAACTTCTCCGGGTGGTCGGAGGCCGGGGGAGTGCTGGAGTGACCTTGGTGATTCCTGGTCTCTGGGTCTTCTCCTGGGTGACCTAGATATGTGTGAATTTGTGTTTTGTTCTTGTGCGTTCATTGTTTTTCTGTTGTGTTGTCCCTATTCGGGCTCTGTCTTGAATCGGCCAGCCCGAGAAAGAAAAAAAGGGGGGGGGGGATTGGGCCTGAGTAAATAGAGATAGATGTTTTCATATTGTGTACATACATACAAGCTTAACCCTCCAGCCTCGGCTATGTATTCTATAAATATTCCCCGAAACCCGAGGGATTTGGCCGAAAAAACGTCTCGCCTAGGCGAGACTGCTTTCGCATTTCCGCGCATCCCCAAGCGTAGATGTGTTTCGTACTTGTAGAATGGCGTTCAGTAGAGCTCTCTAAGTCAACTGGGGCAGTTGTGATGACGATTTCCGTGGAGAGAACTTTGTGGCGATGTCAGCCATATGAGCCACTTTTCACTACTAAAACAAGAACATACAGTCACACACAAACGACACCTCTCCTTCTTGTGTTCGGAGGTGCGCGGCGTCGGGCATACCGGCTGTGTTTATATGCGTCGGACGGACGGCTTTCAAAACAAGCTTACAGGCTTTCAAGCTGCCGGAGCCTCAGAGCCCTTCCGCGGGCCGCGTTTGTTATGGGTGCCTCAGAGCCCAACCGGGTCTGATAGGTTAAAGACCGTGGTTACAGTCTCATGTCCTAAATGGCGGCTTTCCAGGGCTGCCTCTGTTGTCAAGTTCTTTATTTTGAGATCGGACCGGAGTACCTGATCCCGCGTCATTCTAGGTCTACCCCTACGCGCAGCTCCCCCCACGTTCACAGTTCGGCCTTTGTTTTGAAAGTTTTACATATTAAAGTGAAACCCTTCATTAAATGAAGCCTTTCCTGAAATTGTCTCATGTTAGCCAGAACACAAGTCACTGTACTGTACTAAATAAAATGGTTGCGGTAGTTTTATGCCTCTTGTCTCGAGATGAATTTCCCAAGACAAAGACAATGTTCAAACCAGGAACTGTATGTACTTAACCCATCAAATGCGGCAAGACTGATAAGAGTTTTACTGGTGCGCTGCGGGAAGACTTATAATACTAGGCCTAAAAAAAAAAACATTTAAACCAGCCCAGTATCAATTGATTTTTTTTTTGCCCCTTGGCCATGCCAAATATCACTCCTCCACACCCCCCCCCCTTCAATTATCACCTATTTTCCCTGTTATTCCCTTATTCTTGGGTATATTTTCGTGCTAACAATAGCGAGTTGCTAGCAGGCTGTGCTCATATGTGTTACCAAGCGAGTGCAAGAGAAAGACAGACGGCACTACACGTCGGCGTCGTGAGAGGTGGATGTTGGTCAAGCTGGCTCTCACTTTAGTTATGTAACTCGCATTCATTTCACGATTTTGACCAGCCAAACACTGTTTCCACTTGTTTTATTGTTGTAACAGGTTAATGTCTTCATAATCAACGTAAAATAGGCGCATATGGATAAGTATTAATGATATTTATGGTAAGATAACGATTTGAGTGACAGGAATCAGTGAAATAGGTACGCACACGGAGAGGTGGTCACTACCTCCCCTGTGCAGCGGAGAGGTTAAGGGGGGATGGACGGATCTATTTGCTTATTGTTTGATCTTTTTATTATTCTTTAGTTTCCTCCGTAGACCTCTATCAAGCTGTAAGAAACACCCCCCTAGACTCAAGATCAATTTGTACACTTTTTGGTATAAAATTATAGGCTCGCTATCGCTTGCCAGGAAAAAATTGACAACTAAGTGGCACGAAAGGTGTTAATATTGACAAAGAAATAGGGCCTAAAATCTTAAGTCTTAAAATCCCAAAACCAATGGGGTTAAACACGAGGGAGAAGGGTGGCAGAAAAACCGGCCTATCCCCCCTTAACAGTGAACCAGTGCCCATACTTCTCAACATATAAAACACTATGATGGAATACTGTAGGTTACTAACCTCTGGTACAGCTTCGGCTTCCTCAAGTTGCTGCTTCTTTTTCTTCTTCTTTGGTGTTTCAGTGTCGTTGTGATCTCCTGCAAAAAGACCAAACATCTATTTTAAACTTATTTAATTTTATCAATTAATTTCATAAATTTTTATTTTAGTAAGCATTATTTCCACATAGCAATGTTGATACATTATTTTACCCCCCCCCCCCAAATAAAAATAAAAATAAAAAAAATAAAAAATAAACTAAACTAAATTAAAAAATAGGAAAAGTGGGAATTGGGCCTGAGTAAATAGATAGATAGACCTTTATCTTGTATCGTCCTAGTATTGGTTTGTTTAGTTTGCAAGTTTTACATATTAATTGAGAAACAATTACAGTATAATGTAAAACTTGCAAAATAAGCAAACCAAAACAGGGATGACATTATCAAGGCAAAAGAACTTATCAAAATCGCTGTGGAAATATTATGAGACAAGGCTGTCAAAAAAAGACTAATGAAAACCAGACCTATAAGAGACACTTCTTTTACTTGTTACTAACTCCTTCAGCACCATGACGTCATTTTCAGCATATTCTGGTTACTATTATAAAATTTTCTTAAATACTATCTCAATAAACCCTCTTAGGAGGATAGTGCTTGGCTTTTGTCTATATATCTATTTATTAATAGATATATAGTAGGAACGCTGAAAGCAGTAACAAGAAATACTATCTCAATAAACCCTCTTAGGAGGATAGTGCTTGGTTTTTGTCTATATATCTATTTATTAATAGATATATAGTAGGAACGCTGAAAGCAGTAACAAGAAATACTATCTCAATAAACCCTCTTAGGAGGATAGTGCTTGGTTTTTGTCTATATATCTATTTATTAATAGATATATAGTAGGAATGCTGAAAGCAGTAACAAGAAATAGGGTGGTCAGTATGGAAGTGAAGAAGTCCTTGCATGATAGTGTGGTAATCCCGACACTGACTTACGGAAGCGAAGCATGGACGTTGGTTGAGAGACTCAGACCAAGAGTGAGAGCAGTGGAAATGAATTAAGAAGTCTGTGCGGAGTTACATGGAGGGATAGACAGACTAATGAGGAAGTAAGAAGGAGGTGTGGTGTGGAGGTAGATGTGCTGGAAAGTGTGAAAAGGAACAACTGGAGATGGTTCGGCCATATGGAACATATGGAAAGCGAGAGAATGACTAAGAGGGTGTACGAGAGCGAGGTGGAGGGACAGAGAGGGAGAGGTGTGAGGAAGTATATGAACGAAGGCGGTGCTGGTTGTTGTTGTTGTTGTTGTTCCCCAAGCTGCCTGGCCGAACAGCCCCAAGGCCCCGAGCAAGGCCAAGGCCATAACCGAGCGCCCCAACAGAACCCTCCCTGCCGACCACAATAAAGCCTGGGTGACCGAAGCCACTCCATGGCGGGGAGCTGAGGAGGGTGCGGAAACGCCCGGGAAACCAAAGACCCACCCAGGGCCCTGTGCCCCTCAGCAATTATGAAGAGAAAGTTGAGGGGCAAAGGAAAAATGTGACACTTTGGCTTCCAATCTTGGTAGATTTGGAGGTCAATCCACGGAAGAGACGCCGTCACTTGAGATCTAGAAAATATATAAGTAAAAGGAACAGTCAGAGTAAGCTATGGGTATGGCAGAGATCGCTCAGTTCTCACTCTGATAGACCAGCCCATCACCACAGGCGGTGCTGGTTGGGGGGGAGGGGCGTCGACTGACTGGGGACAGAGGTGCATGGGGGCGGTTCGTTCGTGGCCACACCTTCGGGGATCACAGCGTCAGGCAATCGATAGATATAGATAAATTTATTTTTTTAGTTTCCTTGCTAAAAGGAAGGAAGGCATCTCATATGTGGTCAAGGGAGCAACTAAAAAAATATGCAAAAAAGAAAAGAAAAATTATAACTGTCTTGAGTCGGCACCCCCCCAGTTTAATTAAAAAAAAAAATGGGGAATGTGAATGTATGTTTATACTCGGGCACATACCCAATAGCTGGAGGTGGCCGACTGGAGACAAGAGACCGAATAAAAATTAATTTAAAATTTCAATTCGTAGGGTCCGGGACCACTTTTGCGTCCCCTCACCGCTATCTGTCTCGGCTAGTAGGTAAATAAGTAACACCCCATACGTAACATTAATCATCAATTAGAAACCCCAATGTACTTGAATAAACTAATGAAAGCATATGATCCTCCCGGGATTCCAACTCAGGACACCACACCCAGAACATAGCACCTAAACCATTACACCACCAACACAGTTAAAGGTTGAGTAAACGCTCACGATTAATATCCATTTTCGAATTTTTGATATCAATCTAATCATGTACTCACCTAATTGTAGTATACAGGATTTGAGCCTAAGCTTGTGTTGTCCTGTCTCTCTCTCTACATTTATCCAATTTTGCTTTAAAAGTTTGGATATTTCTTGCTCCCACCACCTCCCCATCCAACAATCAATGTTTCTATACGGGAAGCTCAACTTTGTTACATCAGACTTACATACAACTTTCCTCAACTGTGGTGATGGGCTGCTCTATCAGAGTGAGAACTGAGCAATCTCTGCCATGGAAGCCAAAGCGTCACATTTT
This sequence comes from Paralithodes platypus, assembly GCA_032716605.1. Lineage (NCBI taxonomy): Eukaryota > Metazoa > Arthropoda > Malacostraca > Decapoda > Lithodidae > Paralithodes > Paralithodes platypus. The sequence continues at coordinate 32,146,558 of CM064527.1, read as the reverse complement.
CCCTTGCCCCTCAACTTTCTCTTCATAATTGCTGAGGGACACAGGGCCCTGGGTGGGGCTTTGGTTTCCCGGGCATTTCCTCAACTTACATTCATGACCCCTGGTTCTTCCCTCGTCCCTCACCACAAAATCTCCCTTGTCGATCTTCTCAAAACCTTTCACACACTTAAACATCATGATCATGTCACCTCTCTCTCTCCTCTCCCTCAGCATTGGCAGCTTTAGCCTCTCCATTACATTACATTAATGAAGTCAACGCACCAGGCGACAAAGGCCATATGGCACGAAATATGGAAAGACGGGAAGGAAGTTAACTAAATATCATCGAGAACTCGAACATGATGAAGGAAGGACATAATACGGGAGATAGAAAACGAGGGAGATTCAGAAAGAAAACCTGCAAGACATGGCGGCTGGCGGAGGAGAGCTAGAAAAGGGAAGAAACGCGTGCGGGCAACGGAAAATAAGGGGCAATCGAGGAAAAGATGGGAGACAGAAAGCTGAACGGTACAGTGCGAGCAAAGAGTCGGAGGAGAACGGGACATTAAAAACGAATGGGTAAGTCTGGTGTGGCCAATGCGGAGACGGGCCAAAGCCGTCTCCCAACGGCGATTACGGTGGGAGGGATCAGACCACCCAGAAACGGACGGTTTGACAGAACGAAGTTTATTAACGGAGATAGTGGACCACTGAGTCTGCCACCTCGACCAAAGAAACCTGGACAAGGCAGGGAAGAAATCAGTGGGCCTGACAGCAAGTGAGGAGCGGGTACCCCGCACGGCAGCAGAACGAGCAAGGCAATCAACCCGCTCATTACCGCAAACGCCAACGTGACTGGGAACCCAGCAAAAATGTACAAGCTTTTTGCGGACGGAAAGGCGGAAAAGCCATTCCTGAATGGAAAGAACTAAAGGGTGTAGAGCAGGGGAGGACTGTAAGAGAAGGAGAGCACTGAGAGAATCAGAGAACAAAGTAAAGGACGAGGAGGGGAAGGAACACATAAAACGGAGGGCAATAAAAATAGCATAAAGTTCAGCAGTTAAAATACTGGCAACGGGAGGCAAAGAATATCGATACGAGCAAGTGGGAAAAAGGACGGCAAACCCCACGCCTACCGACGTCTTGGAGCCATCAGTATACACGGGAGTGGTTGGAGCGTGAAGAGAGAGGTGATCTAAGAAACGAGACCGAAGAACGAGGGGAGAAGTAGAGGACTTGGAACAAGGGAGGATGGAAGGGCAAACCGAAGGACGAGGGAAAAGCCAGGGGGGAAAAGAGCAAAAGCGGAAAGGGAGGACGTTAGAAACAGGGAAAGAGCACGATGCGAGCAGCGAGAGCATGCGGACAGAAAACGGAAACGGAGAACCAAGACGGGGGTGAGACGAAAAAGTAGCAACGACCGAAGGGGGAAGGGAAAGATGGGAAGATGGGAATTGTTGAAGGCGAGCGTAAGAACGAAGGGACAGGAGAGCCCGACGGCGATAAAGAGAAGGGAAACCAGACTCAGCATAGAGGCTTTCAACAGGAGAGGAACGAAAAGCACCAAGGGCAAGACGAAGACCAGAGTGATGAACAGAATCAAGAGCATGGAGAACAGAATCAGAGGCTGAAGAGTAAACTTGACAGCCATAATCCAACTTAGAGAGGACAAGAACCGTATGAAGCCGAAGAAGAAGCGCTCGATCAGCACCCCAAGTGAGGTGGGACAAGGACTGAAGAAGGCGGAGGCGGAGTAAGGCAGCAACCTTGAGAGAAGAAACATGAGCGGACCAATTAAGACGAGAATCAAAAGTAAGACCCAAAAAAGTAGTAGAGGAACGATAAGGGAGGGCAGTACCATAAAGAGTAAGAGGAGGATGAGGAATAGAATGGCAACGAGTAAAGGACATCGCGCAGGATTTGGAGGTGGAAAAACGGAACCCGTGGCGGGTTGCCCATGAAGAAACAGCCAGAATAGCGGATTGGATAAGAAGACGTAAAGCGGCAATATCTGAGTCGGCTGCGTAAATCGCAAAGTCGTCGACATACAAGGAAGAACGAACCCCGACAGGAAGAGAAGACACGATACCGTTGATAGCAATGAGAAAAAGGACGGTACTCAGGACACAACCCTGAGGGACACCTTCCAACTGAGGGTAAAGACGAGATAAGTGGGAAGCGACTCTGACACGAAAGGACCGAGAAGAAAGAAAATTCTGAATAAAGACCCCTAGATTACCATAAATGCCACAAGAACGGAGCTGACGCAAAATGTGGTACTTCCAGGTAGAATCATAGGCTTTTTCGAGATCGAAAAAAACAGCAATGACAGTTTGACGACGAGCAAAAGCCGTCCTGATATAAGATTCCAAGCGAATGAGGGGGTCAAGCGTACTACGAGCATGTCTGAACCCGAACTGGGAAGAAGACAACAAATGGCGCGACTCAAGAATCCACATGAGACGAGCGTTAATCATACGTTCAAAGAGTTTACACAGGCAACTGGTAAGGACAATAGGGCGATAGTCCTGTGGCGAGAACCCAGACTTGCCAGGTTTAAGAAAAGGTATGGTCAGGGCAGTACCCCAAGAGGGAGGGAAAACACCAGAAGACCAAATCGTGTTATAGAGAGCCAACAAGAAGACCAGAGCTTGCGAGGAAAGATGTTTGAGCATGAGATAATGGATACCATCAGGACCCTCAGAAGTGTTCTTACAGGCACGGAGAGCGGTGTGTAACTCAGTCGAGGAAAAAGGAGCATTATAGGATTCGTCAGAGGAAAGACTAAAAGTAATTGGAGTACTTTCCGCAACGACTTTAAGCGAGTGAAACTCAGCAGAGGTGAGAACCACTGCTAACTGAGCTAAAGTACGAGCCCAATCGATTAGCAATTGTTTCGGAGTCTGCCACAGAAACACCATCAATGCGGAGGACTGGAGCACGGAAGGGAAGATGTTTACCAGAGATCTTACGAATACGTTTCCAAACCGAAGCGACAGGAGTGCGAGACGTAATAGAAGAAACATAGGACTCCCAACTCCGGCGTTTAGCGGCTTTGGTAGTACGACGGAAAAGAGCAGATGCACGGCGAAAGAGAAAAAACGACTCCTGAGAAGCAGGGGTGAGACGCTTACGGCGAAAGCTTTTCCAAGCCGCCCGTTTAACCCGGAGGGCCCTGGAACACTCAGGAGACCACCAAGGGACGCATTTAGACGAGAAAGGGCGAGACGTCCGGGGAATGGACGTCAAAGCAGCACCGAAAACCAGATCCAGAAAAAACGAGAGCATGACACGGACCGATGAGAAAGGAGGAGGAAGCAAAGAAGGAACAGTAAGGGAAGCGAAAGAAGACCAGTCCGCCCGCTGGAAGCACCAACGAGGGGAGTTAGGAGTAGGAGAGTAGGTAGTCAGAGAAAGGAGAATGGGAAAATGGTCGGAATTGTGAGAATTCTCGAGAACTGACCAATGAAAATCAAGGGAAACTGAAGGGGAACACAGGGAAAGATCGATACAGGAAAACGTACGAGTCCGAGCATCAAAATGAGTAGGAGCACCAGAATTAAGGAGAAAAAGAGGACGGTCCGAGAGAAAAGGTTCAAGCCGACGACCCCGGGGTGAAATAACATTGTCACCCCACAAGGTGTGCCGACCATTAAAATCACCAAGGACTAAGAATGGAGTGGGCAACTTAGATAAAATCTCGGAGAATTCGGGAAAATCGATGGGAAGAGAAGGCGACAAATACACAGAAACCACTGTTAACCAGCGGTCAAGATAGACTCTAGCAAAGGTGCAAGGGAAATGAGTAGAAAAGGACAGCTCTTCAAAAGGGACAGAACGATGAATAAGAAGACAAGTATCATGGAGAAAGTGGGGAGAACTATAAAAAGAGTAATGAGGAAAGGGAACAGGAGGAGAGAAAAGACGAGTCTCCTGAAGACAAACGACCTTAGGGGAGTGAAGAGAAAGAAGAAAACGTAAGTCAATCCTTTGAGCATGAAGACTACGAAGATTCCACTGCAAAATGGACATAATAAAAGAAAAAGAAAAAAGAAAAAGAAAAAAGAAACCAAGAGGAGACTAAAGGACGAAAAAACAACGAAAACAGACAAAAGAAAACCAGAAAAGGAGGCAAAAGCTACCGAAAATAAGAACACACAGAAAAAGAGGAAGGACACACAGAGAAGGAAAGAAAGATACACAAATAACAATAAAGGTAAAACACACACACTTATGTACAACTAAGAAAAGGTGAATGAGGATAACGTGGAGAATTAAAAGGAGGCAAAAGCCAACAAAAAAAAAGAAAGGGAAGAATACACACTTATACACAACAATGAAGAGGCGGATGGGCGAACGGGGACAGATAAATACAAATAATGAGAAAGGGAAAAAATACACACTTATGTACAACAATGAAGAGGTGGATGGGTTAACGGGGAGACAGAAGAGAAGGAGGCAGAGGGGAGGACCGAAAACCGGGGGGCATAGGGAGGCTTGACAGCGAACGAGAAGAAGAAAGAGGAGGGCCAGAAAGAGAGGAGGGAAGGGCAGAGAACGAAAGAGAGACAGAAGGAAGAGAAGAAGGTTGGGAAGGGGTAGAGACGGAAGAGGGGGGGACAGGGGAAGGAGGAGGCGGTTGAGGGGTAAGGGGCAGTGTAGAGGGGACGGGATGAATGTCAGCAGAAACGGTAAGAGGCGGGGGACGAGAAGAATCGAGAAAGGCTCGAATCTTGGGAATGGACTCAAAGGACATGTTTAAGTCAGAGGGAGGGCAAAAGCAGGAAGAAGAAGAAAGAGATGGAGAGGAGGAGGAAGGAGGGGTGGAGGAAGGAGGCAACCTCTTTTTCTTCTTCTCACCGGGACTCGGACTCCGGACAGTACGGTGGAAGTCCCTGCGTTTAGAAGAGGAGTGGGGAGAGGGAGAACGGGAGGTACGGGAAGGAATTTTGGAAATACGTTTGGTAGAGACAGGAGACCGGAAGGAAAGGGAACCACGAGACGAGGGAGGAGGAGAACTAGAGGAAGGCTTGGGATGGGACCGCTGGCGGGTGGGGCGTTGAGCCAAACCAGAAGAAGAGGGGCGAGGGCGAGGAGAGGAAGTGGAAGGAGAAGAAACGGAAGTAGGAGTAGAAGAGTCAAGCACAGAGAAAGAGTTAGACAAAGGGATAGAAGACGAAGAGACAGGAATAGGAGGAGTGGAGACAGAAGAAACCGAAGGCGTAGAAGTAAGGGAAGAAGGGACAGAGAGCGGAACAGAGGAAGAGGAGGACGAGGACAAGGGAAGCGGAACGGAGGGAGTGGAAGAAGAGACGGGAGGGTGAGAGATAAGTGCAGAAATCGGACGAGGAGAGAAGCCCAGGCGAACAGCTTCCTTACGGGCAGCAGAGTGAGTAAGGCCTTGTTTTGCTTTAAGAATTGTAACTTCAGATTCAAATTTGTAAACGGGGCAATCATGGGAATAGGCAGGATGGGAGGCTTTACAGTTGAGGCAGCAGGGGGTCGTAGACGGGCAGTCATCAGCAATATGGCCAGGTTGCGCACAGTACGGGCATGTAGGATAGTCGGGGTTGAGAGAGCGACAGTATTTCACGGGATGGCCAAAACGCCAGCAACCCCTGCACTGCTGAGGGCGGGGAAGGGATTCTAAGACGTCGATGCGAGTACCACCGACAATAACGTGAGAAGGGAGAATATTACCATCGAACGTCATTTTAGCGATATTAGAGGGATAGCGGCGATTGTGGCGAGGTTGGATGGTGTAACAGACAATATTAATTACAACATGGTCTTGTGCAACAACGGCCTTCCCAATAAGGTCGGCACAATCTTTGAAGTCCCGATCACCGAGTTGGATATAAGAAGGGATCAGGACAGTACCTGTGCACGAGTTCATTCTTTGGTCTTTAAAAGCAGGGATGGGAGTACCGTTGGGATCTGCAAAGGCCGCCATAGCAGCAGCCTGACTCTCGTTTTGCACTGTAACTAGACGGGAATGATCATGACGAGAGTGGAAAGTGACATCCTTGCCCACCCTCTGAAGGAGACTGAGGTGGAACAGAAGGTCATCCCCGGCAAGAGGGGCGGAGGCGGGGATAGAAAAGAATTTAACAAAATCGGCAGGGGCAAAGAGATCGGAGAGAGGAAGAATAGAAGAACGAGGGCGAGCAGAAGAAGAAACTGAAGTAGATGGAACCGAAGGCGAAGGAACTGAAGGAGAAGAAAAAGAAGGAGAATATGGTTCGAAAGTGACGATATGAGATGAGGAAGCAATGGAGGAAGGAAGAGTGGCAGATGCAGTAGAAGGGATAGCAAACGACTGAAGAGAAGAGGGCTGAACTGGCGGAGCGGGGAGGGATAAGGAAGAGGAAGCAGTAGAAGAAAGAGCAGGCTGAACTAATGAAGAATCGGAAAGAGAGGTGACACACTCCACGCCTACCAAAGTCGAAGCTGAGGAAGGCGCCGGAGAGCGGTCAATGAGGAGAGAGTCAGAGGTTTGAGCTGGTACGGTACTAGTAGGTACGGATGCGTCGAGGGCGGAAGCCCCAGAGAGTTGAGAAAGGTCAGGTGGAGAGTCCGTGAGATCGCGTGGGACGGGGACAGGGTGCGCCTTAGCTTGGTCCGGGGTAGTGGGGTTGTATGGACGGACCATGATGACCCAAGTTGTTTTTACTATTCCAATTTCGGTTTGTCGGAAAACGAAAAAGGAAAGAAAAACTAACCAAGGGGAAGAAAAAGAAAGAAAAAGAAAAGAAAAACAGAAACAAAGCAAAAATAAAGAGCGTACCATAAGAGCTAACAGAGCCCCGTCGCGAGGCAGGAAGCTCCGACCCCCACACCGACGGCACAAACAGGGGCAGGTCCTAGGGGGTTCATCCCCATACCCTACCCCCCTAGACAAGGGGGGATAGCACCACTACGTACAGAGAGGCCTAGCTTAGGCAAAACCGCTATACTGGGACTGAGGGCAAAATGAATTGCAAACATCCCCAATCTGTACGTAATGGAGGGCAGCCGGACAGAAGCCAGGAAACCCACCAGGAAGGTAGACCGGACCCCCGGAAACCGAGACCGGGCCTCACTGATGGGCGGTCCATGGAGCGACAGCACGGGCGACCGTGCCGCCGCCCCCGGTACCAACCCCCACGTGCAGTGAGCTAGCTGCCACTGCCCCTGTAAACGGGGAGGAGTCAGAACTCCCCACTCAGCGAGGGAAGGCGTCTTGAGCCTAGCCGGCACAATTTAGTGAAAAAGGAGGAGGAAACCCTCCGCAAAGCGAGGTCAAAATCGGGAACCAGAAAAACGCCGTCACCGGAAGGTTCCGCTATCCCAAAGACGACGGGGGGATACTTCGTCCACGACGCCGCTGTAATCCCTGCTCCGAAGAGTGGATGACAGCGACCCCGCTTCGAGCCCCGCCACCACGACAAGGTGGCTCCCCAACGGCGGGGTTAGCCTTTCCAATCTCTCCTCATATGGCAGGTCTCTAAGGCTAGCTATCATCTTAGTGGCAACTCTCTGAACTCTTTCGTTTTTTATTATGTTTTATAAGGTGTGGAGACCACACCACTGCTGCATACTCCAGTCTTGGTCGTATTATTGTCCCTATTATTTTTGCTAACATCTCTTCATCTAAATAATTCAGAGCTATTCCCATGTTAGTCAACACTGCATAGGTTTCACCAGTTATTTTATTTATATGCTGTTCAGGTGACAAGCTGTCTGCCATAACTACCCCTAGGTCTTTTGCTTTCCCAGCTTTACTAATTATTTCATCTCCTATTTTGTATTCCAAAGAAGGTCTATATTTACTTTTTCCCATCTCAAGAACATGACACTTACTCGTGTTGAATTCCATTTTCCAAGTTTGACTCCACTCATATAATTTATCTAAGTCTCTCTGTAATTCTTCACAACTACTCCTACTTGTAATATGCTTCATTAATTTTGCATCATCAGCAAACATAGATATATATGAGCCTATTCCCATTTGAAGGTCGTTGATGAAAACCCAAAACATGATTGGGGCCAACACCGATCCTTGAGGCACTCCGCTTTTTACCCTTTTCCACGAGAACTTTCCTTTTATTACTGTTCGCATTTCCCTCCCAATTAAATAGTTTTCCATCCACTTTAATAATACTCCCTCAACCCGCCCCACAGTCCTGAGCTTCCACAACAATCTCTTATGAGGCACCTTATCAAATGCCTTCTTGAAATCTAAGTAATACAATCTACCCACCCCTCCCTCCCTTGTACAGTGTCAATTACCCTATCATAGTAACTCAACAAATTTGTGGTACACGAATGACCTTTTCTGAACCCGAACTGCTTGCTTGAAATTATTTCCCTCTCCTCCAACATACCCACCCATCTTTTTCTAATAATCTTTTCACAAAGCTTGCATAGAACACTCGTTAAGGATACCGGTCGATAATTTAGCGGGTCTTCTTTATTTCCACTTTTATATATTAGTTATATTTGCTTGTTTCCATTCTAAGGGAAGTTCCCCTTGTTTAATGAGTGTTGAAAAATATTAAAAATAGGTCTCACTAGTTGTTCAGAACATTCTCTTAATACCCATCCAGCAATGTTATCTGGGCCCATAGATTTTCTCACGTCCAATTCTTCCAACAATGATTTTAGTTCATCCTTGTTGACTTCTATCGACTCTAGTCCCTGTATCTCGTTCAATTCCACCACAGGTTCTACATAGTCATCCTCCTCCACAAACACGGATGTCAATGTATCATTAATAATTTCACACATACCCACTGTGTCTTCATATAATTGACCCTCTACCCTAAGCTTTGTTATTTTGTCATTTATTTTTGTTTTGCCGTTGATATAACTATAGAACAGTTTGGGTTCTTTATTACATTTGTTTACTATATCTTTTTCAAAGTTCTTTTTCTCCTCTCTTATAGTCTTGACATAGTTGTTTCTAGCATACTCAGACCGAACTGCATTATAGAAAGCGTAATGTTTTAGTGAGAGGAAGAATATAGAATGGGGCCAAGATCACTAAGTTAGATATATCTACCTATTTGCTCAGGCCCATTCCCCTTTTTTTCTTCTGTGGTGGCCGACTCGAGACAGAGCTCGAATAAGGAAGAAAAAAAAAAATCAAACACATCTAGGTAAAGATAGCTAGATAAAATAATATAAACCCACCATTAATATCATCATGGTTTCCCTTGCGTTTCTTGGGTGTTTTGGCGATGATGTCTTTGATCTGGTCCCTGTGTTCCTCTAGGGCTTCACTCATCACCTCGGCGTTCTTCCTCGGCAGGTCACCCGTCTCGAAGAACTTGAGGCGCTCCTCCACCTGGTCCTTCAGTCGCTCTCCAAACACAGTCGTCAAGTTCTCTGCGGATTTCACAAAACACGAGTTAAGCAATACCCCGTTCCCTAACATTAATCATCAATTACAAACCCCAATGCATTTGAATAAACTAATGAAAGCATAATTATGGTCCTCCCTTTACATACACACATATACAATTTTAATAGTCAGGTCTCCATAAATGCGGCCAATTCGTCCCGGGCCGCGTTCGTGTTTATGAAAAACGCGATTATCAATTAACAAGACATGGGAATTAATACATTTTGTTTGAGCCACTGTCCCAAAGTCCCCTTTTTGAGCCTTCAGACTACTTTAAGCCAACATTATACCATCAACAAAAAACAAACATAATACAGGACTAAACATAACATCAATAAATCATAAATAAAAACTGTTTAGGACCAGTTTTGTGTTGAAGATATGTTGATATACTGTAGATATCCCCACTGCTGCCCTCCCTCTCCCCGTCACTGTGAAGAAGTTGATGGGGCTTGTGCTGCACTCTCACATCTGCCCCTCCAGGTCCAACAATGTGTTCAGCGTCATCATCAAATCCCGAGAAGGGGAGTGGGGTACATTTAATGAGGCCATGCGCAAATATTTCACACACATACAAGGTAGGCAGAGACGTTCAACTGAGGAACGAGAGGCGGGCAATGCCGAGCGGACCCGAGTGTGATGTCATCGGCCGAGCCGATATCCACGCTTTTCTGTGACTTTGCCCGCGCTGTGGTGACTTGGAATTTTAGGGTTTACTGCACCCAGACAAAAGAAAAACACACAAACATACAGTACATCTAAATGAAAAAGTAATTATCCTGATTTAACTATTACTATAGCTGTTACAAGGTTCATACTGCAACATTCCTCACCTGAGAAACAATCTATCCTGGATGCAATGGAGCACTTGTTGGCCAGGTAGCGAGAGATGCGACCCTTGTGAGCGGTGCCGGCCCGACCGATGAAGGTGGAGTGATAGATGAGGCCATACTTGGGGGTGTTACTCTTGGTCTTGATGGCGCGGAACAAGGCCTTCTCCGCCCCCAGGATCTGTACCGTTGACGCCGGGTACTTGGCCAGATTGGTGAGGGAGCCGGCGTGGGAGATGAGTCGGGCACCCACCACGTCGCCGATCAGAGTGGCCAGGTTGGGAGCGACGGAGTTCATCTTGCTGCGTAGGTATACTGTCAGTTGCTTGCGGTACTCTGACAGGCTGATCACACGCTTGGCAAACCTCTCAATGTTCATCAGATCAATAGGGGAAATATCCATACCTGGGGAAGATCAAAGGTTTCATATATTATAATGTAAAACTTGCAAAATAAACAAACCAAAACTTATATGAACACAGTAAAAAAACAAAATAACTAATCAAAATCACTATGTGGAAACAACACTTAAGTAAAAATAATGTATAAATAAAAGAACACTATTATAGTTTTGTTTTTCTGATATGTTGTAATATCCCTATTCGGGCTCTGTCTCGAGTCGGCCACCCCCTATTAAAAAAAAGAAAGAGGAAAACTGTTGAAAGTGCCAGAGCATAAATTATACATACATACATAGTAGCTATGATGGCTAAATATCTGCAAAGTTTGAAAAATCGTTACTTATCTTCGGGCCAAATCAGTCATTTCTACCACATATATATAAATATGAACAGAAAGTTATATTCTATATGTTCAGGCCCAATCCCCACTTTTCCTATTTTTATTTTTTATTTTATTTTTTTATATTTTTTTTTTGGGGGGGGGGGGGGCTGACTCAAGACAGAGCAAGAATAGGGACAACACAAAACACAACAGAAAATAATGAACACACAAAAACAAAACACAAATTAACAGAAAGTTATACAGTACGTATAAAGTATTTATCAGAAAGTTATATAAAGTATTTACCGGTAAGGATTAGAAAAAGAAAAGGTGGTTGAGTTTTTAACCCTCGTCCCACGGTGGTGGCGTTTGTATTTTCGTGGGCTTCAGATCTGGGGATTCCCGTCAGTTTTGTTAATTCACTCTATCTATCTACTCAGGCCCAATCCTCACTTTTCAAAAAAACAAATTGTGGGGAGGGGGGGACTCAAGACAGAGCCAGAATAGGGACAACACAAAACAATAAACACACAAAAACAAAATATACATTCATTTCTCCTCAATTAAATGACCTGACCTTGGTTAGACATATCATAATGCAGGACTCGCTGTTATCTTGTGAATGGTGAAGGCTATACCTCTCTACACCAAGTGATTCAGTTTTGCCGCTTAAGTTCTTGACATTAATCCTCCATTACAAATTTGCCTTTATATTGTCTGTCCGAATTTTGGTTTGTTTAGTTTGCAAGTTTTACAAATTTACATACATACTGTACATACATACATAACATTTTAAGATTGAGTGTTCCACACATACATGCAGTTTCAGTCTCTTGTCCTAATGGCGGCGTTCCAGGCAACCCTCTTAAGGGCTGCTTCACTTGTCAAGTTCTTGGATTTGAGATCGGCACGAATAGTCCGATCCCATGTCTTCCTCGGTCCACCCCTTGGTGCAGCTCCCTCCACAATCACAGACCTGCATTTTGTTCATCCATTCTCTCCAATGTCCATACCATCCCAGTCTACTTGTACGCATCACCTCGCTAATACTCTTTATACCTAAACGTCTCCTCAGCTCAACATTTGTTATTCTATCCTGTAGCCTGGCCCCACACATCCATCTCACCATTCTCATCTCATTACGTTTCATTCTGCTGACATCCTCTACTTCAACGGCCCATGTTTCTGAGGCATACGTCATTGCACTTCTAACACATGAGGCATACACCTTTCCCTTCAAGGGAAGAGGTATTCTTTTCATGGTCAGGATTGGCAGCAGTTCTCTGAACTTTCCCCAGCCACATCTAATTCTAGCAACAGTGGCAGCCTCTGCCCCACCACCGGCAGAGATGGTATCTCCTAGGTAACAAAACTTGTTCACCATTTTAATTTAAATATAATGTAAAACTTGCAAAATAAATAAACCAAAACTGGGACGACATAAGATAAACGCAAAGGAACAAATTAAAATCGCTATGTGGAAATAACGCATTGTATACCATAAATACACTAGAATAAACTAATGAAAGCATATGATGCTCCCGGGATTCCAACTGCATAATATGTCACTTTCCACCCGGATGAGGTGGCTTATAGAAAAAAAAACAATGGGAAAAAAAAACAAAACAATGGGAAACTAGAAAAAAAAAAAAAAAAAAAAATACAGTAGGAAAATAGAAAAAAAAAAAAAAGTGAAAAACAGGAAAAAGGGGAAAATATACAAAAATGGGAAACTAGGAAAAAACAATGGGAAAATAGGAAAAACAACGAAGGGAAAATAGTAAAAAAAAGAAAAGAAAAAATTGGCAAAATAGGAAAAAAGATAAAATGGGAAACTATGGAAAAAACCTTACCCATGGACATCTTTGAACCATCTAGGACAGCCTGAGCCTTGGCAGAGTCCATGAGCAGCTTCTCCAGTTCCGGCACAGAGTCTTGGTTGAGTGAGTGTCTGTCCTTGATATAGTCGGCACATTGACTGTACTGGTAGTTGTCTGTCACCAACCTGGCCAGCTCTGGGAAGTGGTAGGAGTACCATTCTCTGTGGAGGGAAAAGTATGTAAGTAAGTAACACCTCATTCTTAACATTAATCATCAATTAACCACTTGCAAGTTTCAGGCTATAAGGAAGTTGGAGCCATGAGCATTGATATTAAAGATAAATGCAATAATAATGTGGGTTTCTGATGGATAAAAAGTATGGTTAATTTGGTTTTATGTATTTATATATGTATTATGACTGTATTTGGTTTTATGTATTTATATATATGTATTATGACTGTATTTGGTTTTATGTATTTATATATGTATTATGACTATTTGGTTTTATGTATTTATATATGTATTATGACTGTATTTGGTTTTATGTATTTATATATGTATTATGACTGTATTTGGTTTTATGTATTTATATATGTATTATGACTATTTGGTTTTATGTATTTATATATGTATTATGACTATTTGGTTTTATGTATTTATATATGTATTATGACTGTATTTGGTTTTATGTATTTATATATGTATTATGACTATTTGGTTTTATGTATTTATATATGTATTATGACTGTATTTGGTTTTATGTATTTATATATGTATTATGACTATTTGGTTTTATGTATTTATATATGTATTATGACTATTTGGTTTTATGTATTTATATATGTATTATGACTATTTGGTTTTATGTATTTATATATGTATTATGACTATTTGGTTGTTGTTGTTCCCTAAGCTGCCTGGCCGAACAGCCCCGAGTCCCTGAGAAAGGCCATGGCCACGATCGGGCTTTCCCACAGAGCTCTCATTGAGTGTAGATTGTGTTGTTGGCGTAAGTGGTTGTGTGAAATGCAGTCTTCTATGATGTGTTTAATGGTATGGGGTGCTGTGTTACATCCCGGGCAGGTATCGACAACGGAGTCATCCAGTCTCTTCTGATAGCTCAGGAGAGCTGGATGGTGTCCGCATCTCAGCCTGGCCAGGTGGACTCTGTCCTCGCGAGGAAGGGAGGATTCGGAAGGATGGATTTCAGGAGGTCGTGCATGCAGCTGCGTGTTGTCTGTGAGTGAGTGGATGGATCGGTGAGAGATATATATATGGATGTGCTTCTGGAAGTTGGTTGGGGGGGGGCAGGGAGGGAGAGAGGACAATAATTGTGTGTGATACCGTGTGCTGGGTGTTTTGATATTTCTTGGTGTCTGTGGGTGTGTTGCCATGTAGTTTAGTGGGTGGTCTTGGTTCGTGGAGGCTGCTGCCAGGAATTGAGTGCCTCTCATGTCCAGATGGTCTTTGACTTTGAGGATTTGGTTTCTTGATGTAGGTGATCTGTGGGTGCAGTAGCTGTGCAGCCTGTAATGATCTTCAGGGCTTTGTTTTGAATAGTCTGTAAGGTCTTATGATGTGTTTCAGCTAGGTTAGAAGCCCAGGCTGGGCTTGCGTATTCCATCACTGATCTTATGTATTGTTTATATACTGTGGTGGTAGTTTCTTTGTTGTGTCCAAATTTTGTGTGAGCAAGTGACCTGAGGGCGTTAAGTCTGGGTGTCAGTTTCTTTTTAATGTTTGTGGTGTGCTGTTTGAATGTCATATGAGTATCATATGTTACTCCTAGGATTTTGGGTGTGTGTGTATGTGTTAGGGGTGTGTTGTTTATGGTGAGTTGAGGGATGTATTCGTGTTCTCCTGTCCAACTTGTGAGCAGGGTTGCGGTGGATTTGGCTGGGGCTAGATTAAGTCTGTTTGTAGTGCACCAGCCATGTAGTGTGTTGAGATAGGGTTGAAGGAGATCTGTTGCTCTTTTTGGGTCATGGTGTGTGCATGTGAGTGTTATGTCATCTGCATAGGAGGCTAAGTTTATTTGGGGCGTATTGGGTGTAGTTATATCGTGCATGTACAGATTGAAGAGTGCGGGCGATAGGACGGATCCTTGTGGGACTCCGTTTGGAAAGTTTCTGATTTTAGAGGACTGACCGGCAAAAGATACGTGTGCACATCTGCCTGCTAGGAAGTTGGCCAGCCACCGTTTTGTGTTGTTGTGCATGTTTGTGTTGTAGATTTTGTTTGTTAGGTTGTGGCGGGGGATGGCATCGAAGGCTTTACTAATGTCGAGTGTGGCTAATAGTGATCTGTGTGGTGGTCTAGCTGAATTGATGCCGTCGAAAGCTCTTTGTGTAAGGTCTGTGAGAAGAGTGTTTGTGGAGTGCAGTGGCCTAAAGCCATGTTGTGTTGGAGCTAGGGGTAGGTCAGGTGTAATTAGTTGTAATACTAGGCGTTCCATGACTTTGGAGGGGGAGCAAAGAAGTGTGATGGGGCGGGGCGAGGAGGGTAGCGTGGGGTCTTTGTTGGGTTTGGGGAATGTGATGATGATACCATGCTTCCAAATGTCTGGTATTGTGTTGTGTGAATAGCTGTAGTTTGATATGTTAGTGAGTGCTTGTATGCCTTGTGGTCCCAGGTGTCTGAGGTGTATGTTGCTTATGTTGTCTAGGCCACAGGCGGGTGAGTGCTTGAGATTGTTGATGATATGCTTTGTCTGGTGATTGGTGAAGGGTGTATAGTCAGGGTCTGTGGGGAATTGTCTCTTACGTCGGATGACACGTCGGTCGTCTTTGTGAGGTTTTAGGTGGCTGACATGTGAGAAGTGATTGATGAGAGTGTTTGCTTGTTGTTTACATGAAGGAGTAGAGTCTGTTGTTGTGATTGCAGCATGTGATTGTGTTGTGTTGCTGTTGGAAGTGTGATGGTGTTTAGTGTTTTGTATAGTTTTTTGGGGTTTGTTTTGTGATCAAGTGTTTGTAGGAAGTTATTCCAATTTAGTTTTTGTTGTTCTTGTATTTTGTTGTTTGTTTGGGTGTTGAGTGCTTGAATTTGTTGTGTGATGTCTTGTGTGTGGGGTGCTGGGGAGTGTTTCAGTATGTCGCGTTGTCTGATGAGGTTTTGAATTTCTGGTGTGAAGTTGGGGTTGTGTCTTTTTCTGTTACCTCTTGGAATGTGTTTCTTGACTATTTGGTTTTATGTATTTATATATGTATTATGACTGTATTTGGTTTTATGTATTTATATATGTATTATGACTATTTGGTTTTATGTATTTATGTATTTATGAATGTATTTGGTTTTATGTATTTATATATGTATTATGACTATTTGGTTTTATGTATTTATATATGTATTATGACTATTTGGTTTTATGTATTTATATATGTATTATGACTGTATTTGGTTTTATGTATTTATATAGGTATTATGTATTTATATAGGTATTATGTATTTATATAGGTATTATGTATTTATATAGGTATTATGTATTTATATAGGTATTATGACTGTATTTGGTTTTATGTATTTATATATGTATTATGACTGTATTTGGTTTTATGTATTTATATATGTATTATGACTATTTGGTTTTATGTATTTATATATGTATTATGACTATTTGGTTTTATGTATTTATATATGTATTATGACTATTTGGTTTTATGTATTTACATATGTATTATGTTATAAGGCCGTATATTATTTGGTTTTATGTATTTACATATGTATTATGACTGTATTTGGTTTTATGTA
This sequence comes from Paralithodes platypus, assembly GCA_032716605.1. Taxonomy (NCBI): domain Eukaryota; kingdom Metazoa; phylum Arthropoda; class Malacostraca; order Decapoda; family Lithodidae; genus Paralithodes; species Paralithodes platypus. Next base: position 32,130,070 of record CM064527.1, on the reverse strand, counting down.
TTTATATATGTATTATGACTGTATTTGGTTTTATGTATTATGACTGTATTTGGTTTTATGTATTTATATATGTATTATGACTGTATTTGGTTTTATGTATTTATATATGTATTATGACTGTATTTTAACTGATAATTCTGCTAATTATAGACTAATAATGGACTCCGGACTAAAAGGAAGAATTTTATATTCAAAAGCTGTAAGAGGTATGCTGACGGGATCAGACCACTATACAGTGCTGACAAAAGTGAGGATAAGGAAAGAGTGGAAATATGAGAGGAAAGAGAGAAAACTGACAGTAGAGAGAATAAATGTGAGAAAATTAAATGAAGAATGTAATGCAACAAAATACAAGGACATCCTGAAAGAGACTATAAAGGACATGGATGTTATGATAAATCTGGGAAATACTTTAGACGAAGTATGGAAAGGTACAAGAGACTCCATGATTAAAGCAGCTGAGAAAGTATGTGGGAAGAAAACCTTTAAAATGTGGAAGAAGAAAGGTAACGCATGGTTTAGCAAAGAGATAGAAGAAATAGTGAAAACAAAAAAAGTTCAGAAAAAGTACGGTATGCTGCAAAAGAATATACCTAGAGAAACTAGAGATGCGAGGAAAGAAGAATATAAAAATTTGAAACAGAGTGAAAAGGGCGATACAAGACGCTAAAAGGAAGACAGATGAGGCATATGGGAGAAAGATTAGTGAACAATTTCTGGATGACAGGAAAGCATACTACAGAGCTGTGAAAGAAGCCAGAGGGAAGAAGACTGAGAGTGTCTCAGGTGGTAGGATGAGGGACATGAATGGGGAAGTGGTAAAGGGTGATGGTGTGGTGAAAGTATGTAAAGATCATTTTAGTAGCTTAGCTGTAAAGAGTAGGGGGAAGGCAAAGATCTCATCCATAGGAATGGAGAGAGGTAGAATAAACAGGGTAGTTGAAAGCCAGATAAGCAGAGAAGAAGTAAAAGAAGCAATCAATAGACTTAAAATGGGCAAAGATGCTGGAGTAGATAACATCCCAGGTGAAATGCTGAGATATGGAGGAGAAGAAGCTGTTGACATAATGCATAGGTTATGTAAATTAGTATGGGAAAAGGAAAGGGTACCAGAGGACTGGAGGAAAGCAGTGATAGTACCCTTGTACAAAGGGAAGGGTAGTAAAGAAGAGTGTAAGAATTATAGGGGAATTAGCTTGCTTAGCATACCTGGAAAGGTACACGCAAGAGTAGTAACAGAGAGGCTACAGAAGATAACGGATGACAAAATAGGCGAGGAACAGGGAGGTTTCAGAAAGGGCAGGGGCTGCGTTGACCAGATAGCCTCAATGCGATTGTTGGTAGAGAAGAGAAGTATCTGGCCCAAAACAGAAAACTCTATGCAGCATTCATGGATTTGGCAAAAGCCTACGACAAAGTAGACTGGGATGTGGGATGTGTTAACAGTATATGGTGTGGGAGGAAAGTTGCTAATGGCAGTAAAATCTTTTTATAGGAATGCAATGGCAAATGTGAAGGTAGGGAATAAGTTAAGTGAAAGTTTTGAGGTCAATGTAGGTGTAAGACAGGGATGTGTCAGGTCAGCTTGGTTGTTCAATATATACATGGATGGAGTGATTAGGGAATGTAGGGCTGTATCAATGGGTGTGGGAGCTAGACTGGAATCAGAGGGAAGTACATGGAAGATTTTAACATGCCTATATGCGGACGATGCAGTCCTGTTGGCGGAAAATGCTGAAGAACTTCAGAGTAGTCACTGACTTTGACAGGGTATGTGGAAAGAGAAAGTTAAAGGTCAATGTAGGGAAATGTAAGGTAATGGTGTTTGAGAGAAGAATGCATGAAACCATAGATTTTAAGGAAAAATATAGAATCAAGAAAGAACACAAGAAAAGTTGTAAAATAAAATTGAAAAATTAAGTACTAGAAGAGGTTGAAAGTTTCAAGTATTTGGGAGCTGTACTATGCAAATATGGTAAAATGGAGTGAGATAAAAGAGAGAAAAATGCAAGGGAGAAAGGTGATTGGAGAACTTGATAGTATTCTCAAAGGAAGAATGGTTAGCCAGGAAGTCAAAATGTCACTGAGAAACAGTGTGCTGCTCCCAACACTCTCGTATGGAAGCGAGACATGGACGGCAAGTGACGAGGACCTCTTCAAACTGAGAGCTGTGGAGAAGAGCTTTTTCAGAATGGCAGCTGGCATGAATAGGCTAGATGGGCCAAGTAATAGGGAAGTGTACGAGTCCTTTGGAATGGAAGAGCAGGCTTTGGGCATTGATTGTGGTGTGGTTGAGTGGATAAAGAGAAGTACTTTGAGGTGGTATGGTCATGTTCAGAGAATGGATGAAGACAGAATGCCAAGAAAGATATATGGGAGTCAGGTGAGTGGAACCGCTAGTAGTGGAAGACCACCTATGGTATGGGAAAAGAAAGTGGAAAAATATATTGAAGAAAAACTTCCACGTAGTGGAAGGGGCATTGTGGCACGGGCAAGGGAGCCATGTCTTGACAAAGTAGCTTGGAGACGTTTCTGTCATGGCCATCCTCTAGTGGGGGTTTCCCAGGGGGAAACAAGGCGTCGGAGATGATGATGATGATGATGAATTCTGCTAAATATTGATGGCCACAGCTCCAACTTCCTTATAGACCAAAACTCGCAAGTGGTCAATTACAAACCCCAATGAACATAAGAACATAAGAAAATGGGAGTCTGCAGAAAGCCGATTGGCCTAAGCAAGGCAGATCCCTGTCCCACACAACCCCAATTACAGGCTCAACACTCTAATACCCTGAGGATCATCTTACCAAAACGGTTAGAGATTAACGCAGGATTATGGGGGTCTGCAGAGCGCTGATTGGCCAAACCCGGCTGATCCCCCTTCACACCCAACCCTTCTCGTCCATATGCTTATCCAATTTTATCTTAAAGCTCCCTATCGTTCTTGATCCCACTATATCACTTGGTAGCCTATTCCATCCCATCTACAACTCTGTTACCAAACCAATATTTGCCTATATCTTTTCTGAAACAACATTTATCTAATTTGAAACCATTGGTACAAGTTCTTTCGCTATCACTGAGCTTTAGTACATTTGTCATGCCCCCTTTGTTAATCCCACTAACCCACTTGAACACCTGTATCATATCCCCTCTAACTCTGCGTCTCTCTAACGAATGTAAACCTAATTTCTTCAACCTTTCTTCATACGGAAAATTTCTAATATTATGGATCATTTTTGTCATTCTACGCTGAACTCTCTCCAATGAATCTATGTCCATTCTGTAATAAGGACACCAAAATTGGACAGCATAATCCATATGGGGTCTCACTAATGACAAGTAAAGTTTTAAGATAACATCAGCAGTTCTGTTACTCACACTCCTAGAGATGAACCCGGGATCCTGTTTGCCTTATTACGAACGCTTATACTGTACACTGTTTTCTAGGCTTCAAATCATTGCTAACAAACACACCTAGATCTTTCTCGCAGTCTGAATTTTCTAATTCTAAATTAGCTAGTTTATATTTTACATTTGTTTGCATCTTCCCTATCTTTAATACCTTGCATTTGTCAATGTTAAACTTCATCTGCCAATTTACTGACCATTCATGTAAGGTATCTAGATCCCTTTGGAGGCACTCTATATCGCTATCTGAATCAATTGATCTCCACATTTTAGTATCGTCTGCGAATTTACTTATCCTACTAGTTATACCTAAATCTAGGTAATTTATGTATATAAGAAACAACAGGGGACCTAATACCGATCCCAGGGGGACACCACTTTTGACTCCTCCCCACTCTGACTTGGTACCATTTATGCTGACTCTCTGTTTCCTACCAATTAGCCATGACCTAATCCATCCCAACAACGACCCTCCTATTCCATGTGCCTCAACCTTTCTCATCAATCTACTATCTACTGCTTCATATACCTCTGAGAAAAAGCTAAGCAAATTAGTAAGGCAAGAACGTCCCTGAGTGAATCCATGCTGAGAAGAATTTATTAAGCTAAATTTTTACTAAGTGGCTTCTAATTTTCCTAGCAATAATGGACTCTAGCAACTTTCCTATGATTGATGTGAGACTAATGGGACGGTAATTGGATGCTATCGATTTATCACCTTTTTTGAAGATCGAAACTACATTTGCAAGCTTCCAAGCTTCTGGAACTAAACCTGTTTCTAATGACTTGTTAAATAAAAATGCTAATGGGCTACTTAACTCATCTCTGCATTCTTTTAATACTCTAGCATATACCTCGTCAGGACCAGGCGATTTTTGAGGTTTCAGTCTGTCAATTTCCTTAAGCATATCATTTCTACTTATACTAACTGTACTTAACATATTTTCTATACTATCACTATATACCATATTGACTTCTGGAATCTGTGCCAAATTTTCATTAGTGAAAATGGAAAGAAATTGACTATTTAATGTACTGCACATTTCCAAATAATTTTCTGTTATTTCTCCTATTGAAGTATTTAGGGGGCCTATTACATCTCTAACTTTAGATTTATATAGTTGGTAAAAAGTTTTAGGGTTATTTTTTGAGTCACTGGCTATCCTTATTTCATAATTTCTTTTTGCTTTCCTGATTTCCTTTTTGACCTGTCTTGATAGTCTGATAGTATATATGTAAATGATTTTCGCCTTTCTTTATTTTTCGATATATTCCTTTCTTTTTTCCTATAAGATCTATTAGCTTATTAGTCATCCATTTTGGTTGGTTCTGCGTCGATCTAAATCTTCTTTTAGGGATATATTTATTTTGAGCATTGTGGAGTGAAGCAATAAACTGGTTATATGTAGGTGGCAAGTTTATCTCTGGCATATCCTGACTTAATTGCTTAACAATAGGGTCCACTCTTAAGTCTCTTCTTAGCCCACCATAATCGGCTTTTCTGAAATCTGGGATAAGTGTCGTATTCTCTTTAGCATTCCCTGTCCATTGTATATTCAAATAAAATAGATTTATGATCACTATTTCCTAGGTGGTCACCAATCTCTACATTATTTATCATATGTTCATTGTTACTGAAAACTAAATCAAGAATATTAATACCTCTAGTCGGCGTATCTATGAATTGAAATAAAAAACTATCTTGTACTACCTCAATAAACTCTACTGAATCGGAGTCGCCTATTTGGTGCTGCCAATCAATGTTCGGAAAATTAAAATCCCCCATAATGCACACATTGCTAAACCTTGATGCTATTTTAATTTCCTCCCATAACGATGTTCCGCCATTTCTACTCATATTAGGCGGTCTATATATAACTCCAATAACTATGGTCTCACTACCTTCGTTAACCTCTACCTAACTACCTTGTTAGTGGTAAGCAGGGAGGGTTTTGTGGGGGCGCTCTATGGCCTTGGCCTTGCTCGGGACCTTGGGGCTGTTCGGCCAGGCAGCCTGGGGAACAACAACCTCTACCCAAACACTTTCATTATCATTATTTAGTCTAATACCTGATTTAATACAGCTTTTTAATGTACTCCTGACAAACACTGCTATACCCCCGCCCCTCCTACTTGTTCGGTCATATTTAAACAAACTATATCCTGGAATATCAAATTCTGCTAAAAAATGCCTAGATTCTATATTAATCCACGTTTCAGTTAGCGCTATTATGTATATATTTTCTGTGCTAACGAGTGCTCTAAGTTCGTTCATTTTGTTACATAAACTCCTACAATTTGTATAATATACCCTCAACCCATTACTTTTATTTGCAACTAATTTTCTATTGTGTTTAGCTAACTTATTATTTCCTGTTGAACTACTAGCTCTAGACGGAAATTCTACTCTATCAGTATTCTCATCTTTACTATCAGTTACATGTGTAGTGTTATCGATACTACTATTACACAACAACTATATCCGCACTATCTTGACTGATTATTTCTATTTTACTACTCACTGGTTTGTCACATGAAGTACCTGCTCCATATGGACAGTATTTTACTTGAATATGCACTTGAATAAACCAATGAATTAAAATTTAAAACTTGTAAACGAAACAAACCAAAACTGGGACCATACAAGATAAAGGTAAAATAACTTATCAAAATCGCTATGTGGAAACAACGCTTACTAAAATAAAAAAAAGCATATGGTCCTCCCGGGATTCAAACTCGGAACCACACCCAGAACATAAGCATCTAAACCATTACACCACCATCAACAGTTTTATTAGAAAAGGAAATGTCCAATTCAACCTAATACATTTTGAATCACAAATATTAACTATATATCTCAACAAATAAGTTAGCTGAAGTAAGATTGAATCACCCTGGTTGATGCTACCATTCTATCTATATAGCCTACTCAGGCCCAATCCCCATTTTTTTATTTTATTTTTTTTTACCCATGGGTAATCTGTACTTTCATTATAAAAAATAAATACAATACGGTGAATGCATGATAGTAACCCAAGACGCTCAGTTCGTTTGTATCTTCGCGCCACCCCGTCCCAGGGGGGTATCGGCGGAAATGCCATTTTACATTTTAACCCTCTCACGTTCTTGATGCAATTTTGAGCCTATTAGGGATACTTTAAAGCCTTTGTTACCATCAGGGGTATTAAGAAACCTTTAGTTTAGTTACTTCAACCTCTGCAGTTGTCTTTGAGTTAGCTGTGGGCAGAAAACTAATTTTGGAGAGGTAATTATAAGAGTGAGAGAACTCTATTTATTATTGCTAATCTGGCAACCTCTGCATCATAAAAACGTGAAAGGGTTAATATCTACATGGGTGGAAGGGACTCGTTAGCCTTGGTCGGCAACCCATCTATTCTCGCTCTCCTTAGGTTGATGATCTTCACAACTGTACTTCTTCCTATCCACTAATATGCTGACGACTCTACCTTACACTATCTATGATCACATGAGCTCCATAATAGATCTTTTGTATGGCTGACCAGAAAGATAAAGTAAGAAGTGAGCTAGGAATAACTCACTTGATGCGCATGGCAAACGTGTTGATGTCCTTATCCAGTTGGTCCACCAAGGCGATGCTCTGGATAATCATGTTGTCCACACGGTTAACATTGAACTTGACCTTCCCCCGGGAGTAAGAGTGACCAAGACCAAGCTCCGTCTGCTTCATGGAGGCCGGGGTCAGCCCCTTCACAAAGTGGGTCAGGTGGGTTCGGATCCCACGAATAATCTGAAACACAAATCATAAATTAGGATGGTTGTTGTTGTTGTTGCTGTTCCCCAGGCTGTCTGGCCGAACAGCCCCAAGGTCCTGAGGAAGCCCAAGGCCATAAACGAGCGGCCCCACAAAACCCTCCTTGCTTACCACTAATAAAGCCCGGGTGACCGAAGCCACTCCAAGGAAGGGAGCTGAGGAGGGTGCGGAAACGCCCGGGAAACCCAAGCCCCTGTGCCCCTCAGCAATTATGAAGGGAAAGTTGAGGGGCAAAGGAAAAATGTGACGCTTTGGATCCCAATCTGCCACCCTCTAGGTTGGCAGTAGGGAGGTCAATCCACGGAAAAGACGCCGTCACTTGAGATCTAGAAAATATATAAGTAAAAGGAACAGTCAGAGTAAGCTATGGGTATGGCAGAGATCGCTCAGCTCTCACTCTGATAGACCAGCCCATCACCACATGACTAGAGCCCAATCCTCTCAGCATCAGCTAGGAAAGGCCCTAGAAAGCCGCCTTTGGCGGGGGGGGGGGGGGGGGGGGTAGCTCCCCTATTTCAACTCCTTTCGGGGTTGGGCACCCACCCTAAATTAGGATGGTAAGTTACAGTGGTGTCTTCATGGCTGTGGCTCTGATAGGGATAAATATATTACTTGCACCATAGTAAGATCAAGAACGATACAGCTTCAAGATGAAAATAGATAGGCATATGGACGAAATAGGTTGGGTAAAAGTGGGATCTGCCTTGTATGGGCCAATCGGCTTTCTGCAGACTCCTATATTCTTATGTTCTAATGTAAGATAGACATGGGAGGATGAACTAAGTTGGGTGAATAGATTTAAGTCTGTGAACGTAATGGGAGCTACACCAAGTGGCAGACCAATAAAGACGTGGTCACGTGGGATCACACCTTACTGTAGTCTGAATCTTGAATAAAAGAAACCTGACAAGAAAGGCAGCTCTGAAAAGTCTAATAACTCCATAGCATTAACTAGAATATGACTCAAAATCAGCTTGGAAAAGATACTCACAGCATTCTGACCGGCCACTCAGTATTTGGAGCTACTATCGTAAATAATTTAGCTATTATCTGTCTTGAGTCGGCCATCCTCAGAAAAAAGGGTATGCGCCTGAGTAAATAGATAATCTTTAAATTAACAGATAAAGTAATAATCACAAAATATATATGATATAACCATTAACTCTTTCACGCATAGGATGCGATATGAGCCTATTCTGGGATACTTTAACCCTTCCTACCCGGTCTGCCTTAGGTAAGGACAGCACGAAAGAAGGGCAAATACCCGGTATGCCTTATCTAAGGCATGAGCTTAATAGCCTAATTAAGCTTGGTCCGAACGCCGTGCGTACGACGTATGTCAACAAACCCAAGCGTTCGTCACCGCACCTCCGAAAACAAGAAGGAGAAGACTCCTCAATGTTATTGTTCTGACGTCATGACGAAATTAGTGTCTAAAAAGCCCCCATATTGGCAACATCTCTGCAATATTGGCTCCACTGAAATCGTCATCACAACTGAACCAGTTGACTTACAGAGCTCTACTCAATGCCAAAATACAGATTGAAAACCGCACTACGATTATAGATGAGTGGGAAAGTTCTAGCAGTGAAAATAAACATAAATATGGTAGCCTAGGCCTAGACGTTTTTCGGCCATATCACCCGGGTATGGGCGACCGTCATTGGGTAACACAGCCCGGGTAGGAAGGGTTAAAGCCTTTGTGACCATCAGGGGTGCTTAGAAACCTTTAGGTTAGTTACTTCAACCTCTGCCGTTGTCTTTGAGTGAGCTGTGGGCAGAAAACTAATTTTGGAGAAGACGAGAAGTAATCATAAGATTGACAGAACTCTACTTCTGATTACTAAACGGCAACCCCTGCTCCACGCGCGCGTGAAACGGTTAAGTAAGTTGTTTTACGGATTTTACCTAGTATAACATGTACCATAAAATAAATATTTTCATCCTTACCTCTGGGACCACCCCAATATGGGTGACTTTGATGGTGAGAGCCTCATTGATGGCACCACCCAGCTTGGGGTCCACAACACCAAGTTGAACACCACCACGCTTGCTGGACTTGGGCAGGTTGGTCTCCAGGAAGGCACTCAGCTCCTCAGTTAGTAAACCTAGACAAAGTTATCATGGTTAAAATATATGTGAATGCTAACCTTTAACCCACGGAATCTGGGAGGCCTCATACGAGTCAAAAAAAAAATGGCAGGAATCCGGGAATGAGGCAAAATACGCGGCTAAAAATCGCAACACGGCAACCACTCGTCGTAGCAATGTAATCTCAACGGCATTCTACAGACAACAAAAAGTTATACAATTTGCAAAAAAAGTTGACTGCTCTAGGTGGTCTCCATCAGTAGCTACTGAATTATGAAGTTTGCCTGTACCCAAATGGCCCCGGACACAGCGACAGGATCATATGAGGTCCCCCGGATTTCGTGGGTTAATGAAATGTAAACTTAAACATAGGCTACATAACATATCAGAGTTGAAAACCGTAAATAACTTTTATATATTAATACATGTAGGCTATGTAAGTATTTATATACTCTGGCACATACCCCAATTGAATAGATAAATATTTTAATGTCCGTGTGATACTGAACTACTTAACATTTTGAAATAAAAGAACACAATCCACCACACAAATATCAAAGAGGCAAAAAACTAACTCGCATATTCTTTCGGCACACACAAGCCCTTCATAATCTTAATAATATCGTCTAGTGATAGTCTGATTAAATGAACTATCACCCCATAATAGTAAAGGGTTTGAAACTACCACCCTCATCACAGTTCTTATGTTCTTATGTTCTTTATACATAAGAACATAAGAAAATGGGAGTCTGCAGAAAGCCGATTGGCCTAAGCAAGGCAGATCCCTGTCCCACACAACCCCAATTACAAAGCCCAATTATAGGCTCAACACTCTAATACCCTTAGGATCATCTTACCAAACCGGTTAGAGATTAACGCAGGATTACGGGGGTCTGTAGAGCGCTGATTGGCCTAACCCGGCTGATCCCCCTTCACACCCAACCCTTCTCGTCCATATGCTTATCCAATTTTTTCTTAAAGCTCCCTATCGTTCTTGATCCCACTATATCACTTGGTAGCCTATTCCACCCATCTACAACTCTGTTACCAAACCAATATTTGCCTATATCTTTTCTGAAACGAAATTTATCTAATTTGAAACCATTGGTACGAGTTCTTTCGCTATCACTGAGCTTTAGTACATTTGTCATGTCCCCTTTGTTAATCCCACTAACCCACTTGAACACCTCTATCATATCCCCTCTAACTCTGCGTCTCTCTAACGAATGTAAACCTAATTTCTTCAACCTTTCTTCATACGGAAAATTTCTAATATTATGGATCATTTTTGTCATTCTACGCTGAATTCTCTCTAATGAATCTATGTCCATTCTGTAATAAGGACACCAAAATTGGACAGCATAATCCATATGGGGTCTCACTAATGACAAGTAAAGTTTTAAGATAACATCAGCAGTTCTGTTACTCACACTCCTAGAGATGAACCCGAGAATCCTGTTTGCCTTATTACGAACGCTTATACACTGTTTTCTAGGCTTCAAATCATTGCTAACAAACACACCTAGATCTTTCTCGCAGTCTGAATTTTCTAATTCTAAATTAGCTAGTTTATATTTAACATTTGTTTGCATCTTCCCTATCTTTAATACCTTGCATTTGTCAATGTTAAACTTCATCTGCCAATTTACTGACCATTCATGTAAGGTATCTAGATCCCTTTGGAGGCACTCTATATCGCTATCTGAATCAATTGATCTCCCCATTTTAGTATCGTCTGCGAATTTACTTATCCTACTAGTTATACCTAAATCTAGGTCATTTATGTATATAAGAAACAACAGGGGACCTAATACCGATCCCTGGGGGACACCACTTTTGACTGCTCCCCACTCTGACTTGGTACCATTTATGCTGACTCTCTGTTTCCTACCAATTAGCCATGACCTAATCCATCCCAACAACGACCCTCCTATTCCATGTGCCTCAACCTTTCTCATCAATCTCTCATGAGGGACTCTGTCGAAAGCTTTACTGAAATCTAAATATATAATATCATATGACTTGTCACTATCTACTGCTTCATATACCTCTGAGAAAAAGCTAAGCAAATTAGTAAGGCACGAACGTCCCTGAGTGAATCCATGCTGAGAAGAATTTATTAAGTTAAATTTTACTAAGTGGCTTCTAATTTTCCTAGCAATAATAGACTCTAGCAACTTTCCTATGATTGATGTGAGACTAATGGGACGGTAATTGGATGCTATCGATTTATCACCTTTTTTGAAGATCGGAACTACATTTGCAAGCTTCCAAGCTTCTGGAACTAAACCTGTTTCTAATGACTTGTTAAATATAAATGCTAATGGACTACTTAACTCATCTCTGCATTCTTTTAATACTCTAGCATATACCTCGTCAGGACACATATAGGACATATATATACAGTATATATATATATATATAATATATATTCAGGCATAGACTACAGTAGATCTGGACTAGACACAAAACTGGAACTTTGCAGTAAGGGACCCAAAATTGGAGAATGAACCCCCAAGCTCGAACCTCGAAACCGCGAAAATGTCACATTTTCGCGGTTTCGAGGTTCAAACTTGGGGATTCGTTCACCGATTTTGGGTCCCTTACTGCAAAGTTCCAGTTTTGTGTCCAGTCCAGATCTACTGTAGTCTATGATTCAGGCTATAAATATATTACAGTAAATACAAACATTCTTGGGCAAGAATGTTAAGTGCGGGCGTACCGCCAGCCTTATTTACACTACGCGTAGTGGCATCGGACCTTTACCATCATGTTCCCGTCTATTTTGACTGCCTTTGGATACAATATGTTGAGGGGGGCTTTGCCCCCCCCTCACCACCCCCCCATGACATATTGTCATCATCATATATATTGACAGCATAATGCCGATACCAATTATTATTGATCAAAGCATGCTTGGTGCCAAGACATCACTTATTAGCGCGACTGTACAGTAATCATCTACAATACTAGCCTATATGGCCTTAGCCTACCCTCTGAGACAGCATTGATGTTCCTTAGAGCGGTTGCAGCTGATGTGTATGCCCGGTAGCCCACCAGCTTCACCACCTGCTGGAACTTATTGGAGTCAGTCACCGCGGCCTCCACCTCCGGCATGAAGGCCCCCACCTCCTCAAACTCACGCACCCGGAACAGGCCGTACCCGGACGCATGTTCGAACAGCACGAACAACTGCGACTGTTAAGGAGAGCAAATACAATTATTGTAAAATATATACTCTAGCCTATGTAGCCTAGGCCTAATACCTTGAGGTATGTTTAATAAACAGATAGGCTATTAATTATGTCACTAGCCTAATTTTCCCATGGATTTATATAGTTTTCTGTGTTAATTTTCATCAATAGGGGCCTAGAGATAAAATAGCCTAGATAAAAATAATCAAAACAATTTTTTTAGCAATAGCCTAGCCTACAGCCTAAACTTTATATTAACCGATTCGGCTTTCGTTTGATAGGCCTACCCTGATTAGTCAGGTAGAGAGACTAAGACTCTAAGAGAGTAGCCCAACTTCGTGCAAACTGAATGAAAGTGCATAGAGGCCATAGGCTAAGGAGTGCCTGGACTCTGGAGTGGAGTATTTAGACTAGGGTCTAGGGCAGTGGTCCATTGGGACCAAATATGTGGTGCATTAACCCGCTGAGTGCCAGCCAATTTTGACGGTGTGCTTCTGCCAGTCCCAGATTTTTTTTTTTTTTTTTTTTGCTAAATCTATCAAGTTGGGAGAGAAAGGAAGGATAATGGTAAAAAAAAAAAACACTCCCCTTGTCCATTTTCGCCAGAAATCAGGTCCCCGATGGTCCCGAAAGTAGCTGAAAAGACACTATAGACTACAGAGACTTTTATGGTATCGGAATGTATGGGTGGGAGGGTGGTGGGAGGGTGGTGGGAGGGTGGTTTTGGGGTTGGTGGGAGGAAGGTAGAAGGGTAATTGACTTGTGTTACACATATGAAGCCGATTGGTGAGGTAGTTTCGCCACCACGGATTTTCCGTTTTTTTTCCTTTTTACGCTGGAAGTGGGTGGTGGGAGGCGGTTGGGGGTGTGGTGGAGGGAAGGCAGAAGGGTAAGAGACTTGTCACACAAATATGGAACCGATTGGTCCAATCGTTTCGCCGCCACAGATTTTCCTTTTTTTTCCTTCTGACGGGACCGACAGTCAGCGAGTGGGTGGGAGGAGGGATTTGGGATTGTTGTGGTGGGTAGCCAAAAGGGTAAGGTACATGTGGTAAAAATATGAAAGCCATAGGTGCAGTCGTTTCGCTGCTACAATTTTTTTCGGCGAGGACGTATATATACGTCCCTGGCACTGGGCGTGACAACACCCTAGGACGTATATATACGTCCCTGGCACTCAGCGGGTTAAGACCTAATACACGGTGTGATAAATCTACAGTTATACTACCCCTATTTTGTCGTTATTCTGTTGGTACTAATGGGTTAACATTATTAGTGGTAGACTTCGTATGGTTTGATGATGCGCGGAAATGTATATTTGACTTGAAATAGATACATTGAAGTATTACAAACCTTCGCGAACCCATAAACAGGGAACGTGAGCTGGGTTTAGACCGTTGCGCACCCATAAACAGGGAATGTGAGCTGGGTTTAGACCGTCAGGTTAGTTTTCGGTTAGGTTAGGTTAGGTTAGGTTAGGTTAAGTTAGGTTAGGCTAATGATAAAAACACTAAAATGCGACGGTCCTCGGTATTAAACACTGTATAGCCTAAGCCTATCAAAGAAAAAAAGAAAAACAACAAAAAATTACCTGAGAAACTCGTATCTGGTTGGTGATAAATTGTTATCATAGGCTAATACGTTTTGGTACGATTTTAGTTACTGGACACCTATTTGACAGGTACCGCCAACGATTTAATACATATATTTTTTCGGTTTCCACGCATCCAACACCAAACTACACCCTTTTCTGGTGTACGAAACACTAAGAAAGCAATGGGGACACTTTAATAATGATAATATGAGACGAAATATAAAGACAACTCGGTTGCATTCGTGGAAGTAGCGTAGCTTTGTTTACTTTACGCTCGGAGTGACTTCCCGGTCCCGCCTTGGCGGTCGACTTAAAATGGCTAAGCTTATAACCAGTTGTTGGGTAAATTTTGTTTTATAAAAAGTTGTGTTATAGGGCGTGGGATACAAGACAGGGTTGAGGGGGGGGGGTCCCCCGTGAATTATAATAATTGTCATCAATAATAAGCTGGTGGAGGTACATGGAAATGCACTTAAATTAGTGTTCGATCATCACTGTCCAGAAGTAGAGAAGAAAATCATAGTACGAGATGATTCGCCCTGGTATAGCACTCGAGTTAAATTTCTTAGAAGAGCGCGTAGAAGAGCTGAACGTGAATGGCGGAAAAATAAATCAGACTCTACATGGTTGCAATACCTGTCAGCCAGAAGAGCTGTGGTCTACAAAATCAAAGATGAAAAGAAAGTGTATTATCAGGGAAAAGTTGACTCGTGTGGTAACGACCAGAGGAGGTTGGCTTCAATTGTAAACAGTTTACTTGGAAAAACAAGAGTTAGCTTAAGACCTTCTGTACCTGATGCCGAGTTGGCTGCCAACTTTGTGGCATTTTTTGCTGGCAAGATAACTCGCATAAGACAGGAATTGGATGATGCTTCTGTTGGTGAAGAACATTCAGTTGTACTCAAACCCCGACACATTCCTAATAATGTCCTCTCATCCTTTCACTCAGTAGAGGTGGACATGATCTCGTCCTACATAAGAAACCTCAATAAAACATTTTGCCCGTTGGATCCCATAAATGTTTCCAAGCTACCAAGAGTCTATGATCACACAGTTGAGTTTATTTCCAAAATAATTAATAAGTGCTTCTCTGAAGGTAGCTTCCCACATTCTGAAAAGCATGCACTACTCCGACCTACTCTAAAGAAACCTGGACTTGATGTTGAGAACATGTTGAACTATCGTCCTGTCTCCAACCTGTCCTTCATATCAAAGATATTAGAGCGTGCAATACTTGACCAATTACAACCACTACTTCAGCAGAATGAAACTATCCCAATTTTTCAGTCTGCTTACCGACAGCATCATTCAACTGAAACAGCATTGATTAGAGTACATAATGATCTAGTTGAGAACATTTGCAATGGTGTGGCCTCACTATTGGTCTTGCTTGATCTCTCTGCGGCTTTTGACACAGTGGATCATGAGTTGTTATTGAGTGATCTTTATGATTGTGGTGTGCGTGACTCCGCTCTCTTGCTTCTTGGGTCGTACTTGTCAGGTAGATCCCAGTGTGATGGTAAATCAAGTGGTCTCGGACTCGACACCCCTGCAGTATGGTGTTCCGCAGGGATCAGTTTTGGGTCCTATCCTATTTATAATTTATATTAGCAGTTTGTCTCTTCTGCTTCGTGCACATAATGTCACCTTTCACTTTTATGCAGATGACACCCAGATTTATGTGAGAATCACAAATATAGTTGATATACGGAGTAAGATGGAATTGTTGATGTCTGATATCAAGAAGTGGATGAGAGCGAGAAAACTTAAACTAAATGATGGTAAAACTGATATTCTCATCATCCGAGGAAATAGAAGAGCTGATGATATGGTAGGTGCCATATCATCTACCATCTATGGTAGGTGCCATATCATCTACCATCTCTACCATAGGTTAGAGATAAAATAGGCCCCCTTAAAACTTCGATAGGAGAAATGACAGAAAATGATTTAGAAATGTGCAGTACATTAAATAGTCAGTTTCTATCCGTTTTCACTAATGAAAATTTGGCACAGATTCCAGAAGTCCGTAAGGTATATAGCGATAGTATAGAAAATAGGTTAAGTACGGTTACTATAAGTAGAAATGATGTGCTTAAGGAAATTGACAGACTGAAACCTCAGAAATCGCCTGGCCCCGATGAGGTATATGCCAGAGTATTAAAAGAATGCAGAGATGAGTTAAGTTACCCATTAACATTTCTTTTTAACAATTCATTAGAAACAGGTATAGTTCCAGAAGCTTGGAAACTTGCAAATGTAGTTCCGATTTTCAAAAAAGGTGATAAATCAATAGCATCCAATTACCGTCCCATTAGTCTCACTTCAATCATAGGAAAGCTACTAGAGTCAATTATTGCTAGAAAAATGAGAAACCACTTAGAAACATTTAACTTAATCAATTCTTCTCAGCATGGATTCACTCAGGGACGTTCTTGCCTTACTAATTTGCTTAGTTTTTTCTCAGAGGTATATGAAGCAGTAGATAATGACAAGGCATACGATATTATATATTTAGATTTCAGTAAAGCTTTCGACAGAGTTCCTCATGAGAGATTGATGAGAAAGGTTGAGGCACATGGAATAGGTGGGGGCGTTGTTGGGATGGATTAGGTCATGGCTAATTGGTAGGAAACAGAGAGTCAGCATAAATGGTACCAAGTCAGAGTGGGGAGCAGTCAAAAGTGGTGTCCCCCAGGGATCGGTATTAGGTCCCTGTTTCTTATATACATAAATGACCTAGATTTAGGTATAACTAGTAGGATAAGTAAATTCGCAGACGATACTAAAATGGGGAGATCAATTGATTCAGATAGCGATATAGAGTGCCTCCAAAGGGATCTAGATACCTTACATGAATGGTCAGTAAATTGGCAGATGAAGTTTAACATTGACAAATGCAAGGTATTAAAGATAGGGAAGATGCAAACAAATGTTAAATATAAACTAGCTAATTTAGAATTAGAAAATTCAGACTGCGAGAAAGATCTAGGTGTGTTTGTTAGCAATGATTTGAAGCCTAGAAAACAGTGTATAGGCGTTCGTAATAAGGCAAACAGGATTCTCGGGTTCATCTCTAGGAGTGTGAGTAACAGAACTGCTGATGTTATCTTAAAACTTTACTTGTCATTAGTGAGACCCCATATGGATTATGCTGTCCAATTTTGGTGTCCTTATTACAGAATGGACATAGATTCATTGGAGAGAGTACAGCGTAGAATGACAAAAATGATCCATAATATTAGAAATCTTCCGTATGAAGAAAGGTTGAAGAAATTAGGTTTACATTCGTTAGAGAGACGCAGAGTTAGAGGGGATATGATAGAGGTGTTCAAGTGGGTAAGTGGGATTAACAAAGGGGACATGACAAATGTACTAAAGCTCAGTGATAGCGAAAGAACTCGTACCAATGGTTTCAAATTAGATAAATTTCGTTTCAGAAAAGATATAGGCAAATATTGGTTTGGTAACAGAGTTGTAGATGGGTGGAATAGGCTACCAAGTGCTATAGTGGGATCTAAAACTGTAGGGAGCTTTAAGATAAAATTGGATAAGCATATGGACGAGAAGGGTTGGGTGTGAAGGGGGATCAGCCGGGTTGGGCCAATCAGCGCTCTGCAGACCCCCATAATCCTGCGTTAATCTCTAACCGTTTTGGTAAGATGATCCTCAGGGTATTAGAGTGTTGAGCCTATAATTGGGCTTTGTAATTGATTTGGGGTTGTGTGGGAAAGGGATCTGCCTTGCTTAGGCCAATCGGCTTTCTGCAGACTCCCATTTTCTTATGTTCTTATGTTCTTATGTGCCCTCTCCATCAATGTGGGTGGATCTCAGCTGCGACCGGCCAACTCTGTTCGAAATCTGGGTGTATATGTGAACTCCCGATTAGATTTCAAAGAGCATGTAAACCAGATAGTTAAAAGTTGTTACTTGCACATCAGAAATCTCTATTTGGTGAAGCCGTTTATAACCAGACGTTGCCTCCTGACGTTGGTTCACTCATTGGTCTTCTCTCGTGTTGATTATTGCAATGCCCTGTTGGTGGGTCTTCCAAATTATATTTTGAAGAAAGTTCAATCTGTTCTTAACAGGGCCGCAAGACTAATTTTTGGTGTTCCACCTAGAACTCCTACTACATCTCTTCACATAGAACTGCACTGGCTGCCAGTAAGAGCAAGAATAGAATTTAAGTTGTGTTTGGTGACTTTTAAGGTTCTCAAATTTGGTGAGCCTAGGTACCTTGCGGAGCTGCTCAGGCGCCCACCGGCACACCATGGTGTAGTTGTGCGTCATGACAATGACCCTTTTCGTCTTGATGAACCAAGGGCTTTCCAGCAGTCTTCTTTCTTTGAGAGGTCATTCTCCTACATGGCTCCGAGGTTGTATAACAGGTTGCCGCTGTCCATGAGACAACTGAGTTCTGTTGAATGCTTCAAGAGACAACTTAAGACTTTTCTCTTTGAGAGAAGCTATGATCTTGAGAGAGGTGTCATGACAGATGGCTATAGAGTTTAGGCTATTTTGCCACTGCTAGTGATTGTTAAATGTGTGTTGTATATGAGCCTTCTTTTGATGCATTGATTTTTGTTCTTTTTTCTTTCTCTTTTCGAGCGCTAGTGAATTCTTCGGAAAAATTGGCGCTTATGAGAAATAAGTAACATGATTATTATTATTATTATTATCTATGTGGCCAGCAGGGGGCAAGTAAAACAGCTGGCCGGCACCTCGAGCGTCCTGGGTAAACAAACTGCGACGATCCGAAGCGACAACGGACGGACACCTAACCTAGTATTATGGGTGGGGGCTGCCGCCCCCACACCCCCGCTGGTTGGATAAAACGGTGGAAATCCAGTTGGGGTGGAGTGAATAACCGTAGATTTTCGTAAGGGGGTAAGAGGGGGGCAGAATGCCCTTATAATCCATTTCCGCATATTGCCACCTATACCACATCACTTACCTCGTCGTACCTTCCTGTTAAATAGAATAATAATTTGTTTAGCTCGTATAGGTGCAATTATAGAATAATACCATAACTTTTTAAATGTGGTTTTCGACGAGAATAAAACGGCGCGTTTGTGCCGAAAATCGGCGGTGGGGGGAGTCCGTCGTCGCTTCGGATGAGTCGCGGTTTGTTTACCCAGGACGCTCGAGGTGACGGCCAGCTGTTTGACTTGCCCCCTGCTGGCCACATATATGACTATTATTATAATTCACGGGGGGGGGGGGGGACTCAGGTGAGGGGGGGCAGAGCCCCCCCTCAACCCTGTCCTGTATCCCACCGTGGGATACCCACGGCCTATAACGCAAGTCTTGATCAAAAAATGGACCCAACAACTGGTTAGGCCTATAAGCTTAGCCATTTGAAGTCGAAGTCGACCGCCAAGGCGGGACCGGGAAGTCACTCCGAGCGTAAAGTAAACAAAGCGACGCTACTTCCACGAACGCAACCGAGTTGTCTTTATATTTCGTCTCATAGGCCTAGGGTATTATCATTATTAAAGTGTCCCCATTGCTTTTTTAGTGTCGTACACCAGAAAAGGGTGTAGGCTAGCTTGGTGTTGGATGCGTGGAAACCGAAAACAAATATGTATTAAATCGTTGGCGGTACCTGTCAAATAGGTGTCCAGTAACAAAAATTGTACCCTAGGCCTATTACCGGACCAGAAAAAGGTGTAGCTTGGTGTTGGATGCGTAGAAACCGAAAACAAATATGTATTAAATCCTCGGTGGTACCTGTCAGTAGGCCTAGGCCTAACTAAAATCGTACCAAAGAAAACAATAAAAACAACAAAAAATTACCTGAGGAACTCTTATCTGGTTGGTGATAAATTGTTATCATAATACGTTTTTTTCAGTTTCCGCGTCTGCTGAACCATCCAAAAACACGCTAAAAGGCGTGTTTTGAAGGGGGGAGGTGGTGGGGGTAGTGGGCACTGGGGGAGGGGTAGTAGGACCTAGGGTTTAGGCTAACTGTAGATTTACCCACGGTGTATTTAGACTAGGTCACTAGGGCAATAGCCTAGTGCATATCTTTTAGTGACCACCATTCAGGCAGCCATGCACTCAACTGACTCAAGTCTATAAACCAACTTAGGCTGACCATGCAGCCGAATACTTGAAGGCTAAATATTAATGATTATTCGAAGACACATCTAGCAAATCTACAATAAATAAACCTACTGCTCCCTGCTTCACTACTATAACGACATAATAAAGTATCTCACCATTCTGACGCGTTATAATGTATATATATCCAGGCCTGGTGGACCAATCTCACACTTGTAGAACACCACGACGATCTTCCACCACATGGGTCCCTCCGTAGGCCGTCAATGGGTTGCCAGTTTTTGGGTGCAGAATATCGCTAGATTAGTCCTCGAAAGTCGCTAGATAGTAGAATATTCCCCAATTTGCTGAAATAATAGAAACTGTCGCACTATAACATAATTTAAAAGGCCAAGCTCTTTAGAAAATCAATATAAAAATTGCTCAAATCCCCAAAATATAGCTTGGATCAGTACCCCTAGAAGTTAATCAAATACCGCTACATCGAAGTAAATACATCTACAACTAGCAGCCAGTAGCTACATTGGTAACACTGACTGAAATAAACACAGCGAGGATGGCAACACTCTCAGTCCTCCACGCCCATTGGCTCATCAGTCGCTCTCGCTCTTTTTTAACCAATCAGAATGAGCGTTTTATACCATCTTGTTTAAAAAAAAAATATCCTCTTCTTGCGCATTATTTATGCTTAATTTAATGAATACCCGATCAAGTTTATTCAAACAATAAGCTACTTCTCTTGTCAAAAGATATTTATAAATATTGATGAATAGGCCTGCCAAGATGATATTAAGTAAGAAGAATTACACGCAATGAACGCCTCCAACCCCCAGTTCAGTTTTGACTTTGCTAATGGCTAATGGCTAATGGCGTTTTCCAGCATCACCAAGGCCTATAACCCAGCATTTTGCTTACTTACTTTGAATACTTTGAAGAATCTCGCCCTCTACTGGCGCAGTTGAGGTGGACCTCCGCTGGGGCCAGGACGCTCCTCATATCCTACCCCTCGTGCGATGGCTGAGAGGGTGTTGTGGTGGGAGCTGGGGTATCCTGGTTGAAATAACGGAAAAACAGCTTGCCCAACTGAGACATCCATCTATTCAGGCATCAGAGAAACCGTACCGGACCTCGCGTCACAGAAAACGACTCTAGATCACCTCGCAGGGCAGACCATTATATAGGCCTACCCCCGCAAGATCGAGCACATGTGACCACTTCCTCGCCGATTATACCTCTTCTGCAACATCCCGATCTCGATTCATAATGTGTAGGGCGTTGGACTTGTGCATATCACACATATCACCGAGCCTACAAACTTGCAACCACTGTCCGCTCCATCGTATACCTCCAGCCTACAAACCACACAAGCCGCCCCAGAACAAACCCGAAGGCCAAAAGCCCCGAGCACGGGTACGGCGCACCAGCCCCGCGCACTTCAACAACAACTGCACGTCTTGCAAACCATGCACACCTCCCTTCACCAAGCCCATGCAAACCACGCAAGGCCAGGACAGCAGGAAAACGAGAAAAGCAACTCCCCCAACATCCACTGCCAGCAAGCATTTGTCCTTCTCTGCCCACCACACCTCCAAGCCAAAAGGGAACAACCACCAATCCATCAAGAGGTACAAGAGTCACTACCATCGAAATAACGCATTCTCCAACACCAGGGAAGTACTTATTCATCAACATGAACAATCCTGAAATACAGAATAAAAAAAGTAGAAAGAAAAGACGACACAAGAAAAGGCACCATACACAACAGAAGTCTAAGCACCCGGCTACCTCTCAACCTCACCACCGCCATGAAGAAGAAAACCAAGAAGGACTACCCCCAATGCCTTCCCCCACCTCCAAGCCACAAGGAAACAACCACCATGAACATCCTACGTCCAGGCGCCCTTCTACCGCACAACCACACCACCGCCAGGACGTTGAGAAAAGGAAATTTTAAGATCATTACAATCAGTAGGAAGAACTGTTCTTATTAGTGACTGCACGTAAGACAGTTTGGAACTCAGTTGGAAGGCTGACATGTTGTTGTTGTTGCTGTTCCCCAGGCTGCCTGGCCGAACAGCCCCAAGGCCCCGAGCAAGACCAAGGCCATAACCGAGCGCCCCCTCAGAACCCTCCCTGCCTACCACAATAAATCCTGGGTGACCGAAGCCACTCCATGGCGGGGAGCTGAGGAGGGTGCGGAAACGCCCGGGAAACCAAAGCCCCACCCAGGGCCCTGTGACCCTCAGCAATTATGAAGAGAAAGTTGAGGGACTGCACGTAAGACAGCTGGAAGACAAGTTACCACCCATTGTCCTTTTCCTTTTGTTTGTTGTTGTGGGTATCAACAAAGAAGCCGTGTTAGACACCTACGTTTGGTCGTAACTAACATCCTTCTCTACCCCAACCGAGGCGCTATTGTGGATGAAGAAGAGCTGCCAGGGTATAAACGCTTCATCCGGGATAGACCAAATTAGGGCTCTGTTAAGAAACCGTTTACCCAACAACGGCACTTAGCATGGAAGTCCTTCCAGGATAGCAATATCTTGGAGAAGGCCAAAATATACTCATCACTGTAATTAGGGCAGAACTGAAAAAGAAAGGTGCAATCACCAAAGACACACTTCTGACAGTTAAGGCCAGGCAAATTGGCTCAAGTCAAGCTCTGCCTGAAGACAAATCTGAGGATATCTTGACACAAACCGAGGCAGCTCAGACCCTAACTACACCAGAACTACCAAACAACTCTGATGACCCCAATAGGAAGCAAGAGGACAAGACTGTTGACCTAGGATTAGGGAATACACCAACAAACCTCAATCTATCGGTCGAATTGGCTCTCAGTAGGCCTAGGCCTAATTCCCAGACCCAAGGCCATGAATGCAGCCTTGCTAGAACTAGGCCTAGCCCAAGACAGAAATCCTCAGATTCCTCAGCATACCATCATTCCCATGTCACCAGAATCTCACCACAGGACAGGAGAAATGGCAGGTTGACTCAGCTTGCCCAAGAAACCCCCATATGTAGGTACCACAGACGGGGAACATGTCGGCACGGCAAATTTGGGACAAAATGTGAGTACCGTCATCCTAAGGTCTGTCGTAAACTCCTAAATCATGGGCCAAATAGAGACCAAGGATGCCAACTAGGGAAAAAATGCTCATTTCTCCACCCTAAGATGTGCGAGGACTCCATCTCCAAGCAGGAATGTTTGAATAGTAACTGTAAATTACCTCACATCAAAGGGACAAAGAGACACCAAGCCAAGCAAGATGTAAATCCAGTACTGGTACCTGCCACCGCTCAAGTGCCCCACATGGCCTCGAAGAAAGTCGACGCTGTCCAGGATACAAATTCAGCCCCTGCTTTTTTAGAATTAATGGTGGGGGTGAAAAGGACCCTCGACACGCTAACAAAAGCCATGGAGTCACAAGCGTCCATAATCAGCACACACCTAATGGGCAATCAACACAACAATGTCCCAACACATACCCAAATGTTTCCATAGCTAAATGCCATGAAATCATGCTAGAAAATGCAATGATGGGCAATATTCAAGGTCTATTCCCTAAGACAAATAAAAGCAAAATCCCCTTCATTGCTGAGCTTGCCGAAGAAAATGACCTAATGTTCATTGCCCTGACAGAGACTCATCTCAAAAGTGAGGTGAGTGATGCAGAAATAATAGTGGCAAATTACACCTCCTACAGAGCAGATCGTGAAAATAGAAGCCATGGTGGAGTCATCACATATGTAAGAAATGACCTAGCCTCAGATACAAAACCAATACTAGTCTACTCTGATACTCAAGTAGAAATGCTGGCTCTCCACATTAAGTCACTCAATGTAATAATTCTCAATTGCTATCGCCCCCCATCATGCACCCTTGAAAGTTACAATAATTCACACAGCAGAATCGACAAGCTAATCGACGATATGCCAACCCCAACACCAGACATCATCATCTGCGGAGACTTCAACTTTCCTATCATCCATTGGCCAGAAGGAAAGGTCTCAGGAGGTACCAGAGAGGAGCAAGCACAAGCCAGGCTTCTCCTTAAACTCTCTGACAAGCTTTTCCTCACACAACTGATAACCAAGCCTACCAGAGTCAATAACACACTCGACCTCCTCTTCACTAACAACCAGGATATAGTTGCCGACTACTCAGTGGAGAAGACAATATTCTCTGACCACAGCCTTGTAACTATACACACTATGTACAGGAAGGCTGGGGCTCAAGCTGAAACTGTAACTCCGCCAACAAACCAACAAACCCATTCTCAAATTTGAACTTCTTCAGTGAAGCAATTGACTGGGTAAATCTCCAAACTTCCCTCTCCCAGACAAATTGGGACCTGATCCTCCATGACAAGGATCCAAATGCCATGCTTGACACCATCCTCAGCACCCTACTGAAGGAGTGTCAGCATCACATTCCCCAAAGGAGGAAACCTTCCAACGCTCGGCACCTCAAAATCCCGAGGGACCGAAAAATCCTAATGCAGAAAAGATCATCACTCAACAAACAGCTCAATAACACCCAAAACAAAACGAGGAAGCTTGCACTATCTACCAAGATTGCAAGCATAGAAACTCAAATTAAAGCATCCCATGAGCGTCAAAAGCAAAGAGAGGAAGATCGTGCAGTACTGAACATCAAGCGGAACCCCAAATTCTTTTACAGTTACTGCAGGCGCTTCTCAAAAATTAAGACGCAAGTGGGGCCATTAAGAACAGAGGATGGTGAAGCTGTAAACGACCCCAAAGATGTATGTCGGATCCTGCGAACACAGTACGAGAATGTCTTCAGCACACCACGGCCAGCAACTGCAATCCAGGACCCCAAAGCTTTCTTCACGGAAGACACTCCACAACCGACTCGACTAAGTGATATTGAACTGACTGAGGCAGACCTACGAAAGCCATCAAAGAACTGAGAACGAATGCAGCTGCTGGTCCTGATGGAGTACCAGCCATACTACTGATTAAATGCTGTGACGCCCTGATTCCTCCTATCTGCAAGCTTTGGAGACACTCAATGGACACAGGCACAATTCCATCCTCACTAAAACAGGCCATCATTACTCCAGTCTACAAGGGTGGTGAAAAGAGCCTGGCGAAGAACTATCGACCGGTAGCTCTAACATCCCACCTCATCAAGATATTTGAAAAAGTCCTGAGGAACAAGCTTGTCAACTTCCTGGAGAAAAATGGCCTTATGAACTCCAGCCAGCATGGCTTCCGGAAAGGCAGATCATGCCTTTCGAAGCTCCTGGCACATCATGACTGGCTACTCCACAGGCTTGCAGAGGGAGAAAATGTGGATGTCGTGTTTCTAGACTTTGCTAAAGCATTCGACAAGGTGGATCACGGCATCCTCCTTCACAAGATTAAGAAACTCGGCATCCAAGGCAAAATAGGTGTGTGGCTGCACAGTTTCCTCTCCGCAAGAACGCAGACTGTTGCTGTTAAGAGCCACACATCTGAAAAGTCCCACGTCATTAGTGGAGTACCCCAGGGATCAGTATTAGGACCTCTGCTCTTCCTTATACTGATAGGGGACATTGATGATGGCGTTGGTCAATCAGTTATCTCTTCCTTTGCTGACGATACGAACATAAGTCGTGTCGTAAGAAATGAAGAGGATATTCATAATCTCCAGGATGACCTCGACAAAATCTACAAATGGGCAGACGAAAACAACATGACCTTCAACGAAGAAAAGTTTGAAGCGTTACGATGTGGCCCGAAACAAACCCTCAAGGACACCACCAAACTACTCACTGTAGGCGGACACGACATCACCCCCAAGCCACATGTGAGATGCCTAGGTGTGCAATTGTCCGACGATGCCACATTTCAACACCACATTTCTGCAGCTGTCAAGAAAGCCAAGGGAATGGCCGGATGGATTCTACGGACGTTCAACTCCAGGGAACAAGAAACAATGCTAACTCTCTGGAGGTCTATGGTACAACCCTTCCTTGACTACTGTAGTCAACTATGGTCGCCACACAAAAAGGGGTACATACGAGATCTTGAGTCCATCCAGAGGTCCTTCACTAGAAACATTCGGGGGATGAAGGACCTTAGCTACTGGGACCGGCTCAAGAAGCTAGGGCTGTACTCTCAGCAGAGAAGGCGAGACAGGTACTGCGCAATTTATGTGTGGAAAATCCTGGAGAAGCTGGTTCCAGATCCAACTGGTAATGAACTCCAGGAAAAACAAAATGGTCGGACTGGAAGGAAGTGTGAGAGGAGATCCCTCCCAACACAGGCACCAGAACGAGTGAGATCCCTCCTCGCATCCAGCCTAGGCCACAATGGACCAAAAAATTTCAACTCGCTGCCCAAGGAAGTGCGAGACATAGTAGGTTGCCCGGTAGACAGGTTCAAAGGGTTATTAGACAAGTTTCTAAAGACCCTCCCAGATGAACCACCAGTGTCTGGATACACTGCTAACTGCCGGGCGGCCTCAAACTCTATACCGGACCAGACGGACCTCCTTCGAAGGGACGCACGGGACGGACGCAGCGGTGGCGGACCACGACTGTGAGGACGGGACCTCTAGACGACTTCAAGTAAGATTCAAGTAAGTAAGATCACACCCCCAGACTAAGGTCCTGAGGGGAAGACTGATTCTGGGAAAGAGTTCCAGAGCTCAGCTGTTGAATAGAAGAAAGACTGAGAGTAAGGTTGCACTCTTAATTGGGTTGGAGAGTTGCACAGAGTAGGGATGGGATTGTGTTGCAAGACGGATACCACGTACCCTACGTAGAGGAGGTGGAATGCACTGGGAGAGCCCTGAGGAGCACTGATTATTGTAGTAGCGATAGAATAGCGAGAGATGCAACATTGCGGCGAAGAGAGAGAGTTTGCAAACAGTCGGTGAGTGGGCGGGAATTAATGATACGAAAGGCTCTCCTTTCTACTTTGTCTAGAAGTGCGGTGTGAGAGGATCCTCCCCACATGTGAACAATACTCAATACAAGGACACACTGTGCCCCTGTACAAAGCAAGAAGCTGTGCAGGGGTAAAGAACCCCTTGAGGCGGTTGAGCACACCCAGCTTTTGGGAGGCTGCCTTAGCAAGACTGGTAATATGGTCCTTCCAAGTGAGAGCAGAAGAAATAGAGACACCAAGAATATTGCGAGAAGATGAAGGATTGATTTTTGTATTGTTTAAGAATAAGGGATAGTCCTTTGGGAGTTCCAGACGGGTAGATAGATGGAGAAATTGGCTTTTGGAAGCATTAAAGGTAACAAGGTTTTTCTGCCACAATTGGAAATAGTAGTTTGATCAGAAGATAAGTGTTCTATGACTTCATTACGTTTGTCTTTGAGGGATTGCTGGCTGGGGCGTTCAGGAAAACTAATTGAGTAGTGTAAGGTAGAGTCATCTATCTCTGGAAACGAATTTAGGAATGAAATGTTCTATATACAGTATATATCAACTACAAATATATAGATGCAGTTTATTTGTAGGAATAGGTTTTTACACCATACCCGAAAGAGGGTTTATGGAGCTCCGATCTTACTCTCAACCATCTTAACAATTTTACCAACACACCTAAACTTCGTTAGATACTGAAAGAGCCTCACAAAAACATGCCAGGGCCTGGGATTGAACCCGGGACCCTTGGGCTATGAGGCGAACACTCTACCAGTGACACCAAGAAAGATATCTCACTTGGCATGGTCGGCTCAAGTTATTTCCGCATCTGGGTCTGTTTAGGCTAACCTATGTTCACTGACTTTACATATTGACAAGCAAGTTCTATGAAAAAATGAATCCAGATAGCTATAATTGCATAAAGCAAACCATAGGGGGTCCACTAAATTTGATGAGTGGGCTAGAGACTATGGCATCCGAGTGTACAGGTGCGGTCAGAAATACTTAACCCCTTCACCACCATTAAGTCATTGTCATCATATTCTGGTTACCATTAGATAATTTTCTTTAGTTTGTGTTATGCCCGGTCCAAATTGGAACGCGAGATATTCTTTGTACAATGAGCAGCTCTCTAACTGGATAGGTATACCTTAAACTTTAAATAAAGAGACAACACGGCAGGATAGTAAGCACACAGGTAACAAGTTAACATGGGTTTTATTCAGTTTAACACCTGGTTCATGGAGGAGCAAGACATATATTTTATACCTGTAACCTGGAGATCATCAACAACAATAAGAATAATTAAGACATACAATACTCAGGTTATCAAGTAAGCAATAGGAGTCGGACAATGGGTCCGGACTCAAGGTAATAATAATACTCCTAGGATACAATTATAAGGTATCCAAAATGGTGGAGGTACACCTCCTACCCAAATAGATCTCAGAGAGGATCTCAACAAAAGACAAGAGTGCAGTAATGGCAAATGCCGTCTGGATCATGCAATGATGTCCCCGGCATATAGTGACGTTAACTGACTCTAAAGCAATAATGGCCAAGTGGTCATCAACAATGAAGTGGGCTCGGAAAGGCTCATAAATGATATTAATACTATAGGTGTGCTAGATCTCACCTGGCAAAGATTAATCCTTAACTCTAATTGTGTACTAGCAAGGTGCTGAAGGCTGAGGCAACAATCGTCGGGAGCTGAGATAGAGTGAAATCTATTCGAGTTATGAACCTGACAGAATGTTAAATGAATTAGGCTAGAAGTTATACAAAGGGACTAGATTACGTGTAAATATGTGTTTGTGTTTGATGCTATGGGTCTTATATAAGCACGCCCCCTCTGTCGGGCTATGGGAGACCAATAACCCGGGAAGGTGCATATATAAGGATCCCCTGATAGGTATGTATAATGGGTCCCAGCAAGTGGGCTAATTAACGTCAATTTAAGTAGGGAGAAGAAAGACCTCTCGCAAGACGTAATGTTAATGAGAACCCCTGAAGATAACTTCTACCACAACCCTGAGTCAACTCTATACCCATAAACGGTACAAAAGCACTTAAAGGAGAGCTGTAGTGAAGAGGAGGGCCCATAGATCGAGGGAGGATCCAGTAGTCCGGAGGGCGGCTGGGCGTGATGACTCCGGAAGTTGGTCCAGGGGGGGGGGGCGGCTGGGCGTGATGACTCCAGCTACTGGTTCAGGGTGAGTCACAAGATGATTCCTTAGACCTTGGCGCCTACCACGGGACAACCGGGTTCCTCTTGCACTCCCACAGTGCAGTGATCCCCAAAGGATATGCTGGAGTTCTGCTACAAGGTTTGGGGGGTTAGGGTGACTAGCATAATGATCTACCTAGAGTGGCAAGCAGTCTAGATAGTGACATTATAGGTAGTCTAAGGGGGGTCAAGGTAAGTGTCTTCCTTCCTTGCTAGTTCGTGGAACTATCAGAACCATGTAGCAAAAAGAGAATCCAGAAAGGGGAGCCCAAAGTGGGTTGCCCAAAATTAGTCCTCTTCCTGATGGGGGGAACCCGATCTGGTAGATCTCTAGTTATTACACTATCCTCATAATCCCTTGAACAAAACAAGGTAGGAATCCTTTGGTACTTGGTTTGTGCACCGCATCGAAGGCCAGAAAGGGGGAGCCCAAAGTGGGTTGCCCAAGCTAGTCCTCTTCCTGATGGGGGGAACCCGACCTGGTAGATCTTCGATCACAGCACACAACTGACAAGTTGAACACCAGCTATCTCTGGCTGTTCTTACCCTGCACTAAATAATACCAAATGGCAAGCTTAGTTAATGATGTCCAGGCTGGGTGAGTATAAGGCAATCTTCTTGCCCCTACTTAAGGCGCCCGGCTTGAGAGGATCAAGGGCGTTTGGCGCGTGGTGGTTATGTCCTTGTGGCTCTGGGGGTGGCGTGCCTGGACTCTGGCTGGCAGGAGTAGGGTTGGCTGCAGGTTTTAGTGGCAGCTAGAGATGCGGTCTTATCATCCTGAGACCGCATCTCAGTTTGTAATCTGCCTACACGGCTCAAATGGGTAAATACGATATCAATAAACCCTCTTAGTAACATAGGTCCTTCTTAAGTAGATCTGTTTTATTGATTTTACCATAAGTTGTGTCTTTACTGTGTTCATCCAAGTTATGGTTTGTTTATTTTTCAAGTTTTACATTATAATTTCATAAATACTGTACAGTATATACAAATAAATTGCCTTTCTATTAATTATATATTCTATACGATTTTTTTTTTTTTTTTTATCCTGGTGGTTTATTTCTAGGAACAAAAAATCTACTTAGCAAGTAAGCTTTGAAACTCTATCCCTCAATCTGTCTTTACCTCATCCTATGACTTAAACTACTTCAAACTCTGTGTGTCCAGTCATTTTGACTCTAACATAGCTTGAATTTGGCTCTCTGTCACTCTTTCAACTTTGGGAGAGACACTTACTACAGGCAGCTTTGCCTTTTGTCTTCTTCATTCACATACAAAAATAGAATAGGAGTATTGGTAGATGAAAAGTCAAGCCTTACAACACCAATAGTTGTTCACATGTGTGGGGAGGATCCTCTCACACAGCACTTCTAGACAAAGTAGAAAGGAAAGCCTTTCGTATCATTAACTCCCATCCATTCACTGACTCTCTGCAATCTCTCTCTCTTCGCCGCAATGTTGCATCTCTCTCGCTATTCTACCTCTATTACAATAATCAGTGTTCCTCAGAGCTCTCTCAGTGTATTCCAACCCCTCTTCGTAGAGCACGTAGCATACCTGTCTTGCAACACAATCCCACCCCTACTCTGTGCAACTCTCCAGCCCAAGAGTGAAATGTTATTCTCAATCTTTCTTCTATTTTGATAATTTAATTTGACTTTATATTGTCCTTGTCCCAATTTTGGTTTGTTTAGTTTGCAAGTTTTACATTTTAATTCAACAGCCGAGCTCTGGAACTCTCTCCCAGAATCAATCTTTCCCTCTTCCTATGACTTAAAATACTTCAAACTCTATGTGTCCAGGCATTTGGGCTCGAACGTCCCTTGATTTTGGTCCCATCACTCTTTCAACTCTAAGGGAGGCACTCGCTACAGGCAGTTCTGCCTTTGTCTCCCTCACTCACATAGTAAAACATAAAAATGAGAAACTGCAAACCAAATATTGCTGTAAGAAAAAACACTCATATGGGTCTGACTTTATAGATCAATTGACTACTTGTGAGTTTCATTCTATAAGGAAGTTGGAGCTGTAGACATCGATATTTAATAATAATAATAATAATAAGCATGTTACTTATTTCTCATAAGCGCCAATTTTTCCGAAGAATTCACTAGCGCTCGAAAAGAGAAAGAAAAAAGAACAAAATCAATGCATCAAAAGAAGGCTTATATACAACACACATTTAACAATCACTAGCAGTGGCAAAATAGCCTAAACTCTATAGCCATCTGTCATGACACCTCTCTCAAGATCATAGCTTCTCTCAAAGAGAAAAGTCTTAAGTTGTCTCTTGAAGCATTCAACAGAACTCAGTTGTCTCATGGACAGCGGCAACCTGTTATACAACCTCGGAGCCATGTAGGAGAATGACCTCTCAAAGAAAGAAGACTGCTGGAAAGCCCTTGGTTCATCAAGACGAAAAGGGTCATTGTCATGACCCCCAACTACACCATGGTGTGCCGGTGGGCGCCTGAGAAGCTCCGCAAGGTACCTAGGCTCACCAAATTTGAGAACCTTAAAAGTCACCAAACACAACTTAAATTCTATTCTTGCTCTTACTGGCAGCCAGTGCAGTTCTATGTGAAGAGATGTAGTAGGAGTTCTAGGTAGAACACCAAAAATTAGTCCTTGCGGCCCTGTTAAGAACAGACTGAACTTTCTTCAAAATATAATTTGGAAGACCCACCAACAGGGCATTGCAATAATCAACACGAGAGAAGACCAATGAGTGAACCAACGTCAGGAGGCAACGTCTGGTTAAAAACGGCTTCACCAAATAGAGATTTCTGATGTGCAAGTAACAACTTTTAACTATCTGGTTTACATGCTCTTTGAAATCTAATCGGGAGTTCACATATACACCCAGATTTCGAACAGAGTTGGCCGGTCGCAGCTGAGATCCACCCACATTGATGGAGAGGGCACCCACTATATCATCAGCTCTTCTATTTCCTCGGATGATGAGAATATCAGTTTTACCATCATTTAGTTTAAGTTTTCTCGCTCTCATCCACTTCTTGATATCAGACATCAACAATTCCATCTTACTCCGTATATCAACTATATTTGTGATTCTCACATAAATCTGGGTGTCATCTGCATAAAAGTGAAAGGTGACATTATGTGCACGAAGCAGAAGAGACAAACTGCTAATATAAATTATAAATAGGATAGGACCTAAAACTGATCCCTGCGGAACACCATACTGCAGGGGTGTCGAGTCCGAGACCACTTGATTTACCATCACACTCTGGGATCTACCTGACAAGTACGACCCAAGAAGCAAGAGAGCGGAGTCACGCACACCACAATCATAAAGATCACTCAATAACAACTCGTGATCCACTGTGTCAAAGGCCGCAGAGAGATCAAGCAAGACCAATAGTGAGGCCACGCCATTGCAAATGTTCTCAACTAGATCATTATGTACTCTAATCAATGCTGTTTCAGTTGAATGATGCTGTCGGTAAGCAGACTGAAAAATTGGGATAGTTTCATTCTGCTGAAGTAGTGGTTGTAATTGGTCAAGTATTGCACGCTCTAATATCTTTGATATGAAGGACAGGTTGGAGACAGGACGATAGTTCAACATGTTCTCAACATCAAGTCCAGGTTTCTTTAGAGTAGGTCGGAGTAGTGCATGCTTTTCAGAATGTGGGAAGCTACCTTCAGAGAAGCACTTATTAATTATTTTGGAAATAAACTCAACTGTGTGATCATAGACTCTTGGTAGCTTGGAAACATTTATGGGATCCAACGGGCAAAATGTTTTATTGAGGTTTCTTATGTAGGACGAGATCATGTCCACCTCTACTGAGTGAAAGGATGAGAGGACATTATTAGGAATGTGTCGGGGTTGGAGTACAACTGAAAGTTCTTCACCAACAGAAGCATCATCCAGTTCCTGTCTTATGCGAGTTATCTTGCCAGCAAAAAATGCCACAAAGTTGGCAGCCAACTCGGCATCGGGTACAGAAGGTCTTAAGCTGACTCTTGTTTTTCCAAGTAAACTGTTTACAATTGAAGCCAACCTCCTCTGGTCATTACCACACGAGTCAACTTTTCCCTGATAATACACTTTCTTTTCATCTTTGATTGTGTGGACCACAGCTCTTCTGGCTGACAGATATTGCAACCATGTAGAGTCTGTTTTATTTTTCCGCCATTCACGTTCAGCTCTTCTACGCGCTCTTCTAAGAAATTTAACTCGAGTGCTATACCAGGGTGAATCATCTCGTACTATGATTTTCTTCTCTCTACTTCTGGACAGTGATGATCGAACACTAATTTAAGTGCATTTCCATGTACCTCCACCAGCTCATCTGAAGTAAGGTTGGAAGTATCAATACTTCCCAAGTACTGTTTTACTTCACTGCTAGCCAAATTTTGGTCTGCATTTTTATAATTTCTAAATCTGATTACTTTTTCATGTGTGAGTGGCTTAGGGAAATCAAAGCTGAAAGTAATCAAAGCATGATCAGAGGTATTAGGGTCAGCATTCTCAACATCAACATCCAGAACACCACCACAACCCACAGGAGAGAAAACCAAGTCAAGGGTGTGTCCTAAGATATGAGTTGGGTGGGACACATGGTTTACAAAATTGTTCTGATCAGTCAACTCAAGGAACTCAGGAGAGAATGGCTTCAGATGAGGGCTGTCAACCCAGTAATTAAAATCTCCACATATCAAAAGTCTTCCGGTTTTAGCAGAAAATTCCTCGAGAAACTGCCCAAACTCTTCCATAAAACCCCTATCTGTGCCACGATGGCCAGGCCTATAGACAACTGCCATTCTTAGAATTTGTTGATGGAGTTTTATTTCCACTTCCAACAGTTCATAGTAAAGAGGGGCTGGGTTATGGCTTATTTGCAAGATATTCACCAGAGATGTGGAGTAGACAACTGCCACTCCACCACCCGGATGATCTCCCCTAGGCCTAGGAACATTTATTATGGAATGGGTTTTAGGCAATGCCGCCTGGATAATATTCAGATCTGACTCGAACAACCAGGTCTCAGTGAGACATAATACATCAAGGTTACGTTCATCCAAGATCTCGCAAATATGATCCATTTTGTTACGCAAGGAACGAACATTCAACAGACCCAGTTTCAACCGGCTCCCATGTGCATTTTTCAGTTTTTTGAACCTACAAAATTGGTGTTCTCAATAACTTTATTTCTCTGAGCGGTCATTAGAGGACAATTTCTACTTGAGGCGAAATGATTTGGCGGCTCCGTAACTGATGTGGAGCTCATACAATTTATACATTTGGGGGAAGTCTTGTTGGTGCAGTCTTTTGAGTTATGAGTACCGGCACAGAAGTTGCATTTTGGATCCTCATTTTTCCGATAACACCTGTCACTGGTATGACCAAAGCCCTGGCAATGGTAACATTGTGTTACCCAGAAGCGATCGTATGCACGACATCTCACAAGTCCAACATACACAGAATTGCCATCATCCACAATGGAAGAGCGTATTTCAGGTGACATTTTTACTACCGCAGTCTTTGTGTGTGCATCACTCTTTTGCTTGGTGAATAGCAAATTCATAGCTAAGCCATCGTCGACCAGGGACTTTATTCTTGGGTTCTTGTTGAGGATGCTGGGAATGATCTCATTATCCTCAGCGTCATTAGCAATGCCTACCAGAGTCATTTTTGGCATCATCTTCTTTGGTTCGGAGACACTGAAGGCACTGTCCACCCCCAAACACTGATTGATGGCCCTTCCTGCATCTTCTTTCGCTTTCTTGGATGGAAGTCGTACCACCAGTACACCTGAATCAGTTCTAGTTAACTTGTTAACCGGAACCAAAGCCAAAGCAGTCTCGATTGCCTTTGTATCTGGTGGGCTTACTGGCTCGGAGGATCGGTCTTTTGGCTTCACTACCAGGACCTGATGGTCCCAGACAGTTTTTTTCTTTCCACCATCTACCACCTCAGTGGTGCGTTTGGTCGGCTCCTTTTTGGTCTCTTCAAATGTTTGCTGAACTATCTTGGCAAACAAGGGAATGTCGGGGGCAGCAACTTTAGTCTCAAGGATATCCATTCTGTTACCAATACTCTCTATCTCCACAGCCACCGCAGCAAGGGCACCCTTCACTTCGTTTACAATGGCAGTCTTCACTTCACCAACTAGGGCAGCCGTCAGGTCATCCAAGGTCTGCTGACTAATTGCTGCATCCTTTGCAGCCAGGGGGTGGTATCGCAAACAGTGCAATGCCATTTAAATCCAGGTTTCTTCTTTGCAAGTACTCTGAGGTCCTCATCATCAACATTTATACAGTTAACATGAAAATAGGTACCACACGAGTAGCAGCCCAGCGATTTGGCCTTGCCCACAACTACAACTCTGCTTGCCCGCTGCCATTTCAGTGGAAGTAACCAATAATTAAAAACAAAACACCTGTATTTTGTATCTGATTAAAAATAAGAGAAAACCCTAGTTTTAAAAAAACGTGAAAATAACTACCTGGGACAGACCCCAGGTAGCGCCGTCCCCGTCAGTGCCACCACAATGGAAAAAAATTAAAATGGAAAAGAAAAAAATGGAAAGTGGTGTCTGCAAGGTCACCGCGGGCAGGTGGGGATCGACTTGGCTACCCTTTGGGGGTAGCCCAACCGAGATGCGTGGAGAGACCACGCACAGGATGGCAGATGTGTGTGGTGCAAAAACTTTAACCAATTTTGCACACTGTTTTTAGCAGAATAACCATATATAATACGGTTTTAGTAATTCTATAAACACATAAAACCAAATTCAACATACTATTTCTCCATCAGAAACCTACATAATTACTGTACAGGTATTTGTGTTTAATATCGATGTTTACCGGCCGAACTTCCTTATAGCCTGAAACTCGCAAGTGGTCAATTTGCTCTCATATTGTCTGTGGGATCTGTCTTAGTGACCCCAACACAGTAATCCTTACATTTCGAAACCCATTACGCCATCAGACAGTACATTAGGACCATATGGCTAGGAAAGTGTACATAGCAGAGGTGTTGTTGTTGTTGCTGCTGTTCCCCAGGCTGTCTGGCTGTGCAGCCCCAAGGTCCCGAGTAAGGCTAAGGCCATAAGCCCGAGCGGCCCCACAAAACCCTCCCTGCTTACCACTAATAAAGCCAAGGTGACCGAAGCCACTCCAAGGCGGGGAGCTGAGGAGGGTGTGGAAACACCCAGGAAACCAAAGCCCCACCCAAGGCCCTGTGCCACTAAGCAATTATGAAGGGAAAGTTGAGGGGCAAAGGAATAACGTCACGCTTTGGTTCCCAATCTGCTAACCTCTAGGTTGGCAGTAGGGAGGTCAATCCCAGGAAGAGACGACGTCACTTGAGATCTAGCAAATGTATAAGTAAAAGGAAAAGTCTGAGTAAGCTATGGGTACGGCAGAGAATGCTCATCACCACATATTGCTGTAAGAGAGAGCACTCCTATGGGTCTGACTTGGGAACCAGATTAACTTGCACATGTAGTAATGACGTACACCCTATGTGGTGGATTGTGTTCTTTTATTTATAAATTATTATTTTACTTAAGTGTTGTTTCCACATAGCAATTTTTTTTTTTTTTTTTTTTTTTTTACTGATGTGTTCGTATACGTTTTGGTTTGTTAATTTTGCAAGTTTTACATTATAATTTATAGATCAATTTGCTCTCGTATTGTGTGGGATCTGTCTTAGTGACCCCAACACAATAATCCATAAAACATTGGCTAATAACTAAGAAGGTAAAGTAATAACCTCTTACCTATTTGTACTTTTGATTACTATTTTATTACAATAGACCGACTCATAAAAACTAACCCTAGCTGCACAATGCACTACATACCAAAGTGTGAGTTCATTATTTAGCAGTGTACCAGTTTCATTCATTCAATTGCATCATCTTTATTGGGGTGTTAAATGCAAATGGAAAGAACTTGGAATATACGGAGTAGATGGCAAGTTGATGAAAGCAGTAAAGAGCATGTATGAGGGTGCAAAGGCGGCAGTACGTGTGGAGAATGAGCAGAGCGAGTTCTTTGATCTGAATGTTGGATTGAAACACGGGTGTGTGATGTCCCCGTGGTTATATATTGTATATATGGATGGTGTCATGAAAGAAATACAAGGAAGAGCAGTGGATCGCTGATAAGGGAGGGAAACGAGTGGAAGCTACCTGTACTGCTGTTTGCTGATGATACAGTTCTGATGAGCAATAATGAATGGGAGTTGCAGGGTCTGGTAAATATGTTTGGAACAGTGTGCAAAAAACGGAATCTGAAGGTAAATGCGGGGAAGAGCAAGGTTATGGTCTTCGAAAGGGGTGAAGCCATGAGGTGAAGTTGAACGGTCCGGCTATGGAGATTGTCAGCTCATTTAAATATCTGGGCAGTGTGCGGAGTAAAGATGGTAGTATGGATGAAGAAGTGTGGGAGAGGGTGCAACAGGGGAAGAGGGTTGTAGGAACACTGAAAGCAGTAACAAGATGGAACAGCATGGAAGTGAAGAAGTCCTCGCATGACAAATGTAAGGTATTACGGTATTGTAATTTAGAAGCGAAATACAAAC
Organism: Paralithodes platypus; assembly: GCA_032716605.1. Classification (NCBI taxonomy): domain Eukaryota; kingdom Metazoa; phylum Arthropoda; class Malacostraca; order Decapoda; family Lithodidae; genus Paralithodes; species Paralithodes platypus. The sequence goes on along the minus strand of CM064527.1, from coordinate 32,092,243 downwards.
TAGACAATGTAGAATTGGATAACTCAGAGTGTGAGAAGGATCTGGGGGTGCTCGTTAGTAATGATCTGAAACCCAGAAAAAAATGTACTGTATAAGTGTTAGGAACATGGCAAATAGAGTTATAGGATTACATATATAGAAGTGTTAGTAACAGGACTGCCTAAGTTTTCTTAAAGCTATACTTAGCACTAGTAAGACCCCATTTAGACTGCTGTCCAATTTTGCTGCCCTTATTACAGAATGGATATCGACCCTTTAGAGGCTCCAAAGAAGTATGACGAAAATATACATAATATTAGAAACATCGTATGAGGAGAGGTTGAAAGCCTTAGGCTTGCACTAACTAGAGACAAAGGTGTAGGGGAGACATGATAATTATTTAAATGGATAAAAGGTATAAATAAGGGCGATATAGATGAGATAGATAGGGAAGGGCAGTAAGGGAACAAATCGAGGAAGGTGAAGACACGCAGACAATTCACCAGTTCAGCCGGACCACATGAGCTCCACATCAGAGCTCTTAAAGGGCAGGGCCGAAGGATGAGGCAAGAACTGCTACACCGCAACACCAAACAAGAAGTGATCAGGGCGAAGAATGAGAGATCAGGTCGAAGGTAGACAAAAATCACATCGAGTAGCCAAAAATGCATTACCGAAGGGAATCAAGTCAGTTCGGCCACATCAGCAACCGAAGAGACAAAACGGGTCAGGAGTCAACTACAGGTCTCCCTCGATATACGATTGGGTTACATTCCTGAAAACCTGATCTTAATCCTTCCTGCCCGGGTGTCATTTTAAAATCGGTAAGCTTGAAAGCCTATTAAGCTTGGTTTGAAAGCCGTGCGTCGGATGCATGTAAACAAAGCCTGTCTTTGCGACACCGCACCTCCGAAAACAAGGAGATGTCGGATCAATGTTGTTGTTGTATGCTATGACGAGATTAGTGTCTGCAAATGTCCGATATTGCTAACATCGCATCGAATCTCTCTCCATGGAAATCGTCATCACAACTGAACCAGTTAATCTAGAGAGCTCTACTCAATGCCAGTCTACAGATAAGAAACACAGCTACGTTTAAAGATGCGTGGGAATTCTCTAGCAGTTAAAATAACAAAGATACGGCTAGCCTATTACAAAGTTTTTCGGCCAGATCGCCAGATCTCAATAATGTCCTTAGGATGGCGAGCCCAGGCAAGAAGGGTTAAATAGAAAAATTATATAGAAAACTCTAAGGTTAATGGGGTAAATGGGGATGTGTTCTCGGACCAAGCAAAACACAAACACCTAAAAACATATAATATTATCGTAAATTGGGGCATCGGATAGTGAGGGAAACATATACCTAGCCAGGCCAGGGAGACATGAGATATACAGTAGGCTGCCTGAGGACAGATGAATGAGACAGATTAAGAATAGAAGGGGAAAAACATAGAATGAGGAAAGAAAAACTACTCAAAATTAGTCAAGCTGATGACAAAAGCCTGAGGGGAGAGGGAGGGAAACAACCACATCCCTCCCCCATCAAGCCCCAGTCGCCGGCCACGAAGCCCCCCCAACAGCAACAAGGAGAGTAGTACCAGGGGGGTCAATTGGTTTCAAGTTAGATAAGTTTAGATTTAGGCAAGATATAGGAAAACGCTGGTTTGGGAATAGAGTTGTAAACATGTGGAATGGACTGCCCAGAGCAGTGATTAGCTCAGGAACAGTTGAAAGCTTTAAGCGTAAGTTGGATTCTAAAAGAAATGGGCGAGAGAACACAAAAGTGGTCCTGGACCCTGAGATTAGGAAACTTAAATGTTGCTTTTTTGGGGGCTCTGTCTCGTGTCGACCACCTCCAGCAATGGGGTATGTGCCTGAGTATATAAATACAATACAGTACATACATAAACAAAAACAAGAACAAAAGTTATATTTTTTATTTATATAATTTTTTTTTCTGGTGAACACAGCCATAAATACTAATATCCTGCATCAGCTTATTTTTATTACTACAGTCTGAACCATACAAAATTGAGGTATAAATGACAATCCACAATACAGAACAGCATACAGATCTCCCTCGATTTACCATTGGGTTAAGTTCCTGAAAACCCGATCTTAAATAGAAAAAAAAATCATATAGAAAACCCTAAAATTAACCCCTTCTGTACCGGCAATGTCTTTTTACCTTTATTCTGGCTACTATTAGACGATTTGATTCAGTTTCCAAAGGGCCTCCAGCAGTTAATAGGCTTAGAACTCTCTCACTTAACCCTTTTTACCACCACAGATCCTTCATAAACTGTACAAAATAGTCTAAATATAGCTAGAAGAAAATTAACCAGACGTCGCCGGTACAGAAAGGGTTAATGGGGTTGTTGTTGTTCCCCAAGCTGCTAGGCTGAACAGCCCCGAGTCCCTAAGGAAGGCCATGGCCACGGTCGGGCTTTCCCACAGAGCTCTCAAGGAGTGTAGATTGTGTTGTTGGCGTAAGTGGTTGTGTGAAATGCAGTCTTCTATGCTGTGTTTAATGGTATGGGGTGCTGTGTTACAACCTGGGCAGGAGTCGACGACGGAGTCATCCAGTCTCTTCTGATAGCTCAGAAGAGCTGGATGGTGCCCACATCTCAGCCTGGCCAGGTGGACTCTATCCTCGCGAGGAAGGGAAGATTCAGAAGGATGGATTTTGGGAGGTCGTGCCTGCAGCTGCGTGTTGTCTACGAGTGATTGGATGGAACGGCGAGAGATATGAGTATGGATGTGCTTCTGGAAGTTGGTTCGGGGTGGGCAGGGAGGGAGAGATGACAGTATTTGTGTGTGATAGCGTGTGCTGGGTGTTGTTTTGATATTTCTTGGTGGGTGTGGGTGTGGGTGTGGGTGTGGTTAATGGGGTAAATGGGGATGCATTCTGGGACCAACCAAAACCCAAACGCCTAAAAACTTCTACATATATGGTAAATTGTGACATCGGATAGTGAGGGAGACCTGTACAGTCGCGTTAATAAGTGATGTCTCAGCACCAAGTATGTTTTTATCAATAATTGGCATCAGCAATATCTAAGCTTTATTTTTTCATATCGAGTGAAATATACAAACAATGTTCCTACACTTACCCACCCTATTCAACATCTGACAGACATTAATACAGTACAGAGCAAGCCAAACGTATTGACATCTGGGACATGACTTATTAGCGTGACGGTACATACAGTAGGTATGGCTAAAGCTAAAATATTGCTTCACCCCCAAATAGGGTAGAGGTCTTTTGTATTGGTATTGGAAGCTATAGTTTATTCGCTAAAAGTAGGCGAGAAATCATGACCTCTATCCACTGTAACTCAAAAAGGGCTAGAGCAAATTGGCTGTAAATTTCCACATCTATCCCTTGACTGACTCTTCCCAAATGGTAGCAATATTAGTGTGATTATTCTAGTCATTTTTGAGTTACAGAGGATAGAGGTCATGATTTCTTGCCTACTTACAGCGAATAGACTATAGTAGTATTGGCATCGCGAGCCGTGGCATAGTCAGTAGAGCGTCGGCTGTTGATCGAAGGGTCGGCGGATCGAGCCCCCACTGTCAAAATATTATTGGTAGATGTCAAGTCCGGGCAACTTGACCTAGCGATTCATGACAAACGCTTAAGGGGGGATAGTTCACATTTTGGGCGATTTTTGCATGTACAGTATTCATTATTTTTCTAGTTTCCTCCCTAGACCTCCATCAAATTTAAAAAAACATCCATTAGATCCCCCTTCTAGATTAATTTGTATTTTGGTAGAAAAATGCCATGGCCGAAGGCCGCTTCTTCCAACATTACAGGCTCACTATCGTTGGCCAGGGAAAAAATTGACACCTAAATAGCACGAAAGGTCTAAATATTGACGTAGAAATGGGGCGAAAGGTCTTAACCCTTAACTGTCGGCGCGCAACTTATGTCGTGTGAAATAAATGTGGACTATGTGGCGGTTCACAACTTATGTTATGCGCCATTTTCAGCACGTAATGTTGCTGAGAGAGAGAGCTGAGCGGTGAGGAGCGTAGCAACTGTATGACCGTCACCCACCACCGCGGTGGACCAACTGAACTGTATTCTAACTTCCTCCCCCTCTCCTCACTCGCTACACAGGGAATTATGTAGGGAAATTACCTAATTACAGGGTTTTTGCACTCGTGTTGCACGATCGTTGCAAGAGAACCAGTGGTCGTACAAGGATGGTTCGGGTGTCATTGGAAAGCTCTGTTTACGCCCTTTCAGGGATAGATACTTGTTTTACGCTCTGGGTCTTATTTAGGCATGAAAATGATCACGTAAACAACCCTATTTAGGGTAAAAAAAAAACGCTGGGCGCTACGGTCAAATAGACCACCTAGCCCGCTAAATAAGGGTTAAAATCGACTACTAATGGGGCAAACATCTTAACATCTGAAAACTAATGGGGCTAAACATGAGGGAGAAAGGGGACCAGAAAACCGGCCCATGTCCCCCCAATGTTAATGGCCACCCCTTCTCGGGAATTACGGCGTCTGGGAAAAAAAAAAAAAAAAAAAAAAATGTATTGCCTGATGCCGTGATCCCCGAAGGGGTGGCCACGAATGAACCGCCCACATGCACCTCTGTCAGTCGATGCCCCTCCTCCCAACCAGCACCGCCTTCATTCATATACTTCCTCACTCCATCCTTCCGCCTCTCCTTCGGTCTACCTCTCCCTCTGTCCTTCCACCTCGCTCTCGTACACCCTCTTAGTAATTTTCTCGCTTTCCATACGTTCCATATGGCCGAACCATCTCAAGTTGTTCCTTTTCACACTTTCCAGCACATCTACCTCCACACCACACCTCCTTCTTACTTCCTCATTCATCTGTCTATCCCTCCATGTAACTCTGCACGCACTTCTCAAGTAACTCATTTCCACCGCTCTCACTCTTGGTCTGAGTCTCTTCCCGAACGTCCATGCTTCGCTTCCGTAAGTTAGTGTCGAGATTACCACACGGTCATGCAAGGACTTCTTCACTTCCATACTGACCACCCTATTTCTTGTTACTGCTTTCAACATTCCTACAACCCTCTTCCCCTGTTGCACCCTCTCCCGCACTTCTTCATCCATAGTCCCATCTTTACTCAACACACTGCCCAGATACTTAAAAGAGCTGACAACCTTCATAGCCTGACCATTCAACTTCACCTCACCCCTTTCGAAGACCATAACCTTGCTCTTCCCCGCATTTACCTTCAAATTCCGTTTTTCGCACACTGTTCCAAACTCACCAAACTCACTTACCAGACCCTGCAACTCCCATTCATTATCGCTCATCAGAACTGTATCATCCGCAAACAACAGTACAGTATAGGCAGCTTCCACTCATTTCCCTCCCTTTTCAGCGATACACTAACATCCACTGCTCTTCCTAGTATTTCTTTCATGACTCCATCCATATAACAGTAAACAACCACGGGGAATCTACACTGTGGATAACAAATACATTTTGGGTACAAAATTCTTTGATAAGTGTATTTCAGAAGTTTCCAGATAGCAGTAGAGGATAATGTTTTTAAAAATATGTTAAAAAAATCACACTCTTGTGATACCACCTTTATGCTATTCAAGTATCAATAAACTAAATTTAATTTACCTTAACCCCTACTGTACCAGAGGGTATAACCATAAATGTACCCTCCAGTACCAGGCAATGTGGCCAAAAAGGCTAGAGTCGAGAGAGAACACCCTTCCACCTCAAAAGATGGAGGAATACTGACCCTCCAATAGTCTATTTTTGTCCAACTGATGGTAAATTGCCACATTTTCATCTTAATTATTTAGCTATTACGAAGATTTTGTAGCGAAATATGTTGCTGATTAAGAAAACTTGTTAATAAGATGATGCAGACATAATAGTTTCACATTTGTTCATTAATTATCGAGAAATCAGCGGCTAAAGAATTCCGTTCATCAGCTGGAAATAAATCAACTTTAGCCTGTGGAAGCTTGGATATAAGCTGAGAAGTGTTGCCAAGGTCTCAGAGCTGTGCTCATAAGTTGTGGTACCTGGTACCGCTCGATACGGGCAGTTACAAGGATTGCATATTATGGACGAACGTTGTCCGTCGCTGATACAGTACTGACCAGTGACATTTTACTGTCGGCCGACGTACGTCGCTGGGATTGGAGGGGTTAAACTTGGAACACTGCCAATTGACCACTTGAGAATTTCAGGCTATAAGGAAGTTGGAGCCGTGAACATCGATATTAAACAGAAATGCAAGAATGTAGGTTTCTGATGGATAAATGGTATGTTGAATTGGGTTGTATGTATTTATAAATGTACTACGACCGTGTTATAGCTGTAAATGCTGTTAAATATCGTTGTCTACAGCTCCAACTTTCTTATAGAACGAAACTCGCAAGTCGGCAATTTTATCTGTACACTAAAGTGACAGAAGTGATTGAGTTGGCACACAAATTGAAACTTTGATATAAAATTGTTTGGAATTATACGGGAGGCCATGACTGCAGACGCTCTACCTCTACAATCGGCCAGAATTACCAGTCTACAGTACAGTATTTTGATGTACTTTTACTTAATGGTTCACTTTTTGGGAGATTTTTGCATGTATTCATTATTTTTCTAGTTTCCTCCCTAGACCTCTATCAAATTTAAAAAACATCCATTAGATCCCCCATCTAGATTAATTTGTACACTTTTCAGTAGAAAAATGTTCCGGCCGAAGGCCGATTCTTCCAAATTACAGGCTCACTATCGTTCGCCAGGGAAAAAACTCGACACCTAAATAGCACGAAAGGTCTAAATATTGACGAAGAAATGGGGCAAAAGGTCTTAAAATCGACTAACTAATGGGGCAAACATCTTAACATCTGAAAACTAATGGGGCTAAACATGAGGGAGAAAGGGGTCCAGAAAAACCGACCCATCTCCCCTTAAGTTCACATTTAAGGGGAGACAGACCGTTTGTTTGGTCATTCATTCCTTTATGTCTTAGTTTCCTCACTAGACCTCCATCAAGCTTAAAACAAAAAACCCTAGACCCCCCATCAAGATAAATTTGTACATTTTTTGATAGAAAAATATCCCGTCCGAAAGCCGGTTTCTCTTAAAATTTCAGGCTCCCTTACGCTCGCCAGGAAAAAATCGATAACTAAATGGCACGAAAGGTCATAAAATTGACAAAGAAATGGGGCAAAAAGTTTTCAAATCGCCAAACTAATGGGCCAAACGTCTTAAAGTCTCAAAACTAATGGGGCTAAACATGAGGGAGAAGGGGGTCCAGAAAAAGTGCCCCATCTCCCCTTAAGTTCACATTTAACTCTCCTCACAGGCATCATTCAGTAGTAAAAATAATCTATACATATTTACATTACATACACTTACTGCATACTGTACTGTGTATATATGTGGGGGTACTCACATATATACCATTATTATTATGAGAGAGAGAGAGAGAGAGAGAGAGAGAGAGAGAGAGAGAGAGAGAGAGAGAGAGAGAGAGAGAGAGAGAGAATGATGAGCAGTAAAAAAGTGAAGCTAGAAACCAAATTGTGTATACCAGTAAAAAAGTGAAAGAGAGAGAGAGAGAGAGAGAGAATGATGAGCAGTAAAAAAGTGAAGCTAGAAACCAAATTGTGTATACCAGTAACAAAAGAGAGAGAGAGAGAGAGAGAGAGAGAGAGAGAGATAATAAGCAGTAATTAAAGTGAAGATGTTAACCAATTTGTATAATATACCAATAACAAAACTGCACACCAAAATTCTAGCACTGGAAACGTAGCAAAATTCATAAGAAATTAATAGAAAAATTACACTCATATATTTTGTAGTGTATTTTAACCCTTTCAGTAGATCATGGCGCATTTCTTCCTTTTATTTTGGCTATTAACAATTTCATTTTTGGGGGCAGGGGGCTAGGAATCCTCCTACTCATTGAGACGGAGAAAGGGGCGAGGGAACGCGAAAGTGGTCCCAGACCCTGAGAATTAGAATCCTTAAATGTTGTTTCTGTTCGGGCTCTGTCTCGTGTCGGCCACCTCCATCAATGGGGTGTGTGCCTGAGTATATACATAATGTACATACATACATACGACCATTTGGCAAGGATCCAAAAAGTTTCGGATCCTTGCCATATGTCTCTGTAGGCCTAATATATTCTGTTTTATTCATCATATACACTTTGTATATTGGCCAATGTACTGAATAGAATTTGAGAGTAATATGTCTGTAACATTAATGAATATAGAAATGAGTGATATTTTGATGACTTCGATTTATTATTTCGACTCACTGGATGAAACTGATTACTATTGGGTGTAAGTGAAAGAGCAGCAGACGACGTTTTCCTGTCCCCCATTTGGGCAGAGAAAACCTTGTTGATTTCAATGCTTCCAAAACCAAATATCCCCTTCTATCTACCTATCGTGAACTCCCAGAAGACTATCACTTACACTTCAACAATACAAGTCAACCCTTCATCTTCTCTCAGTATTCTCGGTGTCTCTTTTTCTTCTGATCTCTCTTGGAAGGACCATATCACCACTCTTGCTAAGGCAGCCTCCTAGAAGCTGGGTGTGCTCAACTGCCTCAAGAGGTCCTTTACCCATAACACAACTTCTTGCTCTGTACAGGGGCACAGTGCATCCTTGTATTGAGTATTGTTTACATGTGTGGGGAGGATCCACTCACACAGCACTTCTAGACAAAGTAGAAAGGAAAGCCTTTCGTATCATTAACTCCTGTCCACTCACTGACTCTCTGCAATCTCTCTCGCTATTCTATCGCTACTACAATAATCAGTATTCCTCAGAGCTCTCTCAGTGTATTCCACCTCCTCTACGTAGGGTACGTAGCACCCATATTGCAACATAATCCCGCCCTCTCTCCCTGCAACTCGAGAGTGAAACGATACTCCCAATCTTTCTTATATTCAACAGCTGAGCTCAGGAACTCTCTCCCTGAATCCATCTTTCCCTCATCCCATGACATATATTGCTTCAAACTTTGTGTGTCCAAACATTTTGGCTCGAACATTCCTTGATTTTGGCCCTGTCACTCTTTCAACTCTGGGGGAGGCACTCGCCACAGGCAGTTTTGCCTTTTGTCTCCCTCATCCACATAGAAATTTAAAAAATGCATGCAAGCAGTGTACATTAACATAAGAATGAATACAATGGTGAAATAAATCAATGATCAATAACAAAATCAATAATCAATATTTGCACAAGTGTTTACAAGCTGAAGTTGTATGCCGGCCGAACGTTCGAACAAAAACATGACACGTAGGCCAAAACTATTCTTGTATTTTCACTATCAAACGAGATATACATGATCAGATTAATATACAGGATTCGAAACTGCATAATAAATCGTAGGCTTGTCCATATTTTTGTACAATTTTAACTGTCTTGATAGCGTAATGCATAGTGCGCGGAATTTCTTTGTGAGTAACCTGGGTTCGAGTTCTTGGAATGCCACATGTATTTGTTGATTTTATTAATTGAGTTTAGATGTGAAATTGGTTGGTGTAAAAAACATAATAATTCTATAGTCCGTTCATTCTAGGTTGGTCAGAAATCGTAACCTATGACCTCTCATAACTCAAAAAGGACTAGAGTACTCGAGCTAATATTTCTACCACATAGGAAGACTTGGGTAGGGAATAGGTGTGGAAATTTACAGCTCATTTGCTCTAGCCCCTTTTGAGTTACTGAAGTTAGAGGTTACGATTCCTGCCCAACCTAGAATGAAAAAATAAAAATAGAAAAATATGGATTGGGCCAGAGTTAGTTAGTTAGTTATGTAGAGCAGATTAACCAGACCACTGGGCCAGAGTAAATAGATAGATAGATAGATAGATCAATGAAGAGAAGTTGGATTAATAGTAAAGAATAACAGAGGATAAAGATGAGAGAAGAGAGACTACTAATTCTATAAGGAGTAACGTGGCTCATATGTCGATCCTCGGCCGGTATGTTAGTTTGAGGGGTGGACTGCGGAATCTCCAACGGGTCACCTGGACAAACTTGAGCGTGTGATCCTTGCCCAACATCTCATCATTGCACATAATGTCGATCTGGGGGGAGAGAATAGACACAAAGAAAGCTATTACCACAATTGTTCTAAAATGGTCTCAAAAGCCTACATATATATCTATTCTAGTCTATATACTCAGGCCTAATCCACACTTTCCCTTTTTTACATTTTTTTTTGGGGGGGGGGGGGGGGGCCGACTCAAGACATATCCAGAATAGGGACAACACAACAGAAAACAATGAACACACAAAAACAAAATACAAATTCACACATATCTATTTATATATATACATACCTGTATATAAATTTAAAGTTCCGGTCTCATGTCCTAATGGTGGCGTTCCGGGCAGCCCCATTCAGAGCTGCCTCACTTGTTAGGTTTTCGATTCAAAATCAGACCGTTAGGTCTGATCCCACGCCTTTCTTGGTCTGCTCCTTGGTGCAGCTCCTTCCACATTCACGGACTTGCATCTTTTCACCCAACTTGGTTCATCCATCCTCTCCAAACCATCCAAGCCTGCTAGTACACATCTCATCACTGATACTCTTGATAACTAACTGTCTCCTCAGTTCTTCACTAGATATACTATCTTGTAGTTTGGCACCACACATACATCTCACCATTCTCATCTTGTTACGTTCCATTCTGTTGATATCATTCACTTTGACAGGCCATGTTTCTGAAGCATATGTCATTGCGCTTCTAATGCATGAAGCATACACCTTTCCCTTCAAGGGTAGAGGGAGTTTTCTCATGGTAAGCAGTGGCAACAGTTCTCTGAACTTTCCCCAGCCACATCTTATTCTGACAATAGTGGCGGGCTCAGCCACACCACCGGCAGAGATGGTATCTCCTAAGTAGCAAAGCTTGTCCACCATCTCCAGTGCCTCACTGCCAAAGTTAACACTCTGGAGCTGGTCATTGAACAAAAGCTCATCTTTACATGCAAATTTCTCAACTTTGTCTATGTTACAGATTTTCATCTTTTTCACCAATTTATAATCATACATACCTTTCACATGTCTAAAACAACAAAGCCTGATCATATGTATATTTTCGCTGACAATCTTAATAACTAACCAAAAACTTAATAACTAACAAATCGATGAATGTGGATGCCTGGTGAAATTCATGCGAGTCAGGGAATACAGTGCCTTCCTTGACTGTGAACAGACCTACACTAAAATTGCCTGGGTGAGTTGCTCCTCCTCCATATGACAATCAAGGCAAAAGAAAGGGCCTTTGCATCATAGGACGTTCCCTGGTGTTTCAGGGTTAGCTTCATTGATTTTATTAATTATGTTTATTTATAAATTGGTGAAAAAATATGAAATTGCAGTACAGTCGACCCTCGCATGGGCGGACCCCAGTTGCCCGGACTTCGGTTTGTGCGGACCCAACAGCCGATATCGGACAAGCCCCCAAAAGTCCGGACAAATCGGGCAAAAGACCGTTAATTTAAAAGTTGTCCGGTATTTGGCGGGTCGGGCGGTGACACAGGCAGGCAATTTCCCGCCGAAAAGTTCAGTTTGTTTACTAACGCCATTCCGCTCGCTTCCCCCATCGTACCCGTGAATAATCAGTGCTTTAGTGACCGAAATCGTCGAAATACGATAATGTAATCATAAGAGTAATATATCTCTTATATACAGTACTGTACTTACCTTAATTCTTTATAATATTTCATAGTAAACTTATATAAAACGAGTTATAAGATCAAATGAAAAATCAGTGTACCAGCCGTCCGGCTGGCTCAGTTGATAGCGTGCCTGATTCCCATCTTGAAGGTCTCGTGTTCAATCCCCGCTCAGATTGAAAAGTTTTTCTGGGATACAGCCGGCGGTTACCATCTCCCCATGAGCAAGGGGGATGGGTAATGGTCTCTGGTAGACTAAAGAATGCCAAGCGCTTGTGAATCCTCGAAGGAGATATGGGTGCTATATAAGTAACCAGAAGATTATTATTATTATTATTACCGGTACCATTACCGAAACACGTGTGTTATTGTTGTTGTTGTTGTTGTTGTTCCCCAAGCTGCCTGGCCAAACAGCCCCAAGGCCCCGAGCAATTCCAAGGCCATAACCGAGCACCCCCACAGAACCCTCCCTGCCGACCACAATAAAGCCTGGGTGACCGAAGCCACTCCATAGCGGGGAGCTGAGGAGGGTGCGGAAACGCCCGGGAAACCAAAGCCCCACCCAGGGCCCTATGCCCCTCAGCAATTATGAAGAGAAAGTTGAGGGGCAAGGGAAAAATGTGACGCTTTGGCTTCCAATCTTGGTAGATTGGGAGGTCAATCCATGGAAAAGACGCCGTCACTTGAGATCTAGAAAATATATAAGTTAAAGGAACAGTCAGAGTAAGCTATGGGTATGGCAGAGATCGCTCAGTTTTCACTCTGATAGACCAGCCCATCACCACATGACTAGAACCCAATCCTCTCAGCATCAGCTAGGAAAGGCCCTAGAAAGCCGCCTTTGGCGGGGGGATAGCTCCCCTATTTCAACCCCTTTCGGGGTCGGGCACCCGCCCTGTGTGTTATTGTTATATCAGTTTGTGTGTGTGTGTGTGTGTGTGTGTGTGTGTGTGTGTGTGTGTGTGTGTGTGTGTGTGTACTTACACTAGTTGTACTTGCACTAGTTGTATTTGCGGGAGTGAGCATGCTCGTTAATTCCCGCCTCCTAAGATATGTTTGTCATACCGTGTGTGTGTGTGTGTTCTTGTTCTTGTTCTTGTGTGGCTATGTCGGCCGTATCAGTAGGGAGTCTAAACCCGAGTTATTTCTGTATGCAACAAAATGTTATTATAATTATACTCTATGGAATTGAATTTCATTTTACCAAATAATACTGACAAATAAATAGATAAATGACTAATAAATAGATACATATTGGGTTTAAAAGTAGGCCTGGTCTTATACGATGAATAGGCTATATCAATAGAACCTATTCCCAAGGGTGAAAATAACTACAGTACTGGTCTTATACCCCGGAGCGACTTATACGCCGGTATATACGGTAGATACAGTTTTAAGGTTAGAAAACATTGTATAGCCTAGGCCTATTTACTCTATTTCCCATGTCCGGACTTTTTCATTGTGCGGACATGGGTCCCCCCATATTAGTCCGCGCATTCGAGGGTTGACTGTACACTGTACTGTATAAAAAAAAAAAAAAAAAAAAAAAAAAAAATCAATCAATTATATTTATTCCAGTTACAATGTACTAAATACTATTTTTTAAATATTAACAAATACAAAATTAACATCTAAATATATAAATCCATTCTCGAGTCTTAAAGGAGTGTGCATACTATATTTGGTTTCTTTTCAACTGACAGTAAATTGCAAAGTTCCCATCAAGATTTCTCAGTGATTTTGAAGATTTTGTAGTGAAATATGATGCTAATTATGTAATGCCCTCGAAAATGTCCCGCACCCACAATAATACTAACCCGAGTTGACGTCAGGTATAGCGTAAAATAGTCGTAGATGGTAAGTCCAATAAACTCATCACGTGATAACACCACGAGACTATCACCTGGTTCTTAAAAATCGGACTAAGGTTGCTATACTTTTAGTACGTCCCTGGTAGTACAGTGGGTTAGCGCGCGGGCCTGGTGGTGATGGTTGGGTCACTAACCAGGGTTCGAACCCCACCCAAGGCATTTCAAAAACCTGTGGGTTTTTAGGGGGGTTAAATTCCCTTCAGAGGTTCGTACCCCGCGCCAGGTACCAGGAAAAGTTGATCCTAAAGGTAGCCTGGGGATATTTCAGGAGACCATGAATTCCCTTCACACCCGGCATTTCATTGGTGGCAGCGGTGGGATATTGGGGGCTTGGGGTTTGTGGAGGTTAGTTGGGGGGGTATGGTGAGAAAAGATTTGTCGGTTCGGTGCTGGAGGGCTTAGGTCCTTAGGGGTTTGTATGGGAATATTCGTAGCCTGAGTGAGGGGGTGAGTAGGGGTGTTTAATTTAGGGTCGGACGTGTGGGGTGGGGTAATGTCTTGTGGCTTTAGAGGTTTAAACGCTCGGACGAATCTAGTTCGGAGCGTGCGAGTTACGCCGTGATAGTCGATGGTGACTTGAAAGGCATTTGGGACTTGTATTACGGTGTAGGGTCCGACATAGCGAGGGCCTAACTTGTTGGTGATAGGGAGGTAGGCTACCTTTAGGATCAACTTTTCCTGGTACCTGGCGCGGGGTACGAACCTCTGAAGGGAATTTAACCCCCCTAAAAACCCACAGGTTTTTTAAATGCCTTGGGTGGGGTTCGAACCCTGGTTAGTGACCCAACCATCACCACCAGGCCCGCGCGCTAACCCACTGTACTACCAGGGACGTACTAAAAGTATAGCAACCTTAGTCCGATTTTTAAGAACCAGGTGATAGTCTCGTGGTGTTATCACGTGATGAGTTTATTGGACTTACCATCTACGACTATTTTACGCTATACCTGACGTCAACTCGGGTTAGTATTATTGTGGGTGCGGGACATTTTCGAGGGCATTACTGTACTACCAGGGACGTACTAAAAGTATAGCAACCTTAGTCCGATTTTTAAGAACCAGGTGATAGTCTCGTGGTGTTATCACGTGATGAGTTTATTGGACTTACCATCTACGACTATTTTACGCTATACCTGACGTCAACTCGGGTTAGTATTATTGTGGGTGCGGGACATTTTCGAGGGCATTACAAATTATATAAACTTGGTCTTGATGTGATGCAGAGACATAGTGGTTTCAGATGTTTCCATTAAGTATCGAGAAATTAGCTGCTAAGGGATTCAATTTATCGTCAGCTGAAATAAAACAGAGTGTAGTTACTTTCTGTATGTATTAAGTAACACCCCATTCTTAACATTAATCATCAATTACAAACCCCAATGCACTTGCATAAACTAATAAAAGCATATGGTCCTCCCGGGATTCGAACTCGTATAAAAGTTATGTACCAACCTCTCTATACTTCTGTGGGCCTTCGAGCACCTTGAGGGCGAGGAACTTCTTGAGGTGTGTGATGGTGGCTTGGGCGGAACATCGGATAAACCGTCTCTTGAGTGGAGCCAACGTGGGGTACTTACACTCCAGGCATATGTTAACCTGGAACCACAAAACATTTATCAAAAGTTTCATTTAGGTTATGTATGTACTGTATGTGTGTACACTGGCACTTACCCCAGTTTGCCCCCTTTTTTTTTTTTTTTTTAAACAGAGCTCGAACATGGATATCACACACATCAGAAAGACAAAACAAATCACAAAATCACACACATATAAGTCCAGGAGAAACACCCGGAGACCCAGGCCCATTTGGGGTCCCCAGCAAAAGATTCCCAGGTCTCAGATCCCCCGGAGAGGCTCCGATTTCCGCAGGCAGACCCGCAGCGAAGCTTCACCACCACAAGTCCGCCCATCATGCATCCAGGCGTACCCTTCATTACCACCGGCTCCCCGGGCCAGGCACCTGATGGACTATTATCTAGTCCAACTGGCGCATGACCCTCTCTCTCAAACGACCACGTTCACACGTATCTATTCACTAGCATTCTCCATTCATTCCTATTTATACTTTTGGTTAACATTACACCATATGACTTGGCTTAAAAAGGATATCTAAGAATGAAAGTGTCTCTTGAGTGGATCTAACATGGGTTACTTATATGTTAACCTAGAACCACAAGACATTTATTGTAAGTCAGTTTAGTTGCCGGTATATTATGAATAATGTAATACAATTTTACAAAGCCCTAAAATTCAAAGTACTGCCCCATTTACCCCATTAAATTTAGGGTTCGCTATAGAGGTCTGCCTCACTATCCGATACCAAGATTTACGCTATTATTATAGGTTTTTTGGGGTTTCGGTTTGGGTTTTGGCTGGTCCGAGAACGCATTCCCATTTACCCCACTAATTTTAGGGTTCGCTATATGATTTTTCTATTGAAGATCGGGTTTTCAGGAACGTAACCCAATCGTAAATCGAGGGCGACCTGTACTCCTAGAAATCTTATCTTGGTTATGGTCTACAAATTCTACAAGCATGCCAATTTTCATACATAAAAAAGCACAATTCCTATACAGTAGTAAGCAGAGTTGTTTAGGGTAGGCAACAGGAGAATATCTTCACAGCTGTAGGCTACCAAATTTTTGCACAAGATAAAATTAAAATGTAAAACTTGCAAACTAAACAAACCAAAACTGGGACAAAGACAATATAAAGTCAAAATAACTTATCAACATCGCTACGTGGAAATACACACAATATTATTGGCTACATAAAAATGTGTATGCCCATGAAAATATTTACATGAATATACACCCCTGAAGGAAATGCTTGATAACAGCCTGGTTAATAGATTTAAACTTCCTGCCTCAGGAATCGCTGTTCCAACCTCTCCCCCCCCCTCCCCCACCACCAAATTTCCTGAACATATAGGCTACTTTAAATGTAGTACATGCCTTATATTACACGTACTTGTAGCCTATTAAATGTAGTACATGCCTTATATTACATGTACTGTACTTAAGTGTTATACTATCTTTTATATACGGTTAAACAGTCAAATGTCATTTAATTTTCAAATAGAATTAGTTAAATGAAATGCAATGTTCGTTTGGGCATCAGTTGACTTGGGTACAGATGCATTTTTGGTCAATGCCTGTTTGTATTGCAGAATATCAATGCTAAACGGCATTTACAAGATTTATAATAGAAGACACTAGGCCTACTATACTTTGAAGATATGATGAGTCAAACAATTACAATGAAACAGAATAACTTGCTCATGTAGTAATGTACACCCTATGTGGTGGATTGTGTTCTTTTATTTCATAAATTATATTTTAGTAAACATTGTTTCCACATAGCGATTTTGACTTTATATTGTCTTTGTCCCAGTTTTGGTTTGCTCTGTTTGCAAGTTTTG
Source organism: Paralithodes platypus (assembly GCA_032716605.1). Classification (NCBI taxonomy): domain Eukaryota; kingdom Metazoa; phylum Arthropoda; class Malacostraca; order Decapoda; family Lithodidae; genus Paralithodes; species Paralithodes platypus. The sequence goes on along the minus strand of CM064527.1, from coordinate 32,075,294 downwards.
GTTTGCTCTGTTTGCAAGTTTTACATTTTAATTTTAATGTTTATCACAAACAACCTACAAAATCAAACACATTCACTCCAACCAATCACGAGACATTACTGCGCAGTTGCCACATATACGAATCTCGATCATCAGCTGGAAAAAAATCATGTACAGTATAGTGACCTGTTCGTCGAGGCGGTGGTAGTCTGTATCGTTGAGGGCCTTGTCGTCCTGTTGTGTGTCTCCTTCGTTGGCCTGGGGTAGATCTTTCGGACACACCTCGCCTCGCGCCCGGTAAAAGTCTCTCTCGCGCTTCAACTCATCTGGAAGAATAATAGTGTATTAGTCATTTTGTCCATACACAATACACTGCCTTCCCTTATTTTTGTTAAATACAGTGACAAAGTTTTTGTTAAAAATGTGGCTAACAGTATATACTGTATGTATGTATGTATGTATGTCTATGTGTATATATATATATACCTGTACTGTATATATATACCGGTATTATATATATATACAGTATATATATATATATATATATATACACAGTATATATAATACCAAGATTGGAGGCCAAAGTGTCACATTTTTCCTTTACCCCTCAACTTTCTCTTCATAATTGCTGAGGGGCACAGGGCCCTGGGTGGGGCTTTGATTTCCCGGGCGTTTCCGCACCCTCCTCAGCTCCCCGCCATGGAGTGGCTTCGGTCACCCAGGCTTTATTGTGGTAGGCAGGGAGGGTTCTGTGGGGCCGCTTGGTTATGGCCTTGGCCTTGCTCGGGGCCTTAGGGCTGTTCGGCCAGGCAGTCTGGGGAACAACAACAACATTGGTGATGGGCTGGTCTATCAGAGTGAGAACTGAGCGATCTCTGCCATACCCATAGCTTACTCTGACTGTTCCTTTTACTTATATATTTTCTAGATCTTAAGTGTCTCTTCCGTGGATTGACCTCCCAATCTACCAAGACTGGAAGCCAAAGCGTCACATATTTCCTTTGCCCCTCAACTTTCTCTTCATTATTGCTGAGGGGCACAGGGCCCTGGGTGGGTCTTTGGTTTCCCCGGCGTTTCCGCACCCTCCTCAGCTCCCCGCCGTGGAGTGGCTTCGGTCACCCAGGCTTTATTGTGGTCGGCAGGGAGGGTTCTGTGGGGGCACTCGGTTATGGCCTTGGCCTTGCTTGGGGCCTTGGGGCTGTTCAGCCAGGCAGCTTGGGGAACAACAACAACATAGCTAGGGCTAGGATACGAACCTCTACAGACAGGAGGTCTATCACCATTACCACTGCGGTGGATAAAGGAGAAATCTGGTAAATGTTATCCCGTTGAGTACCGTAGGATACAGTAATAAAAATCCCCAGCAGTCCCAAGCACTGTGGCCAAAATGGCAGGAGAGACCACCTTTTCACCTCCAGAGATGAGGCAAGACTGGCCCTGCCACCCTTCAGCGGGTCTTATGCTGGAGGAGTGTTGCCATATCGGTAGCAGTGGTCAAGCGGTGGTGGTGTCTGGTACAGCATTGTACAGGCAGTTACAAGGAAAATACATTACTGACGGTTATATCCGTCGCTGGGACTGGGGAGTTACTTATCTACTGACGGCTATATCCGTTGCTGGGATTGGAGGGGCTAAGAACGGGGTGTTACTCAACTTCTACCCGTGTTCCTCCCCAACCACAACTCGAGTGGGGAATAGACAGTCTTTTAATCAAAATCTGGCTCCCCTATACATGACAAGTTGTTCATTTGATGACAAATATTTCTGTATATGTATTAACGTGTGTGTATATTATAAAACAGCTACCTTCTTGCAACATATATACGTATAGTTAAGTGGGTGAGTGGGTGTGTATTTTTGTCTATATCTGTCCATCTATTTCTGTATATGTATGTATGTGTGTACACTTGGCAAAAAAAGTATCTGCACCCCTAACCTGATCAACTGGTGTGTACAGCTCGGTAGGGTTGTTGTTGTTGTTGTTGTTCCCCAGACTGCCTGGCCGAACAGCCCCAAGACCCCGAACAAGGCCAAGGCCATAACCGAGCGCCCCCACAGAACCCTCCCTGCCTACCACAATAAAGCCTGGGTGACCGAAGCCACACCATGGCGGGGAGCTGAGAAGGGTGCGGAAACGCCCGGGAAACCAAAGCCCCACCCAGGGCCCTGTGCCCCTCAGCAATTATGAAGAGAAAGTTGAGGGGCAAAGGAAAAATGTGATGCTTTGGCTTCCAATCTTGGTAGATTGAGAGGTCAATCCACGGAAGAGATGCCGTCACGAGATCTAGAAAATATATAAGTAAAAGGAACAGTCAGAGTAAGCTATGGGTATGGTAGAGATCGCTCAGTTCTCACTCTGATAGACCAGCCCATCACCAATCCGGTAGGGTTGGCATCTCTTCCTGCAGCTATATCCATCTATACTACTACCTAGTTACCTACCTATACTACCTAAGACCTACTACCAATCTATGATGATGATGATGATGCAGTTTTTACCACCATACACTCCCAGCTGAATAGCTGGGCTAGGGTGGGTGTCCTGATGAATCAGAGACTTCAGTGAATAGTAGCCACAGATTGCTAGACCGCACCGTTCACCAACAGCACTGACGTCTGCCAATAGCACTGGCTGGCCCAAGGCTCGAACCGTCAACCTCACGGTCAGCAGGCGAGAGCTCTACCAACCGAGCTACGGCCTGTGGCCGTACCAGATGATCAGGGTAGAGGTGCAGATACTTTTTTGACCAAGTGTAAATTATAAAACAGTTACCCGTGAAATGCCCTAGCTTCGGACACTTCTGGATAACAGTATGTAAGCTACAGTTATGGAAAAATTACTCTGCATTATGGAAGAACACCGCAGATATACTTGTTTTTCCATAACATCATGTATTTATCCCATAGCTGTGGTTCATTGTATATTTTTTCTAGAGTGTCCGAAGTTATCTCCCCGTCCGAAGTTACGTCATGTTACCGGTACCTACCTTCTTGTAACATAGGCACCAACTTGCAGACAATATCCTGCATGGTACGGTCGAAGGAGATATAGTTTAGCGGATGACTCTGGTGGATGACAATATCGCAGGTGGGGCAGGTGTTGCGCTCCTCTAAGTGCTTCACCAGACATGATTTGCAAACTGAAGGAACAACACATTGGATTAGACTATGTAACCAACACAAGTACTGTACAGTAATTCCTCACTTACAGTTGTACAATCACGCTAATAAGCCATGTCAAAGACAATATGGTATGATTAGGAGTAGTGGGCGTACACATTATTTCCATTATGTGTATTGTAATTCCATATTTAAACCCCTATCTTGTAGTTTGAAAGATCGTCTACACCTTGATATACAATTAAGTATGTGGCAGAATATATATAAGTGTACATATACCTGTAAATACAGTCCTCCTCTACCACTCTTCTCTTCGCCAACATGTAAACAAGTCCCAGAGTCGATATACGCTTCAAGTCGCTGTGCAGATATCTGAACACAGGGTTTATCGTGACGTCATCTAAAATATAAGTGCTAGTATGCGAATAATATCTATAGTCACGGTTTGCGCATTTGAGTCATTATTATTGATGTTCTTTTGTTTGCCAATCCTGCTCATCATATCATCCAGTCATTTATTATTTTTTGGTCAGTTCAACCAGGTTGTCATTTGAACGAGTGTGGAATAGGGGTGTTAAGGTCTTACGATTCGCGAAGTTATTGTATATTCTGAGGACATCAACTCATCACAAACATTTGGTAAAGGTTAGTAGCTGTTAGATATACTGTAGGTTAGTACCTGTTAGATATACGTTAGTAGCTATTTGGTAAAGCTACTAGCTGACATGCAAGGGCTAGTTTTGGATATTTACGAGCCGCATCACAGCTCAGTTATTGTTGCGAATCTCTCGCTGCCACTCGTTGCTGGAGTAAGGTATGTCCCATAATACTGTGTTTTTGCACTGTTACCCAACCAGCAGGGGTGTGGGGGCACTGGGGGCGGCAGCCCCCACCTATAATACTAGGATAGGTTAGGTAAGGTTGTTAGGTTAGGCTAATGTCTAAAGTTGACTCGATTTTTATAACATAGGCTAGGTCTCGAAAATGCACAAACCCACATACTATGAACCCGCAGTAGCTGGTATGCAAGGGCTAGTTTTGTATCCCACGTACTGGGTAATATGAACCCGCAGTATCTGGCATGCAAGGGCTAGTTTTGTATCCCACGTACTGGGTACTATGAACCCGCGGTAGCTGGCATGCAAGGGCTAGTTTTGTATCCCACGTACTGGGTACTATGAACCCGCAGTAGCTGGCATGCAAGGGCTAGTTTTGTATCCCACGTACTGGGTACTATGAACCCGCAGTAGCTGGCATGCAAGGGCTAGTTTTGTATCCCACGTACTGGGTACTATGAACCCGCAGTATCTGGCATGCAAGGGCTAGTTTTGTATCCCACGTACTGGGTACTATGAACCCGCAGTATCTGGCATGCAAGGGCTAGTTTTGTATCCCACGTACTGGGTACTATGAACCCGCAGTATCTGGCATGCAAGGGCTAGTTTTGTATCCCACGTACTGGGTACTATGAACCCGCGGTAGCTGGCATGCAAGGGCTAGTTTTGTATCCCACGTACTGGGTACTATGAACCCGCGGTAGCTGGCATGCAAGGGCTAGTTTTGTATCCCACGTACTGGGTACTATGAACCCGCGGTAGCTGGCATGCAAGGGCTAGTTTTGTATCCCACGTACTGGGTACTATGAACCCGCGGTAGCTGGCATGCAAGGGCTAGTTTTGTATCCCACGTACTGGGTCTAGGTTAGGTTAGGTTGGATTGTTTGGTTAGGTTAATATACTAGGTCTCAGAAACAAGATTCGTAGTAGCGGTAGTAAAGTTGAAATAGGCTAGCGGTCGCACCACTATTGACAGCACACATATAGTAATGGATGCACTATTTTGAGTTTTCACTAGCATTTCCCATTAATTTTCTTTGTTACAAGTGGGTTTTGCCTTTACATTATTGTTTGCCTCAACAATATCAAACTCGGTAGGTGTAAATATTTTAATATTGTTTAGGCAAACAACATAATGTGAAGTTAAAAGACACTTGTAACAAAGAATAATAATGGAAAATACTAGTGAAAACTCGAAATAGTGCGCCCGTATGTGTCCTGTCAATAGTGGTACGCCCACTACTCCTAATCTTACCGACAATATAAAGGCAAAATAACTAATCAAAATTGCTATGTGGAAACAACGCTTACTAAAATAAAACTTAAGAAATAAAAGAACACAATCCACCACATAGGGTGTACATTACTACATGAGCAAGTTAATCTGTTTCCCAAGCAAACTAATCGCACACATAACAACGCACTATCGTCACGTTCAAGGAATTAGTCAGTTTGGGAAGTCTGGGACGTTCTGGTAAATTTTACTAAATTCTGCATGAATAAAGAAACTACAATTAGTGTTAAAATGTTCTATTAAAATCAAATTTAATACATAAAGTGTGTAAGTAACAAATAAGATACCGGTACACTATATATGCTGAGAGCTAAATTATAGAACTGCTGAAGGCTGAACAGAGTTAAGATGTATCTATGTAATGTACGTATGTATATACTGTATATACTCAGGCAATTCCTTGAACGTGACGATAGTGCGTTGTTGTGTGTGCGATTAGTTTGCTTGCGAAACAGATTAACTTACTCATATAGTAATGTACACCCTATGTGGTGGATTGTGTTCTTTTATTTATAAATTATTATTTTGCTTAACCGTTGTTTCCACATAGCGTTCTTGGTTAGTTGTTTTGTCTTTTTACTGTCTTCATCTAAGTTTTGGTTTGTTTATTTTGCAAGTTTTACAATTCAATTAAAAACATAACCCATAGCTGAGGGTGGCCGACTCAAGACAGAGCTCAAACGGAAATTACAAAATTAAAAATTACAAAATGCTTATGGCTAAATTATGAAAGGGCTGAAGGCTCAACAATATAAATATAAAGGTGGCGGAGAGAGTTGAATGATTATACGAGTTGTTAGAACAAAAAAGCAAAAATAGGCTGTACATTCAATTTATTGCCACGGTAAGATGAAGAGGGATGTATGTAGATTCCGGGCGTACGGTCGTCATGTTTACATTTGTCGATCGCCGTGGTTAAGTTCGTGCCTATTTTGATGGCGATTTTTTCGGTTATTTGCCCCCTGCTGGCAATATATATGATGATGACAATATGTCATGAGGGGGTGAGGAGGAGCAAAGCACCCCTTTAATATATTATTGTATCCAAAGGCAGTCAAAATAGACGGGGAAATGATGGCAAGCATCCGACAACTCTCCGCGTAGTGTAAACAAGGCTGAACTCTACATTCTACCCGATGAAGAAAATAACAGAGGATGTGTAGGTGTCTATTAGAAGCATGAATATCATGTTTCATCATAAATGACTCAATTTTTACCTTATCCTATTCCTTTAGGGAGAAAAGATTGGGTGAAAAATGGGGAAAAAACAAAAAACAAAAATCTTGCCATGCGGGCGCCAAAAAAGATGTAAACATAAAACCAGGGGGTCAAACCGGAGCAATTTTGTTTGAAGACTTGAATAAATATGAGAAGGAATACAAGAAAATTAACATGAAATATATAGCATTGATTTGGCCATTTAAGGGGGGAAGGTTCACTTTTTGAGCGATTTTTGCATATATTCATTATTTTTCTACCTTCCTCCCTAGGCCTCAATCAAATTTAAAAAAAACATCCATTAGACCCCCCTTCTAGATTAATTTATAAATTTTTTGGTAGAAAAATGTCCCGGCCAAAGGCCATTCTTCCAACATTACAGGCTCACTATCGTTCGCCAGGGAAAAAATCGACACCTAAATAGCACGAAAGGTCTAAATATTGACAAAGAACTGGGGCGAAAGGTCTTAAAATCGACTAACTAATGGGCCGAACGTCTTAAAATCTGAAAACTAATGGGGCTAAACATGAGGGAGAAAGTGGTCCAGAAAAAACGGTCTGCCTCCCCTTAAGCACTTCCAAAGACAAAATTCTAACTATAAGCCACCATTTTATCATCACACATACAATAATAAACACTATAAAATAATGAATTCGGTTTTAGTTTAACACCCTGCATAAAACTATGCGTAGCGCCAACGAACTTGACAAATATATCGATCTCTGACCTCTTCGTAACTCAAAAGGGACTAGAGCAAACTGGCTGTAAATATCCACACCTATTACCTGGTGGACTCTTCCCAAATGAGAGGAATTTCAGCCAGATTGCTTTCATTCATATTGAGTTATAAGAAGTTAAAGGGTCAAGATTATTGTCAAGTTTGTTGTTGTTGTTGTTGTTGTTCCCTAAGCTGCCTGGCCGAACAGCCCCGTGTCAAGTTTGTTGGCGCTACCTATAACATTCACCAAAATGTTGTAAGGATAAAACTAACATGTGTGGAGACATTCTGTGACTGTGGTGGCATCAACCAAGTAACCGGAGCAGATGGCACACACTATGTGTTCGTTTAGGGTGCGTAACTTGATCCTCCGCTCCATCTTCCTCACACACCCTTCTTCTTCTTCAAGTTAAACACAATCTGAGGATAAGAATCAACAAATTTAGATTAAATCATATAAAAGTTAAAACTATACAGAATAGGGTAAGGTAACCAATAGGTACCGGTACGCACTTGGCATTTAAAAACCTCTCAACAGGATATGACAACACTTTGGCATTTATATTTTGTCTCATCTTAAAGATTAACTATTATGCCTTCATGTCAGTTAGGATAGGATGGGTTAGTTAGGTTAGATTGGGTACACTAGGAATGGAAGGTTATGTAACAGAATAAATTTCTCAAATAACTTTGCATGTTTGCCTTTGTCCTTAATCTCACCTATTCTAACCAATAATTCTAACTAGGTCTACCAACACAGGTCTTCCTCGATTAACGATTGGGTAACGTTCCTGAAAACCCGATCTTAAATAGAAAAATCTTATAGAAAACTCTAAAATGAATGGGGTAAATGGGGATGCATTCTTGGAATCTTGGACCAGCCAAAACCCAAATACAAACACCTAAAAACCTATACAGTAATAGCCTAATATCGTAAATCAGGGAATCAGATAGTGAGGGAGACCTGTAATCTACTGGGTAAATTGTATAATCCTGTGTAGTGGGAGGACCTGTACTTATATCTAGTTTGCAAGTTTTACATTTTAATTTAGTAATGTTACAATATATTTCTACATTTTACATTCATAAATAGTCCACTAATATACCGGTACTAGGTTAGGTTAGGTTAGATTAAAGATATTGTTCAATGTCATCATCATCAAATCTGACGCCCCGCTTCCAGAGGAAGCGCCCCAAAAGGAATGGCCATGGCAGAAACTGCCTCCAGGCTCCCAGACATGCCCCGACTGTCCTAGGTAAGATCCTGTGTAGCGGGAGGATTTTTTTCTTTTTCAGATGCCTATTTACTAAGAAACATTGAACAATATATTTCACCTAACTTAACCTAACCTAACCTAGTATATTACTGGATTATTTATGAATGTAAAATGTAAAAATATATTGTAAAATTACCAAATTATTGAGATATAAATACAGGTCCTCCCGCTACACAGGATTATACCCTGATCTACTCCACAGTGCCATTTCCACTAAGTGGATTATGACTATTAACACTGAAGGAGCAGTCCCACACCCGGATGGCAGTTCCACCACTGTATTGCTATTTTATTTACCCCAGTGGGGCCCTGGCTGGAAGCATACCAAGCACAGGAATTTTCGGATTTTTTTTTATTTTAATAGCCTACCACGAATTTTCAGAGTGTTTGTTAAAAACAAAATTGTTCATTTGCATCAATATACAGTAAACTTCCGTTAATCCGAAGGGCAGCGGACCGGCCCTCGTTCGGATTAGTGGATTTTTCGGATTATCGGACTTTACCCTATGAACCTGTGTATTAACCCTCCAGCCCCGGCTATGTATTATATATATATTCCTCGAAACCCGGGTGTTTTGGCCGAAAAACGTCTAGGCTAGGCTACCGTATATTTGTTAATCAGACTGCTTCCCGCATTCCCGCGCATCCCCAAGCGTAGCTGTGTTATTTACCTGTAGAATGGCATTAAGTAGAGCTCTCTAAGTCAACTGGATGAGCTGTGATGATGATTTCATTGGAGATAACTTTATGGCCAAAACAGCCACTTTACACCACTTTTCGATACTTAACAACAACATACAGGCACACACGAACAAGCGACGCTCTCCTTCTTGTGGCCGGAGATGCGGGGCGTCGGTCCAGCCGGATGTTGTTTACATGCGTCGGACCGACGCCTCGCACACGAAGCTCACAGGCTTTCAACCACTGGGCGTTCAAGAGGCCTTCCGGGAACCTGTTATATGCTTTTTTATGGGCGTTCAAGAGGCCTTCCGTGGTGAGAGGGTTAATGGCCTGACGAAAACATTGAGGCATTAGGCCACCCAAATGACACAATGGTGCACACATATCGGCTCATATGTTCATGAAATCACTTCAAAAGTTTACCATTGTCATTGTAGCCTATTACCTACTTCAAAACATTCAGATTAATGGTCAAAGGAATCTGCTGATATAAACGTAAACACCTTCTTCTTCTTCTTATTGTCACATGTCCGCATAGTCTACTAGCGAGTTTGTCTTGCTCTTGAAAGCACCCTTGGGACGCTCCGATCACTGAACTATAAATAGTACCGGTAGCGTATCGGAGCGTCCAAAGGTGCGTTTTCAAGCGCAAGACTGAACGCGCTTGCAGACGATGCGGTGCAAGCCAGTAGCGCATCGGAGCGTCCCAAGAATGCGTTCAAGAGCAAAACAAACTCTCTAGCAGACAATGTGGTGTTTACGTTTATATCAGTAGCTTCCTTTGACCATTAATCTGAATGTTTTGAAGTAGGTAATAGGCTACAATGACAATGGTAAACTTTTAAAGTGAATTCATGAACATATGATATGTGTGTGCTCCATTATGTGTCATTTGAGTAGCCTAATGCCTCAAAAAGGGGACTTTGGGACTTCTTGAAATTCGGACCATCGGGTGAATTCGGATTTGGCCTCAAATTGAAAAATTCGGACTATTGGGAGATTCGAATCATCGGTCGTCGGATTAAAGGACTTTTACTGTATAGTGTTTGTAATTAATTAGAAATCTCGGGAAAACCTATTTTCCCCATTAGGCCTATCGATCGATGTTGAGACACGCCCCCCGATAGTGATTTGAAGACATTAGCCTAACCTAACAACCTTACCTAACCTAACCTAGTATTATGGGTGGGGGCTGCCGCCCCCACACCCCCGCTGGTTGAGTATATACTAGGCCTAATCCCTTAGTAAAAAAAAAAAAAAAAAAAAAAAAATTGGTTGTCGATTATACGAAGGTGAAAGAAAAGTCGATGAAGTCTACGGTGTTTACTCTGCAATGTTCAGCTTTGATTGTACATTGATAACGGGAAAGTACCGTATTGACAACCTTGTTACGAAAATTAAATTTTAGTAGGCCTAGCAAAGTTTTATATTAGGTTTTTTCGAGGGTTTAACACATTTTCATATGATCTTTAGAGCTGTCGATAACTGGAAGTACTGTATTGACAACCTTGTTACGAAAAATAAATGTTAGCCTAGTACCGGTACCATACTTTTTTATTAGGTTTTGCCGAGGGTTAAAACAAATTTTCTTATGATCTTTAGAGCATATAGATTCAATATTTATCTTGAAATATATTAAACAAATTTGTGGTATTAAAATAACATTAGGCTAAACCAAATTTTCTGAAGATAGGAACAAGTGGTCCACTGCTCCAGAAGCTGATTGCACCACCAAAGTGGCGGGCGGTGGGGTCGCCGCATCCCTACACCAAAGAGAGAATGACCGACTTGTGCCAGTGGGCTGTGAGAGTAAGACACTAGGGAACCATGGGGCACACCATTATGGCCCCATTGTCTTCACCACTCTCAGGAAAAAGTTAGAAATAGCCTAAGAATGATGATAAAGTTACAGTCAGAACCGGCTATGGGAAGTATCCTAGTCGTAATTACTGTCGTAGTCTCGTAGAGGACACCAACCCTCACTCTGACAGATCCAGCCCACCACACAATGTTTCTTAGTAAATAGGCATCTGAAAAAGTTCCACCAGGATCTTGCCTTTCTGACATTGGCTAGGCCTAATACCGGCACAATTTAATAAGTGTACCACGAGCGATCGACCTATGTGAACATGACGACCGTCGGACTGTACACCCGGATACTACATCCTTCGATGCCATCGAAGTCGGCACAGATACGAACTCGTCGCCCCTCCTCAACGGTCGACCTATTATTGTATCCCACGGCAGTCAAAATATACAGGAACATGATCGCGAGCGTCCATGTAGCCTAGGCTAGTGTAAACAATGCGGACGGTACACCCGGTAACTAGGCCTAGGCTACATTCTTGCCGGATGGGGTTAGGAGGTAGCCTAGCCTACGTAACGAGAGCAAGTGGTGTGGTGTTGGTTCGGAGGAGCGGCAATGGATGACAGACAGGGGACAGAGCATACAGAGGTGCTTGGGGCGATTCATCCGTGGCCACCCCTTGTCCCCTTCTATGTTGTCTGGCAAGTGGCAATAAAATAGAATAGGCCTAGGCCTAGCCTATAAATATTCCCCTTCTTCACGGTCTTAAGACACAATTATATACCAACAAACACAATCAACTTCCGACAAATAATCAATCCAAGAGATAAATATAATTAATATAAGTCATAAGACAGAAGTATTCGACAAATTATATAAAATCGGGTCCATCTCACCGCTACACCGTGGTGGGTCTGTTTGTCAACAACTTCCAGGGTTGCCAATCAAGCTCATAATACAGAGCTTGTCGCTAGATTGCCGCTAGACATTAAAATATTAAAATAAAAGTTACACAACCTATAGAATATCGCTTATAAATGGCTCGAATCTCCGGAATAGAGCTAAATTTCAAGTCCGCAGACACTAATAATAGTCGCTAGATTGAAGATAATATATTTATAGTTAGTGAAAATGTAGCTAAATTTGTAACATGACAACTTCCTAGAATCACCTGGGAGGAAGGAATCGGATCCTATGTAAAAAGTATTTGATGATATATGCGATACCCTTTTGTTTGGAGCTTAGACTCATTTATTCACTTTGATTGTTTTCAAAGTGTGCTTATATGTTCTTTCTGCCTTGTTTATTTAATATAATACTTGTAGATAGCAAGTACTGTAATAATAAAACAAAAAAATATGTAATGAGCTTCCTGTCACTAGAGTATTTCCGAGGTGTGGCCTTGAGATCGGCTCTCTCTCTCTCTCTCATGTTAAAAACATACCACCTCTGTTCTCTTCAGTCTTCATCTGAATCTTGATTTCTTCTGCCACATAATTTCTAGAAACTCCTTTACACCTTCCACTGTCACCAAATTCCACTTGTCCAGGTTGTTTAAGCACAGTGTGAAGATCACTGGACGCACTATTCTATACAGTATATAGTAGGCCTATATTCGCTGTAAGTAGGCGAGCAATCATAATAATAATAATAGTTCTTAAAGCTAGCGCATGCTAAGCTAGCTAAGGATAGCTCAATAAGGCCGATTAGGCGTATTTCCATTGGGGTCCTGTACTACTACCCCATCCCTTTGCTCATGAGGGATGGTAACGACTCAGTGCTTGTGAAAAATCTTTAATGCGCCGAGCATGGGCGCGAACCCGGGCCTTCTGGGTGGAAGTCCGAGACGCTAGTCACTACTCCAAGCGAGCCGCTTGACCTCTAACCTCTGTAACTCGAAAACGACTAGAGTAATCGAGCTACTATTTCTACCATTTAGGGATAGGCAGTCAAGGAATAGATGTGGAAATTTACAGCCGATTTACTCTAACCCTTTTTGAGTTACAGAGGATAGAGGTTATCATTTCTCGCCTACTTATAGCGAATAGATTATAGCCTTATAGGCTACATCCCATTCATTAATTTTTGTTATTTCAGCCCATTTTGGCTTCTCCTACTTCTTGTTTTATACACCTTAACATGTCTTCCCTTTCACTTCCATACACATTGCACTCTAGCATTATATGTTCAATAGTTTTGTCCACCCCTCTCGCACGTACACATACCACACAATTAACTTACTCGACCCTCATTTGCCCATCTATACATGTCCCTGCTGTTGACTTCCAATTATTTTGTTTGTGCTCTGAATAGTAACTCATTCCCCATGCTTCTATCACAGAAGAGCTCACTCTTTGGGTTGGCTTTCACCATGTACCAATCCAGTGAGCTCTTCAATCTCGATAATCTTCTCCATCCATTCTTCTAGACCTATGTCCTGTAGGCCTACACGGGTATATACTTATTTCATTCTTCCACATATCTCTATGCTCCACAACTTCATACTTTCACCCATTATTAATCCAAGCATTTCATACTTGTCTATTCTCTGATCACACATTTTATTCCATCTGCTACAATCTTTCGACCATTCAAACATCTAATTACACGCCCATCTATTTTCATCCATTTTGTCTGACCTTATACTCTGTACCTCAACGCACATTTATAATCATCTCCTAAAAAAATTGCTGTACCCAGTTTCTCCTCTGAAGGCTTCCATTCCAAATTTCCAACATATCTTGTTAGCATCTGAGTCATATATATTCATCCAATTCTGTTTTGTGTCACTTCAAGCTTTGCCAAATCATTCACAATCCAGGACATTGTATCTAATCCATACATTAGCTAGTCCTGGCAACACCATTCCCTTCCATAATTATCTCTAGCTCTCACTTACTTGCTCTGCATCTTGCCACGCTTAATAATAATAATAATAATTATGCCTTCCCACCCTCTGATTTTCTCTTGAAAGTCTTTCATCCATGATTTTTTCGCACCCTTTTTAATTCATGATCATGCCTAAATATCTACTCATTAATTCGTTCTCTTGATGTTCATATTACCAAGCATCCACGTCTTATCTATGTCATCTTCATCCCCATTAATTACCACTAGCACACAGCTAACAAGATTTCTCTAGTGTGGCAGGTAAATGGTGATGAGGTGTAGGTCTTCTCCTTTATTCCCCTCGTCCCAGACTGGCAGGCTAGGTGTAGATGGCAACTTATAAATAGGTAATTAACATAAGAACACAAGAAAATGGGAGTCTGCAGAAAGCCGATTGGCCCATACAAGGCAGATCCGTCTCATACCCAACCCCAAGTAGCCTACAAGGCCCAATTCACTAATACCATGAGGACCGACCTCACCTAAACGGTCAGAGGTCAACACGGGCAGGTAGCCACTGTACATCCCCCAGGATAATAATTAAGTCACTGGGTATTATCCATGATCGGTGACCGGTGGATTTGTTTAGGACAGGTTGTCGCTAAACTGCCCCAGAACCATTATTAACTGAGAATGATTCACGATATAGGTTATCAGTGAATATAGTAGAGCACAACTAGCCGCTTATACTTGCCTCAGGACCGGTGATTGGTGAGTATGACTCAAGGCAGGTTGCCATTGAGTTTGATTTAATGGAGGCACTAGGCTATAATATATAGTCTATTTTTTTTTCCAGCTGATGGTAAATTAATGTTGTTGTTGTTGTTGTTGTTGTTGTTCCCCAAGCTGCCTGGCCGAACAGCCCCAAGGCCCCGAGCAGGCCAAGGCCATAACCGTGCGCCCCCACAGAACCCTCACTGCCGACCACAATAAAGCCTGAGTGACCGAAGCCACTCCATGGCGGGGAGCTGAGGAGGGTGCGGAAACGCCCAGGAAACCAAAGCCCCACCCAGGGCCCTGTTCCCCTCAGCAATTATGAAGAGAAAGTTGAGGGGCAAAGGAAAAAAAAATGTGACGCTTTGGCTTCCAATCTAGGTAGACTGGGAGGTCAATCCACGGAAGAGACACCGTCACTTGAGATCTAGAAAATATAAAAGTAAAAGGAACAGTCAGAGTAAGCTATGGGTATGGCAGAGATCGCTCAGTTCTCACTCTGATAGACCAGCCCATCACCAGTGGTAAATTAATTGAATCCCTTAGCAACTGATATCTCGAGACTTAATGGAAATATACTAAACTACTATGTCTCTGTGTCATATACAGTACAGTATATACTGTATACCAAACATTTAACAGTAACAACATATTTCGGTACAAAAATATCTGTAATAGCCGAGTAATCATGATGAGGATAGGGAAATTTACCCTCAGCTGAAAATAAATAGACTATAGTTGAGCCCTATTCCAAATAAAGTTTTAGCCCAAACTGGTTGCCTTCGCGGGGTAGATTGTCCCGAGGCTGACCTAACTAATTCATAGATTCTTCAGTATGCCATAAGATTTGCATCTGCTGTAGCCTAGTGCCGTGCTGGTGGTGTAAGTGAGGGCAAGAAAGTCCCTTGTTAGTATATGCTGTTGGTGAATAGAAAGGAAGAAACCGTTTGTTATTGGATGTTTCATGGATGACTCGTGTAAACTTCTCTGGCGTGATATAAGATAATTGGAATTAAAGTTGAAGTTATAACGTGTAGGAATGGGTTTTACACCATACCCGAAAGAGGAGTTTTTGGAGCTCCGATCTTACTTTCAACCATCTTAACAATTTTACCAACACACCTAAACTTCGATAGGTGCTGAAATAGCCCCCCCGAAAATATGGCATGGGCTGGGATTGTACCCGGGACCCTTAGGCTATGAGGCTGTCACTCTACCAGTTAGACCAAGAAAATCGTTTTAACACAGACACAGAAAGTAATAGAGGATAATTATAACAAGACGTACATTCGTATTATATTATTGGCACAAGAATAATGCATACGTAAGTTCTAGAATAATGATAAAGAACAAAATATAAGACGCACGAACGAGGCTCCACAACTTCTTACTAGTAAGACGGTTACTTCAATTGTAGAATCTATAGTGATTATTATGGACTGTCTTCTAATCGAAGTATTACACTTGTGCGGATTACGTTTATGTATGGTGCACGAACTGTTTGGTTTAATATGCGTAGAGTTAATCTTGAGGTAACGACAATTGAGTTTTTAGTTCTAATTTACTCCTCTATACAATTATGCGCGTGGTATTTAGTATTTACATATTTCCAATATTATCAGAATTAATATTCGTACTTCCCTGATTTATTTGGGCGTCACTAGTACTTTCTTTACTTATTAATTTGAATAGAATCGTAGCCTTTACTTTCACGAGAATACTTCTTTATATATAGCAGTATCAATATTATTCTGCACTGTTGATCATTTACACTTCTTGTTCTTGAATACACTGAGTATAGATCCTTCTCACAGTTGTTTCTCCTGTGTATTGATAACAGTATAATAATTTCACTTTAGATTTATAGAATAGGTAATCCAGTCTTCGGTAGATGCGTTGGCCGTGGGGTTGATCCTGACGTGGCTAATTGACAAACAGTGGTACTCGAACTCTTGAAGTTGGACCTTGAATACTATCTACCAAATGCCAGTACATAGGTAGGAACGGTATCGAGTTAACGCAGGAGAGAGCTCACTGCCTACTCTGGTCTTTATAAGAGTTTTGATGCAGATCGTCCAGAGTCGTGGTCGTCCAGAGTCGTGGAGACAAATTTAAGCTGGTGTGCGGGAATACAGCTGGAAGTGGGACACAGAAAATTTGCAATATTTTGTGTTTACTTACCGTATCAGTGTGCAGAAAATGAAGAACTTTATTTGGAAAAGTTAGGGGAGCTTGGTGGCCTAATTTCTGAATTAGAGATAACGTGTTACTCAGTGGTAGGTGATTGGAATGCTACCCCTCACGAGTTGGGTGGTTCCATGTTTGCTAAACATATGTTAAGGTTTTGTGAGGAGCAAGGTTTAATTTTGTCCTCCAAAAACCTGCTTCCAGAAAATAGCTATACATATGTTAGTGAAGCATGGGAGACCAGGTCGTGGCTTGATCATGCAATCTCTAGCTCTGACTTTCATGACTCTATCTCAGAAATGGCCATAAGATACGACATTACGGATGACGACCACATACCTATAGAATTAACAATCCAAATTAATAAAGCACCGGAAATAACAGAAACTAGCAATAGCATCAAGGCAAAAGTTCCATGGAATGTAATCTCAAATGAAGAGTGCCAAATGTACTGTGATAAAACCAAGGACTTATTAAATAGGGTGCAATATGATGGTAATGGTGTAGCACAATGCAGGGATCCAAAATGTAGTGATGCACAACACAGAAAGGACATTATTAAATTTTACAATAGTATAATAGATTCTTTATCAAAAGCGGGGGAAAGTATTTTTAATAGCCGTAAATATAAGTCCTCATTCAATAAGCCAGGTTGGCAAGACTATGTGGCTGACCTGTATCAGGCCTCCAGAGATGCTAGGTCTCATTGGCTTGAAGTAGGTCAGCCTAGACAGGGGCCTATATTTGAACTTCACAAAAGAGCAAAGGCTAGGACCAAATATGCCATTAGATTTATTAAGCAAAATGAAAACCAATTAAGGAAGGAAGCCCTTGCAAAGAGTCTGGCAGAAAAGGATACTAACTGTTTTTGGAAGGACATCAGATCCATGCAAAATTGTAACACACCATTACCTGTCAGTGTTGAGGGGGTTACGGGTGAAGAGAACATTGCTGACTTATGGAAAACTCATTTTAAGGAACTACTTAACAGTGTAAACCAAAGGTCTACTAATGGTGCAATTCAATATGTGAAAGATAGTAATTATGAAGACATTAAAGTGACTGAAAGTGATCTTGAGAATGCCATAAGAAAACTTAACCTAAATAAAGCTTGTGGGCTGGATGGTATATATGCAGAACATCTTAAATATGCAGATAAGTTGTTAATAGATAAACTTAGTTCTTGCATCACCAGTCTATTTACGCATGGTGTCCTGCCGGAGTCTATGATATCCGTAATACTTGTTCCTGTCATTAAAGATAAATCAGGTAAAATTACAGCAAAAGACAACTACCGCCCAGTAGCACTTGCTAGTGTGGTGAGTAAGGTAGTTGAAATGATAATGCTAGAAAGAATGTCTGCATATATTGTCACCAGCAGCAATCAGTTTGGCTTTAAGAAAAATCACGGCACAGACCAATGCATATATGTGCTGAAAGAAGTGATTGATACATACAACAAACTAAATAGCTCAATTTTCTCATGTTTTCTTGATGCAAGTAAGGCTTTTGATAGGGTGTGTCACAAAACCTTATTTGAAAAATTAGTTAACAGGGGAGTGCCTAGCTATATTGTTAGGATACTTATTTTCTGGTATGCTAATCAAAAAATGTGTGTAAGATGGGGCAACATCCTGTCAGGCTCTTTCGCCGTAACCAATGGTGTTAGGCAGGGGGGGATATTGTCTCCGTATCTTTTCAACGTCTACATGGATGATCTTAGTCTGGAGCTGAACAAGACTCGCACTGGGTGCTGTATTGGCAGCACCATTGTAAATCATCTCATGTATGCTGATGACCTAGCCTTAATCGCGCCCTCTGGAGCAGGACTGGATAAATTATTAAGAGTATGTGAAAAATTTGGAATCGAACATTCAGTCAAATTTAATCCTATAAAGAGCAATATCATAATATTTAAATCTAACCTTCTATTGAAATCAAAGCTACCTAAATTCCATTTGTATGAAGAAATTATAGAAGAAGTAAGTAAAGTAAAGTATCTAGGACACTATATTTCATGTGATCGCTCAGATGATGAGGATATGGGTCGTCAGCGAAGGCAACTTTACATGCAGGGAAATTCAATATTAAGAAAATTTCATATGTGCACATGGGATACAAAAATAACATTGTTCAACTCCTACTGCTCACCAATGTATACAGCAAAACTATGGTGGAACTATAAGAAAATTACAGTGAATAGACTAAGTATCTCATATCACAATATCATGAAAATGTTTCTGGGGCTCTCAAAATATGAGAGTACAAGTACGCTATGTGCCTATATGAACTTACACTGTTACAAATCACTCATTAGAAAGCTAACATATAAATTCATTCAGCGCCTTAACACTTCTGAGAACAGGATCATTAAAATACTACAAACTCCAAGCATAGTGTACACCTCCAGGATCCAGGCACACTGGAGGAAGTTGCTCTATATTTAACCTTAAGTAATGATTTCAGGTCTGCTATTCTACAGAATTAGCATACCGGTACTGATCCTCATAGTGCAGTACAGTACCGATATTCCTATACTGTACTGTAGCAACATACTGTACCGGAAGCTAAATTATGTGAGGCATGGTACTGTACACAATTAGGACAGTGGTTTTGGTAACACAGTAGTTTGATGACCACTGTTTTTGGTTGAGGCAGTGCTGTGAACTACATGATAGCAAGCTGGGTATTATTTAATTTCTTTTTATTTTATGTAGCCTATGTACAGTAGCTTATATATATTTATATATATTTATGTTACTGTAAGGTATATATGGACCCCAGTATGGTCCCCTCTGTACTGTGTGAGTCTGAAATAAAGTATTATTATTATTATTATTATTATTGAATACTGTGTGTAAATTATGCCAGTGCATCAACACACGTTATCGAGCGAACGTAAGATAGTTGGTAGTAACGCAACATATCTTAACTACTCTGACCGTTATAAGAGTCTTTCAGAGTCCTATGACTTATATTGCTTCAAACTTCGTGTGTCCAGGTATTTTGGCTCGAACGTCCCTTGATTTTAGCCCTGTCACTCTTTCATCTATGGGGGAGGCACTCGCTACAGGCAGTTCTGCCTTTTGTCTCCCTCACTCACATTATAATAACAAAAAAAAATACAGAAACAAAAGTTGAAGTTCACGAATATTTATGAGTGGGCTAGAGACTATGGCATCCGAGTGTACAGTTGCGCTAATAAGTCATGTCCCAGCTGTCATTACGTTTGGCTTGCTCTGTGCTGTATGTATGTCTTTCAGATGTTGAATAGGGTGAGTAAGTGTAGGAACATGTTTGTATATTTCACTCGATATGAAGAAATGAAGCTTAGATATTGCTGATACCAATTATTGATCAAAACATACATGGTGCCGAAACATCACTTATTAGCGCGATTGTACATTATTGATTCCCGAGACCCTATTACCTACATACGACTAGTGTGGCACCCCTATGTGGGCAACTATGTGATGTTAATGTATAATTTAGTAGAACAACTAATATAGCACAACTATATAGACAACAATATGATGTTAATGTATAGTTTAGTAGAACAGACTAACATAGAACAACTATGTAGACAACAATATGATGTTAATGTATAGTTTAGTAGAACAGACAAATATAGCACAACTATGTAGGCAACTATATGATGTTAATGTATAGTTTAGTAGAACAGACTAACATAGCACAACTATGTAGACAACAATATGATGTTAATGTATAGTTTAGTAGAACAGACAAATATAGCACAACTATGTAGACAACTATATGATGTTAATGTATAGTTTAGTAGAACAGACTAACATAGCACAACTATGTAGACAACAATATGATGTTAATGTATAGTTTAGTAGAACAGACTAACATAGCACAACTATGTAGACAACAATATGATGTTAATGTATAGTTTAGTAGAACAGACAAATATAGCACAACTATGTAGACAACTATATGATGTTAATGTATAGTTTAGTAGAACAGACTAACATAGCACAACTATGTAGACAACTATGTGATGTTAATGTATAGTTTAGTAGAACAGACTAACATAGCACAACTATGTAGACAACTATATGATGTTAATGTATAGTTTAGTAGAACAGACTAACATAGCACAACTATGTAGACAACTATGTGATGTTAATGTATAGTTTAGTAGAACAGACTAACATAGCACAACTATGTAGACAACTATATGATGTTAATGTATAGTTTAGTAGAACAGACAAATATAGCACAACTATGTAGACAACAATATGATGTTAATGTATAGTTTAGTAGAACAGACAAATATAGCACAACTATGTAGAGAATTATGTGATGTTAATGTATAGTTTAGTAGAACAGACTAACATAGCACAACTATGTAGACAACAATATGATGTTAATGTATAGTTTAGTAGAACAGACAAATATAGCACAACTATGTAGACAACTATATGATGTTAATGTATAGTTTAGTAGAACAGACTAACATAGCACAACTATGTAGACAATTATGTGATGTTAATGTATAGTTTAGTAGAACAGACTAACATAGCACAACTATGTAGAGAATTATGTGATGGGAAGGTTTAACTCTTTCACGCTTTTACGACGCAGAGGTTGCCAGATTACCAATAAGAAATAGAGTTCTGTCAACTCTTATAATTACCTCTCCAAAATTAGTTTTCTGCCCACAGCTAACTCAAAGACAACTGCAAAGGTTGAAGTAACTAAACTAAAGGTTTCTAAATACACCTGATGGTAACAAAGGCTTTAAATTATCCCCAATAGGCTCAAAATCGCGTCATCAGCGTGAAAGGGTTAAGAATACGGCTGAAAACATTTCATGATAAAAAAAAAGAAACAAATTAAAACAATAAAAAAGTAAACAAAAATAATAACAAAATTAAAAAATGATAAAAAAATAAATATGAATAAAGTAGCATCCCTTGTTTTTACTAATTAGGTCATCAATATGGGCGATCTCTCTTCCTACAGGGTCTCTAGGTGTGGGTGATACGGGTGGTGGTAGCCTACTTATGGGGGGGATGAAGGGATTTATTGACTTATTTATTTCTATTTTTATTATTTTTTTTTCTATTTATTTATTATGTGTATTTTTCAGTTTCCTCCCTAGACCTCCATCAAGGTTTAACAAGAAAAGAAAAAAAATACCCGGCCCAAAGGCCGTTTCCTCCTACTGTAAATTACAGGCTCGCTATCGTTCGCCAGGAAAAGATTGACATCAATATGGCATAAAAGGTCTTATAAAATCGCCAAACTGATGGAGCGAACTTCATAAAATCGCACACTAATGGGGCTAAACATGAGGGAGAAAGGGGCCAGAAAAAGCAACTACTTCCCCCTTAAGTCGTTGAAGGTTCTCCAACAATTTTCTTTCCTTGATTCCTTGATCACAACGACAGTACATCACGAGGACCCTTTTCATGGTAAAAAAGAAAGGGAAAAAAAATGTGTAAAACAACTAATAGTATGTATGTATGTATGTATGTATGTATGTACTCAGGCACATACCCCATAGCTGGGGGTGGCCGACTCGAGACAGAGGGTCCGGCACCACTTTCGCGTTCCCTCGCCCCTTTCTCTGTTTCGTTTAGTAGGTGGATTTTACAAGGGGAGGAGGATTCCTAGTCCCCTGCCCCCTGAAGGAAAAGTAGGACAGTAAAAGAGACAGACAGAAACGGCTAAGATTTGGTAGAGGATGCCAAACTTCACTCTGGATAGGACCAGCTCTGGAGAATAGAATAGGTAAAGGCGATATTTAGTGGCTCATTTGCAATATGAAAGCTGGCACATATCAGCATAACCAAGCTGATTACATTGATTACAGACTACATTCACAACCACAACCATTCCAACAGTACGGTTGGCCAAATAAGTCGTGTCGCCCCTGTCATTACGTTTGGCTCGCTCTATGCTGTATTAATGTCTGTCAGATGTTGAATAGGGTGGGTAAGTGTACAAACATGTTGATATATCTCACTCAAAAAGAAGAAATCATGTGTAAATTTTGCTGATACCAATTATTGATAAAAACATTATTGGTGCTGCGACATCACTTGTTTTTCCGACTGTACAATAGCTCCCCACATACACCCCCAACACACTATACACTGCAATGAGCAGTTGGGCTTGCAACCCTCCCCAGAAATAAACTAGAGAAACAAATTAATTGTTTCGATGGAGTAGATTCGTTTATGTCCATCCCCATGAGGATCGGGGCACCCCGAGTTCGAATCCCAGGAGGACCATATGCTTTCATTAGTTTATGCATATACATTGGGGTTTCTAATGGATGATTAATGTTAATTAATTAAGAGATAAATAGCCAGATACTTAATTGGGTGAATTGCGTAAATGGGGTTAAGCTGGGCGGGGCTATGCATGAGAGAGTGAGAGTGGGTGAGAGTGAGAGTGAGAGTGAGAGTAAGTGAGCTACCTGCACTACTCTCGCGACTACCACCACCATCATCAGTCATGTTACTGTATCGGTCTCACCACCTACTCCTCCTCTACCTCACCATCACGCACCAGGTTAGTTACACTACATACGCTTTACATTGCAGTTAACTTTTCATAAACAATTACTTTTACCATCAATGTTAATGTTTATATTTAGAACAAATTAGCTACCATACAGTATATATATATATATATATATTTTTCTTCTATGTGAGTGAGGGAGGCAAAAGGCAGAACTACCTGTAGCGAGTGCCTCCCCCAGAGTTGAAAGAGTAACGGGGCCAACATCAAGGGACGTTCGAGCCAAAATGCCTGGACACACAGAGTTTGAAGCAATTTAAGTCATAGGAAGAGGGAAAGACTGATTCTGGGAAACAGTTCCAGAGCTCAACTGTTGAATAGAAGTAAGACTGAGAGTAACGTTTCACTCATGGGTTGGAGAGTTGCACAGAGTAAGGGTGGGATTGTGTTGCAAGATGGGTACTGTTATGCCCTGATATTATACAGGTTTAACTTGGCATAGGTGAGTTCTGCAAGACTGGGCTATTGGATATATTGCAAAGTACATAAAGAAAATCAACAGAGGACAAAAATAATCGTGGATAAATGGTTTGTAATCCAGCTTTATTTAAACTGCTAAACACTCGGGTATAGAGTACGCAATAGGATTCGCACGAACAATAGATGTTGGAGCACTCGGTTAAGGTAGGGGCCTTTGTATAGTTTCTTAGCACTGCTCGCGGATTTGAATAGAGTTCTTTCGCTTCCCACTTCCAACGTTCAGGAATGATTCTTCTGATCACATTACTCAACGATACGTAGATTACTTAAATCACAAGGCTAGGTATCTCGTTATCTTGAGTTGGTGTGTTGGGGGCTAACAGCGACTCTTTGGCCGTTCAAGTTGTCTGGGAGTGTAGAGAAGTGTACAGTTGGGCTAATTTGTCTAGCCGTTGATGACACGTCGTTATGGGACTCCTACTGAAAGCCTTAAATGCCTCTGTCATCGGCATAGCCAGAGAAACAGTGGATCGAAATAACGTAAGACAATCGGGAGAACGACTTTTCTTACTAATTCTGGCCTTATGAGGAGGTTCAGACATGCAAACGGCTTTTCGCCTTTCGGTTAAACAGACAATTGTTTGCCCTTCTCGTCGAGTTTTCTCCTAAACTCGTGTAATCCCTTTAACATAACCAGATCTTTCTACCTGGGACCGGTTATGAGTTATGATTGCTCTTAAGCCCAAAGTAGTGGCGAGCCGGCTGACAATACGCTTATGAGACAATCAAAACGAATTTATGAATCGGTTGTTGAAAGATATAATATTGCCCCTGGTTTCTCAGTTGCAACAATATATTTGTCAAGGATTGATTCATTCCCTCACAGAGACACTTAGATCGCGAACACCGCAAATCACTGTATATCCTGAGGGTGGAACTGGATAATATATCCACGAGCGCGGCGCTTCCATTACATGGCTTATATCCTCTCGAACTCGTGTTTTTGGCGCGGAACTCTATAAATGGGGAGGGGGTTCCTTTGTCTAACTTTTGGATGTCGGAGGGGAATACAAGTTAATTTAATCCCTTGGTTGAAGAAGGTAGCATTAAAGGTCTATTATAAAGTTAGCATGTAGGCTGCAATAGGAATGACCTTTTTTCTGACATTTACTCTAATACAAATCATTAATTATGAGTTGAGAGGGGGGTTTTGGGGAAGCAAAACACTAGTTCGTCCAGCGCCTTTGGACTCAAGCGGTAAGGCAGCCTACGTTAATATTATCCCTAGGATCCTCCTCTGAGTTAGCTGAAATGCTATTAGGAGTCTAAGACAGGTTAAGGGGGACTTGGGGGTTAGATAGGAACGGGATAGGAATAGGATTTAGGCTGGAATCGAAAACTTGGAGGTTGGTATGGGTTGTAAATACCCGGAGTTTCTAGCAAGAATTTGGCGGGCATGAGGGGGTAGGTAGTCCTACGCGAGGGGGAGATGCTGGGCCACTTTGAGGGGAGAAAAATG
The DNA here is from genome assembly GCA_032716605.1 of Paralithodes platypus. Classification (NCBI taxonomy): domain Eukaryota; kingdom Metazoa; phylum Arthropoda; class Malacostraca; order Decapoda; family Lithodidae; genus Paralithodes; species Paralithodes platypus. The sequence goes on along the minus strand of CM064527.1, from coordinate 32,050,079 downwards.
GGGGGTTAGCCTTGCGCGCATTAATTCACTGCCCCAGATTGTAGGGGTGGTTAGTTATGTTTGGGGATAGTTAAAGGAGGTACCCAGGGGGTAATATACGTTTATCTTCTTAAATGGAGAGAAAAACTAGGTGGTTTCCCTAGAGCTCTCTGAGAGGATCGTATTTAGATTTGTTAATCAATCTTATATAAAACAACAGAGATACGAAAAACAGAGTAGTGTGGACTGTGGACTAGAAGGGATGACTGATTAGATGTATAATAGGTGTGGAAAGAGACGGAAAAGGAGGAACACAAGGACGAAGGAAAAAGAAATACTTAACTTACGAAAACGAAATGCGGGTATAAAATGACGGTATTAGTCGTTAATATAAAGCGAATGAACCCTGGTTGAAATGCACGGAATACGATTCGACATGGGCAGTGCCTCTGTGTCAGATCATATCGATCAGGCAATTTCTGGTTCATATAATATCCTAGGCACTAAAACGAAACAGCTGAGCTTGGGGTCGGTGGATGTGACATTTTTATGGCCTATACCCTCTTTCAAGGGGGTGGGAGGGGGGCATAGCCTCGCGCGTTCTACCCCTACGGTTCAGGTGGGGAGTGTGGTTTACTTAGGTTAGAGGATCGTGAAAGAGATACCAGAATAGGTTTGCACTCTCTGTATACTGGAGTTCGAGTCGGAACTGACTCGGCACGGAATATAAAAAACATCCTGATGGGCGTCATGCGAGGGGAAGGTTTGTGAAGTTGGGTTGGTAGGCCTACGGGGAGAGGACAAAAAGGACAGGGTGGATAAAAGTTTACCACTGGGCACGCAGTCACTAAGCAGAGTATTGTGGATAAAACTTTTTCTTACTCTTAGGAATGGGTACATGCATGAGTGACATCGATCTATCTCATAATGGAGAGAGAAAGACTAGGTAGTTTTCCTGCACTTCTCTGGAGATGACCGTATGCAAATTGGATATTAGTAATTATATAAATCAACAGATATGGATTAGTACAAGCACAGGGTTAGGTTAGTTTTCTGTGGATCGGGGGCATACATAGAAAACGGGTTTTCATGGAAATGGAAAGGGAGCTCACAATAGAAGAAGTAAGGAGAGGGATCAAAGCCCTTAAAAAAGGAAAGGCGACCGGCCCGGATGGGATACCAAATGAAATGTACATAGAAGGGGGGGGGGGGAAGAAATGGCAAGAAGACTGAAGAAAATGTTTAATGAGGTAATGGGAAATGAGAGAGTACCAGAAAGATGGAATGAAGCGAGAGTAACACTATTGCACAAGGGAGGGTACAAGAGTAAGAAGGAAATGAAAAGCTACAGGCCAGTGACAGTGACAAACGCAATAGGAAAACTCTTCTGCGGGATATTGAAGGAAAGGATGAATAGAGCCATAGAGGGAAACGGGCTAATAAGTGATGAGCAAAATGGGTTCAGAAGAGATAGGAGGGGGACAGATAATATCTATATACTGAGCGAAGTGATGGGGAAAATGAAAAGAGAGAAAAAAATGGGTTACTGTGCATTCCTGGATATAGAAAAAGCCTATGATAGAGTAAACAGGGAACTGCTATGGAAAATAATGGCAAGGAGTGGAATACCAGAAAAGTATATAAACATCATAACATCGATGTACCAAGGAACAAAAGCGAAGTACGCGCTAGGAAATATAGAAACGGGATAGGTAGAAAGCAAGAGGGGGGTAAGGCAGGGGTGCGTATTATCGCCGTTATTATTTGCGTTATATATGGAAGAAATGACACAGAGGATGAAAAGAGTTGGGGAGGGGATTCAGATAAACAAAGAAAGACTGGGGGTACTGCTGTTTGCTGACGACGTAGTTCTGATGGCAGAAACGGGAGGAGGGTTGCAGAGACTACTAGAGGAAGCAACGAGATTCGGGGAGGAACTTGAAGTAAGATTTAGTAAAGAAAAGAGCCAGGTGATGAAAATGAATGGAGAGCTTCAAGAAGACGAGGAATGGACACTGGAAGGAAACAGAATGAAGAAGACAAGGGAGTATAAATATCTGGGGGTAACGATCACGGAGAAAGGGTTTGAGAAGGCGAAAAGTGAAAAGGTGGGACAAATGCAACAATGGAATGGAAGACTATGGAGCGCGACAAGGCTAAGAGCGAATAGCTATGAAATAGTGCGAGGGCTGTGGAAAGGATTAGGAGTACCTGCAATAATGTACAGCTTAGAGGTGGTAGAAACAACAGAGGCGGAAACGAAGAAATTAGAAACGATACAGAATAAAATCGGGAGGACAGGATTGGGGGCAAATAAATACGTAGCTCAAGAAGCAATCCGAGGGGAGATGGGGTGGAGTACGTTTGAGGAAAGGATTGGGAAAGCGAAAGGGAAGTACAAAGTGAGGCTAGAGGGGATGGAGGAAGATAGGTGGCCGGGGAAGGTATACAGATGGGCGAGCGAGCAAAGTAAATGGAACAGAGAGTGCAAGAAAAGATTGGGGAGGATAAATATAAAACAGGACCGGGTGGGGGGGGAATTTAGAAAAAGAAATGAGAGAGAGGAGTGGGTCATACTAGAGAATGGGAGGGGATGTGTCAGAGAGATAGAGAAAGGGATAAAGGAGGAGGGGAGAAGAAGATGGAGGGAGGGGGTAGAAAATAAAGCCACGCTGGCATATTATAGAGAGAAGGAAAAACCAGCTAGAGAACTGTACTATGATGGGGGATGGGGATCGAAACTCCTATTTAAAGCAAGAACAGGATCGCTAGAAACGAATGAGAGAACAAGGAGATGGAATGGAGTGGGACCGCACTGCAGTCAATGTGAAATGGGAGGGGACCCAATAGTGGAGGATGTAGAACACATAGTAACCGAATGTACAAGATATAATGAGGAGAGAGACGAGTTGGAGAGGTACATGAGGAATAGAGTTGGGGAGAGGGGGTGGGAGGAGATTAAGCAGAGGGAAGATAGAGGGGTGGGGGCGCTATTGGGGTTAACACATGAGATGGAAACACAAGACATGGAGATGATGAAGAGGATATTGGAGAAAATGTGGAGGAAGAGAAGTGGGTGAGGGAGGGGGGGGGGGGGGGGGAGCGGAGGTGAGGGGGAGGGGGGAGGAAGTGAGGGGGGGGTTTATACAAACAAACAAAACTGTCTCTTAAACTATCCTTCTACTCTAAACTTTCCCTCCTACTAACGTTTCTGAGCCAGTACCGATACAAAGGTCAGCCCTGTGGATCTGCACGGTCTGCGGGCGGGTTCTAAAGAAGAAGAAGAAGAAGAAGAAGAATGGGGTAACAATTTTGAGGCGGTTGTACCGAGTTTGACCCGTAGCCAAACTCACGCGAAATTAATACGACGATATTGTCCGGCACGACAATTTCCTAAGCACAGACCCGCATACGAAATTGGGGATGATCTGGGCTTTTTTTCCAAATCAATGAGTAATTGCCTAATTAAATCTCGGAACTACTCCTAGGTATCTTGTCTAGTGAAATGGAGGTTGCATTAGGAAGGTTGGGAACATATAATTGTTACATAACTAAGTACAGGGCTGACGTAATCAGATAGACATGTAGATGGTATATTAATTCAGGTAACGTCTATCTTGAGGAGTTATAGAATCGTCTCAACATAATCATTTCGATCTCCAACTCTCGAATATAGATTCGTAGTCGGGGATGTTTTCTCATCTGAAGCAATAGTAATAGTAACACACAAGGGATAGGGTACATAATAGGTTGAGGATAATTCCTACACAAATGTGGTTAAGAATCTCAGTGAATTACTGGCAACAAAGGTGAAACATGAACATAGTATTAATCGCCAGTACTAATAACAATCGATATGAGTCGAGTGTCTTAAGTGACGGATTAACAACAAAGAAACAATTAATATCTCAAGTTGAGAGACCTGGGGAGTATTGAAACAAATAATGACCAGAATGACTAGGCGAGTCACACGGCTGAGGTTCGTATTACCGGACAGTCGTGGTGGACTCCAGAACAGGGGGAGGGGCATAGGTTTACTGAGGTGTCTTCAGATCGCCGTCGTACCTACACAATTAAAATATTATAGTCTGCATGCATGGTTGGTACCTTAATTAAATACATACTTAGTTGGTACATACAAATGTTAAGGAATAAAGTAATGTGGGTTGTATACGAGAAGGCTGTGATTGGAGAGACGTATACATATGTGGAGTTATTATTATTATTATTATTATTTTATGAGATGCCGAAGTCTCCAACCAGGGTGCAGAAACACCATCAAGATCAATCCACACAAAACACCCGGAGGCACTGGAGAGAGACAACGGCAACTTAGGAAAAAATAAAAACATATACTGTATACTGTACTGTACATATACACATATTAAACATAGATAACATATTATGCAGTGGAGGATATCAAGCATAAATGTAATACAATAAAATAGAATAAAATAAGTTTAAAAATTAGAATTAATGCTGCAAAAAAGCATTAACTCTAGACTTAAAAATGGAGATATTAGCTGAATTGACTAGCTCATTTGGCAACTTATTCCACAAGTCAACCATGGCCGGCACAAAACACAGTGAAAACTGTGTAGTAGAAAAATTAACACGGCTCATGGCAAGATCATTAAGATTGCTTGTGAATCTAGTTGCACGAGCCCGGACATAGGGCCCAGGCAGAACCCCATGTAAGGGATGCTGAGGGTTGTTAAAAACTTTAAATAAAAGACTAAGGGCACCAACTTTACGTCGATGACACAGATCAAGAGACAAATGAGGTAGAATAAAACTGATGGAATTTAGCGACCTGTCAAGCAACATGAGATGGCAGTCCGCTGCTGATAACCAGACAGGTGAGCAGTACTCGAAATGTGGCAAAATAAAAGCATAAAAAGACTTGATAACTGTGGCGTCACTAGCAAATGTTTTATAAACCTTGCGAAGCAGACCAATTTTTGGGGAAATGGAAGAGGAGAAAGAACGAATATGCTTTTCAAAAGTATGTTTGGGATCAAGAGTAACTCCTAACAAACGCAGCGTATCCACATTCTCAATTTGCTCGCCAGAAACTTGTAGATAAGGATGGGAAGGATCCAAGGTACGAGATCTGCTGATGATAATGGAGTGTGTTTTACTAGCATTAAGTTTCATGCCCCAAAGTTCACACCATGATGTAATTTTGGCTAAATCCCTATTCAGAGCAGTAGCAATTACGTGTCGATCTATTGGTGATGCAATTGACGCATATAAAGTTGTATCATCAGCATAGGAGATTAGTTTATTTTCAAGCTCGGAACACAGGTCAGCAGTAAAAATAATAAAAAGCAAAGGCCCAAGGACACTGCCTTGTGGAACACCAGAAACAACAGTAACAGAAGGGGAATGACACCCATCAATGACCACAGACTGAGATCTTTTCGTAAAAAAATCTTCAAAGATCCTTAAAAAATTGCCACCAATACCAATGAGGTGTAACTTAAACAGAAGTGCTTTATGGTTGACTAAATCAAAAGCAGAACTAAAGTCAATAGCCATGACGCGAGACTCATGTCCCTGGTCCAATGAAGATTGCAAGTCATGGGTGAGTGTCAGAAGTGCATCACATGTACCCAGTCCCTTACGAAAACCAAACTGTGAGTTTGGTATCAAATTATGACTATTACAATAAGAGGAAAGGCGTCTGGACAAAAGCCTCTCATAGAGCTTGGATAGGATAGGTGTAATGGAGATAGGGCGATAGTCATTAGGAGATGATGAGGCAGTATTTCCCTTTGGAATAGGAGTGATAATAGCCTTACGCCAGCAAAGAGGAAAACTACCTGATTTCAAAAGCAAGTTATGTGAAAGGGAGACAACGAAGTTGGTGTGGTGATCTTTATAGCTATCCTGGCCTGTGACGCCGGTCCTTTCGTTCCTGTGGCATTTTAGGTACCACGTGCCCTACATAGAGGCCGGAGGTGGCACACACTAGGAGAGCTCTGGGGCAGAGAAAATCTTGTTACTTTCAATGCTTCCAAGACTCAATTTATCCATCTATTTACCCATCGTAATTTTACACAAGACTATCAATTACTCTTTAACCTCTGAAGTGCGCATGGGGGTAATTGGAAACGTCCCCCTGTGCTGACGTATTTGAGGTGTTTCCGTCACTAAAATATTCATTGTGCCATTAATAGCATTAATACTTATCCATATGCGCCTATTATGGGTTGATTATAAAGGTATTAACCTGAAACAACAATAAAACGAGTGAAAACAGCGTTTGGATGGTCAAAATCGGAGATATAGCCCGCGAGTTGCATAATGTATGGGTGAGGCAACCTGCTTTCCCGCCAATTTCCCCCAAGGCCACTGAGACACAGTCGATCGATACTCTCTCTCTCTCTCTTGCACTCGCTTGCCATCAGTGATGACAACACCCTGCTTGCAACTCGCTAATGTTAGCACGAAAATATACCTCAGAATAAGGGAATAACAGGGAAAATAGGTGATAACTGAAGGAGAGGAGGAAAGTGGGGAAGGAGGGGAGGTAGAGGACTGAGATTTTGCATGGCCCAGGGGCCAAAAAAAAAAAAAAAATAAAAAAATAAAAATAAAAAAAATAAAAACAAATTTGGTCAAAAGTTGATTTTTTTTTTCACTCACTCATAAGAGTCTCCCCGCAGTCCGCCGGGGGAACTCTTAAGAGTCTCCCCGCAGTCCCCGGGTTAACAATACACAAATCAACCCTTTATCGTCTCTCAATATTCTTGGTGTATCTTTTTCATCCAACCTTTCTTTGAAAGATCATATTACCACTCTTGCTAAAACAGCTTCCCAAAAGTTAAGTGTGCTCAACCGTCTCTGTGGGTTCTTCACCCCCGCACAGCTTCTTGCTCTGTATAGGGGCGCAGTACGCCCATGTATCGAGTATAGTTCACATGTGTGGGGAGGTTCCACCCATACCGATTACTGCAATTCTTGACAGATTAGAGTCAAATTTTGTTTGCCTCATCAACTCACTTCCTCTTACTAGTTCCCTACAATCTCTTTCTACACATTGCAATGTTGCATTTCTTTCACTCTTCTATCGCTATTACAACAATCAGAGCTCTCTCAGTGCTTATCCCATTCCTTGCGGCGAATGCGAGGCACCCACCTGTCAACACAATCCCACTTCTATTCTGTCCAACTCTCCAATCCAAGAATTAGCATATTTTCTCAAGTCTTTCTTCTACTCAACTAATTGAACTCTGGAACTCTCTCTCTCAATCAATCTTTTCTTCATCCTATGACTTAAACTGCTTTAAACTTCGTGTATCCAGACATGTTGACCACAACGTCCATTGAATTTGGCTCTGTCACTCTTTTGGTTTTGGGGGAGACACTCGTTACAGACAACCTGCCTTTTGTGTCCTTCATACATAACAAGCATCTCTGCCTTATTTCAAGCTACTTATGACATGGCTCTAACACAGTATCCCAATGTTTGAAGGCGCCTATTGGCCCATGATAATTATACCCTCTTTCTTTTTAACTGACGGTAAATTACAAAGTTCCCATCAAGCTTTCTCAGTTATTTTGAAGATTTTGGAGTGAAAAATGGTGCTATTAATATAAACTTGGTGTTAATATGATGCAGAGACATAGATGATTCATACATTTGGTGCTATTAATATAAACTTGGTGTTAATATGATGCAGAGACATAGATGATTCATACATTTGGTGCTATTAATATAAACTTGGTGTTAATATGATGCAGAGACATAGATGATTCATACATTTGGTGCTATTAATATAAACTTGGTGTTAATATGATGCAGAGACATAGATGATTCATACATTTGGTGCTATTAATATAAACTTGGTGTTAATATGATGCAGAGACATAGATGATTCATACATTTGGTGCTATTAATATAAACTTGGTGTTAATATGATGCAGAGACATAGATGATTCATACATTTGGTGCTATTAATATAAACTTGGTGTTAATATGATGCAGAGACATAGATGATTCATACATTTGGTGCTATTAATATAAACTTGGTGTTAATATGATGCAGAGACATAGATGATTCATACATTTGGTGCTATTAATATAAACTTGGTGTTAATATGATGCAGAGACATAGATGATTCATACATTTGGTGCTATTAATGTTATGCCCTGTTTTTCTACAGGTTTAACTTGGGTAATGTGAGTTCTAAATTGACTGGGTATATAAGGCTGCATGCACAATACAAGATATGAGGAATAGAGAACACAAAGAAACACATGGTAGCAAGTTACATGATCACGTTTATTGATATACCACTGCAGAATACTTGTGTAAGACAATATAATAGAATTGAACAACACTAGCATAAGTGGATCTGGATGGAGCCTAGTCTCCCACTTCCAACGTTCAGGTATTAATCTTCTGATCACTGGCTTTGATTTCACAGGTTTATATACCGAAGACCATCAATGTTACTTATAGATTCATATTCACTGTTAGATTTATTACTGGTAGCTCTGGTGCACAAGTAGTAGTTCACAGACTAGATTAGACACACGTATTTTTAGAGCACGGGAAATCTAGTAACCTCAGGGGGTACTGATCTAAGTTTTATATCCTTGTCTCAGAAATACATAGAACGCAAATCAGTGGGCGAACGTTAGATATCACTAGAGTTTTAATATCTGAATAAAGTAATTACGAGAGTCAAGGTCGCCTGTTAATTAAAGAGCACTGATCGCTTAGTACGTCCCAAATGGAATGGTTAAGTATGAATTACACTGGGCAAGGTCTTAGCCACTTCGTAGAAATATTAATTAGTGAATCTAAAACAGCACAGTAATATGTAGTACTGCTAAAGGGAATCTTGGGTAGTATCTGATGGGTCTGGTCCTGGTTATCTTGCGTCCATGATGTTGGGGGCTAACGACTGGTTCCGCGGCCGTCCAGGGGGGCCATATGTGTGAAGTTCTTCAATACGTGGGCAGGTCCTTCTATCCAAATCTGCCACGGAGTCTGCCGGTTCTGGGATCTCACTCCGGAACAACACAAGGGCAGAGCTAGAAATTAACTGCAGGGTAGTGACCCCTGGTTGGTGTCTAGCTTTCAACTGATTTGACTGGGGGCGGGAGTTAGATTTATAGGCTCGGTTCTGGACCCTGTAGACAGTAGGGATCTCGAGTCTTATGGACTTAATTGAGCTCTCAATAGATATGGGGACTAGGTAAGATGGTATTTACTGTTGTGGCACAGGGCGATAGGAAGCCTTTATATTTTCATATAACTGAGCCTTAGTAAGAGGTACTATTTTGGTTATACTGGACGTATTTAGGGGAGAGAGACTGGATCTACTTTGCGAGGAGGATGGGGACAGCTGTGATAGGAGCATCTCTCTAGATTGTTCAATCTTCATTCTATGGTATAGCTGAGGTGCTAATTTAGTGATCAGAGCATGCAAGAAAGGTAAATGGTTTATTGTGAGTTAATAGAGGTTAGTAAAGGTGTTAGTCATTCATGGTTAGTTCATTGATAGGAAGAATTCCTGTGCTACCTGGCAATGACTCGAAAGTCAAAACAGGGGCCAGGTATACCTCCGCGGGGGTGGGGGTCTCCCTCCTCGGGTGGGCAAAAAGGGGGAGCTGGGCGCCCTCTCTCTGATATAGTCGTCCGGCGGCTGTGGCTAGGGGCTTGCCATATCACCAGTGTTTGTAATAACCCTCTGTGTATGAGACAGATGTGAGTGTCTTTAATACCAAAACCGAAGGTGCCTTAGCTAGCTGGTTTTACTCGGCTGGTTGTTAATTGTAGGTTTTGCTGGATATGGTGGAGACTGGGTTGCTAACTCTGCCACATTTATCTGGAAGTATGGCAATAGAAGTTAGTTACTGGCGGGGCGGCTAGCCTCGCACCGACAACCATTGAGTGCAGGGTTGTGAATGTGTTGTAAGAGAATAGATGGCATGCAAGGGGCTAGTAAAGTTCTAATGTTGTTCTGGCCTACTAAGTGAAGGTAGGCTGGATAGGAGTATATATATAAAAGGTTGGAGAGCGTTAGTAACGGACAATTCAAGGATCTTCAAGAGGTATGAGAGAGAGGCTAGGTCGGACAAGAGTCGAGAAGCGCGGGTGTCTTAATGAGAGGGGGGGGGGGGGGGGGGAGTTCAAGGGCTACAGGGAAATTTTGCCCCTAAGGTCCCTGGGCGTGGGGGTGGCATTAGGCTACAATTGATATGGAAGTTTGAAAAGGCAGTAGAATACGTTAGCCAAATGCTACCGGGGAATGCAACTATGGGGTGGTATATGAGTCTGGAAAAGATAGAGTTATGTGATCAGTCAGAGGGTTATGGATACTATTAGTTGGCCCTGGGAACTGCGTTTTCTATTAAATATAAAATACCAACCACAGCGGCAGTTCGTAGGGGTACTTAGTTATTGTTTCGGGGTACTTATGACAGATACTGGTAACCAGGTTATCTTATACAATCTCTGGTTGGGGTAAGAGGTGTAAGACACGAAATAAATTGGCGTAGTGTGGGCTGTGGATACGAAGGAGGCAAGGGGAAGACGTATGACAATTGTGGAAAGTAAATGGAAAAAGGTGAACACAATGGCGGATAAAAATACTTAACCTAAGGATTGCATACATAGATTTATGGGGCGATGGGTCTTCAGAAGCTTAGTCTGGCAAGACAAGATGTTAGGGAATGTTAATATTAATACTTAGTTACTAGAGGAGCAATGCAAGGGGCGACTGAGCACGGGTTACATATATCTATACTCGTCATGGAAAATGATATAAGAGGTCTAGGGACAAGCGTGGGTGTTTGAACTTCTAAGATATATAACATCTACTTCTCGGATGCAAGAACATACATAGATATAATTATGGCTGTCTGATGTGTTGGCATTGGCTCAATGTCGGGACAGGCATGGGTGTTTTTAATATGAATGTATATTCCTGTTCATCATCTTTGTAGTTAGGAGTGTAGGACACGAGGGGGTTAGTGTACGTGAGGTGTGGAAAATGGTCAGTTTTAGAAAAGGTAAATGGGTGTGTCCTGGAGCTGTTTAGCCCTGCGGGCTTGGGCCTGTCTGAAATGGCTGGCTCGGTCAGCTGGTCCTTTCGTTCTGTGGACCTTTCCTTTGGTGTTTCTGTGTGGTGTTCGTTCATGGCTTCTGTGGTGGGCTTCTCGTTCTGGGGCATTTTAATTAATATAAACTTGGTGTTAATATGATGCAGAGACATAGATGATTCATACATTTGGTGCTATTAATATAAACTTGGTGTTAATATGATGCAGATACATAGATGATTCATACATTTGGTGCTATTAATATAAACTTGGTGTTAATATGATGCAGAGACATAGATGATTCATACATTTGGTGCTATTAATATAAACTTGGTGTTAATATGATGCAGAGACATAGATGATTCATACATTTGGTGCTATTAATATAAACTTGGTGTTAATATGATGCAGAGACATAGATGATTCATACATTTGGTGCTATTAATATAAACTTGGTGTTAAGGGTGGACCCTATTGTTAAGCAATTAAGTCAGGATATGCCAGAGTTAAACTTGCCACCTACATATAACCAGTTTATTGCTTCACTCCACAATGCTCAAAATAAATATATCCCTAAAAGAAGATTTAGATCGACGCAGAACCAACCAAAATGGATGACTAACAAGCTAATAGATCTTATAGGAAAAAAGAAAGGAATATATCGAAAAATAAAGAAAGGTGAAAATCATTTACATATATACTATCAGACTCTATCAAGACAGGTCAAAAAGGAAATCAGGAAAGCAAAAAGAAATTATGAAATAAGGATAGCCAGTGACTCAAAAAATAACCCTAAAGCTTTTTACCAACTATATAAATCTAAAGTTAGAGATGTAATAGGCCCCCTAAAAACTTCAATAGGAGAAATAACAGAAAATGATTTAGAAATGTGCAGTACATTAAATAGTCAGTTTCTTTCCGTTTTCACTAATGAAAATTTGGCACAGATTCCAGAAGTCAATATGGTATATAGTGATAGTATAGAAATATGTTAAGTACAGTTAGTATAAGTAGAAATGATGTGCTTAAGGAAATTGACAGACTGAAACCTCAAAAATCGCCTGGTCCTGACGAGGTATATGCTAGAGTATTAAAAGAATGCAGAGATGAGTTAAGTAGCCCATTAGCATTTATATTTAACAAGTCATTAGAAACAGGTTTAGTTCCAGAAGCTTGGAAGCTTGCAAATGTAGTTCCGATCTTCAAAAAAGGTGATAAATCGATAGCATCCAATTACCGTCCCATTAGTCTCACATCAATCATAGGAAAGTTGCTAGAGTCCATTATTGCTAGGAAAATTAGAAGCCACTTAGTAAAATTTAACTTAATAAATTCTTCTCAGCATGGATTCACTCAGGGACGTTCTTGCCTTACTAATCTGCTTAGCTTTTTCTCAGAGGTATATGAAGCAGTAGATAGTGACAAGTCATATGATATTATATATTTAGATTTCAGTAAAGCTTTCGACAGAGTCCCTCATGAGAGATTGATGAGAAAGGTTGAGGCACATGGAATAGGAGGGTCGTTGTTGGGATGGATTAGGTCATGGCTAATTGGTAGGAAACAGAGAGTCAGCATAAATGGTACCAAGTCAGAGTGGGGAGCAGTCAAAAGTGGTGTCCCCCAGGGATCGGTATTAGGTCCCCTGTTGTTTCTTATATACATAAATGACCTAGATTTAGGTATAACTAGTAGGATAAGTAAATTCGCAGACGATACTAAAATGGGGAGATCAATTGATTCAGATAGCGATATAGAGTGCCTCCAAAGGGATCTAGATACCTTACATGAATGGTCAGTAAATTGGCAGATGAAGTTTAACATTGACAAATGCAAGGTATTAACCCGGGAGCTGCGGGGAGACTCTTAAGAGTTCCCCCGGCGCACTGCGGGAAGACTCTTAAGAGTCAGAGAAAATAAAAATCAACTTTTGACATCGAAAAAAAAATATTTTTTTATATTTTTTTTTTTATTTTTTTATTTTTTTTTGGCCCCTGGGCCATGCAAAATCTCAGTCCTCTACCTCCCCTCCTTCCCCACTTTCCTCCTCTCCTTCAGTTATCACCTATTTTCCCTGTTATTCCCTTATTCTGAGGTATATTTTCGTGCTAACATTAGAAATCCGATTGGAGGGTGTGGTCATCACTGATAGCAAGCGAGTGCAAGAGAGAGAGAGTATCGATCGACTGTGTCTCAGTGGCCTTGGGGGAAATTGGCGGGAAAGCAGATTGCCTCACCCATACATTATACAACTCGCGGGCTATATCTCCGATTTTGACCATCCAAACGCTGTTTTCACTCGTTTTATTGTTGTTTCAGGTTAATACCTTTATAATCAACCCATAATAGGCGCATATGGATAAATATTAATGCTATTAATGGCACAATGAATATTTTAGTGACGGAAACACCTCAAATACGTCAGCACAGGGGGACGTTTCCAATTACCCCCATGCGCACTTCAGAGGTTAAAGATAGGGAAGATGCAAACAAATGTTAAATATAAACTAGCTAATTTAGAATTAGAAAATTCAGACTGCGAGAAAGATCTAGGTGTGTTTGTTAGCAATGATTTGAAGCCTAGAAAACAGTGTATAAGCGTTCGTAATAAGGCAAACAGGATTCTCGGGTTCATCTCTAGGAGTGTGAGTAACAGAACTGCTGATGTTATCTTAAAACTTTACTTGTCATTAGTGAGACCCCATATGGATTATGCTGTCCAATTTTGGTGTCCTTACTACAGAATGGACATAGATTCATTGGAGAGAATTCAGCGTAGAATGACAAAATGATCCATAATATTAGAAATTTTCCGTATTAAGAAATTAGGTTTACATTCGTTAGAGAGACGCAGAGTTAGAGGGGATATGATAGAGGTGTTCAAGTGGGTTAGTGGGATTAACAAAGGGGACATGACAAATGTACTAAAGCTCAGTGATAGCGAAAGAACTCGTACCAATGGTTTCAAATTAGATAAATTTCGTTTCAGAAAAGATATAGGCAAATATTGGTTTGGTAACAGAGTTGTAGATGGGTGGAATAGGCTACCAAGTGATATAGTGGGATCAAGAACGATAGGGAGCTTTAAGAAAAAATTGGATAAGCATATGGACGAGAAGGGTTGGGTGTGAAGGGGGATCAGCCGGGTTGGGCCAATCAGCGCTCTGCAGACCCCCGTAATCCTGCGTTAATCTCTAACCGGTTTGGTAAGATGATCCTCAGGGTATTAGAGTGTTGAGCCTATAATTGGGCTTTGTAATTGGGGTTGTGTGGGACAGGGATCTGCCTTGCTTAGGCCAATCGGCTTTCTGCAGACTCCCATTTTCTTATGTTCTTATGTTCTTAATATGATGCAGAGACATAGATGATTCATACATTTGGTGCTATTAATATAAACTTGGTGTTAATATGATGCAGAGACATAGATGATTCATACATTTGGTGCTATTAATATAAACTTGGTGTTAATATGCAGAGACATAGATGATTCATACATTTGGTGCTATTAATATAAACTTGGTGTTAATATGATGCAGAGACATAGATGATTCATACATTTGGTGCTATTAATATAAACTTGGTGTTAATATGATGCAGAGACATAGATGATTCATACATTTGGTGCTATTAATATAAACTTGGTGTTAATATGATGCAGAGACATAGATGATTCATACATTTGGTGCTATTAATATAAACTTGGTGTTAATATGATGCAGAGACATAGATGATTCATACATTTCCAATGTGCTTCGAAGGGATTCAATTTACAGCTCAATGTACTAAAATTATGGTGTATTCTTTCAGCTCCTGTCTGCTTGGACACTGCTCAACCAGAAGAGTAAGTGTAGTGAGAGAGAGAGAGAGAGAGAGAGAGAGAGAGAGAGAGAGAGAGAGAGAGAGAGAGAGAGAGAGAGAGAGAGAGAGAGAGAGAGAGAGAGAGAGAGAGTGAGAAATGATGAAGATAATGATAAATGATGATAACAATGATACAAGGTGGTGATGAGTCTCTTCACCAACGTCCATGGTTCACTCCTGTAAGTCAATGTTGGGATTACCACACTGTCATGCAAGGACTTCTTTACTTCCATGCTGACCACCCTATTACTTGTTACTGCTTTCAGCGTTCCTACAACCCTCTTCCTCTGTTGCAGCCTCTCCTGAGTCCTGCACTTCTTCATCAATACTCCCATCTTTACTCAACACACTGCCTAAATACTTAAATGAGCTGACATTCTCCATAGCCTGACCGTTCAACCTCACCTCACGCTCTGTGGTTGCACCCATATCAAAGACCATAACCTTGCTCTTCCCCACATTTACCCTCAGATTCCGTTTTTCACAAAGCCTTTGTTACCATCAGGGGTATTTAGAAACCTTTAGTTTAGTTACTTCAACCTCTGCAGTTGTCTTTGAGTTAGCTGTGGGCAGAAAACTAATTTTGGAGAGGTAATTATAAGAGTGAGAGAACTCTATTTCTTATTGCTAATCTGTCAACTTCTGCATCATAAATGCGTGAAAGGGTTAAAGTTCTCTCTCGATAAGTGTAAGCTTAAATTATTTGCTATATTTTGGAACAAAAGTATATTTTTGCATCAAAAAGACAATCATTTAGGGTCTTATTTACCATTTCATATTTTATATTAAACTCCTTCCTTGTATCAGGGAGCGTTGTGGGCTTACTGGAGTGTCGCGGTAAGGGCATGAGGGTGGAGGTGGGTGGTGGTGCCTCGCTAACCCTCACCTCACCCAACTACCCCGCCGCCTACGACTACTACGCCGACTGTGGCTGGATCTTCACGGTAATGCATGTATTATATCCCATAGTATATTAACCCCTACTATCCCAGCAATGGACGAGAGCCGTCAGTAAAAAAGTCACCCGCCAGTACCAGCAACAGCTCTCAGCAGTCAGTAATATTTGGTCCTTGTAACTACCAGTATAGAGCGGTAGCTGCTAACATTACTTGTAGGCACTACTCTGAGGAGTTGGCAACACTTCTCAGCTTGGCTGCTAGCCTCCAGAGTCTACAGGCTGGCTGGGTCAGTGCTTCACCAATTTCTGAGGTGGGAGGGTGTGTTCTCTTGCCTCTGAAGCCATTTTGGCCACACTACCTGGTACTGGAGGGTACATTTATGGGAAAATCCTCTGGTACAGTATGGGTTAAGAGAGGATGGTTATTTTTTTCTGGACCCCCTTCTCCCTCATGTTTAGCCCCATTAGTTTTCATATTTTAAGACGTTTGGCCCATTAGATTGGCGATCTAAATACTAAGCTATTTTCATCCATTACAAACCCACACATATATATATATATATATATATATATATATATATAATATATATATATATATATATATATATATATAGATAGATAGCTATTATGTGGGTTTGTAATGGATTAAAACAGCTTAGTATGTGAAGTAATGTATTTAGTGTGTAGTATAAGCGTTTTTAAGCTTGTACTTCAGTTAAAATTAATGGTTAATACTGAACATCTTCATAGTCAATAGCCAATGGGTATATCAAAGGTATATAAAAACATATGGTATATTTATAGTAATTTACCTTTTTATCCTTATATCAGACAGGCTCGGTAGTGTAGTGGAGAACGTCTCGGCCTACCACCACGGGTGACCCAAGTTCATCCCATGCTCAGGCATGAAGGTTTTTCACATACACTGGTAGCTGGTACCATTTCCCTTGAGAAAGGAAATGGGTAATAGTGTCTGGTAATAAATTTTGGTCGAGCGCTATTGAATCTCGGAGCGAGAGCTAGAGAAATGGTGCTATATAAGTAAGCTGAACATTATTATTATTATTATTTATATAATAAACCTTTTAGACAGTATACTATTATATACACTATAATTGCACTTTTTCATAACCATACTTTTGTACAGTGTATTGCCTTTTTTAGGCCCATAATATTTTACTGTGCATAACTGATTTAACAAAAAAAAAATTGTGCTTTCTGGTTCAGCCAACGAGTCGCTCCGTGGTGCTGATGCTGAGGTGTGATATGTTTGACCTGCAGCCTGCCAGGGGTGATGGCAAGTGTCCAGACTACCTCAAGGTACACAACACCAAGTAAGTTGGTTCCGCCAGTTAACAATTTCAGAGTCCAGGTTCAGGAGTAATTTATAGCGAGGCCTTCCTTTGTGGTTAAGTGCTCCATTAATTACCCCTTCCATTCGTCTAATCATTACGTTATCAGAGTACATTTGGATATATTATGTACAGGCTAAGATTTATAATAAGGCTATTTGGAAGACAGAAGGGGGCCTACACTAGAATATCATGGGTGGTTAAAGAGGACCAATGTTTGATATTTTAATTCCGTGCACTGGTGGTTGTGTTAGCTCTGTCTGGAGGGATGGGTAATTGAAAAACAGAGTTCATTGTATTAAGATTATTGTTCCCTTTGGTCGAGTTAGAATTATACTGTAAAGATAAAAAATCAACTGCTACTTGTTTTTTTCCCTATTGGTTGAAGACACTATTTAACTTCTTTACCTATTAGCCAAGTAAGAGGAAGTACGAGAGAGGTGTTGTGGGATGTAGATGTGCTGGAAAGTGTGAAAAGGAACACCTTGAGATGGTTCGGCCATGTGAAACATATGGGAAGCGAGAGAATGACTTAGAGAGTGTACAAGAGTGAGGTGGAAGGACAGAGAGGGAGGGGTAGACCGAATGAGAGGTGGAAGGATGGAGTTAAGAAGTATATGAGTGAAGTATCTGGATGGAAGAAGGGGCGTCGACTGACTGGGGACAGAGGTGCATGGGGCCTTTTCGTTCGTGACCACTCTTTCGGGGATCACGGCGTCCGGCAATATACAGATAGATATGTAGACTTATTAGCCGTCCTTTTGTGGTCCAGGTGGTGATATGATATTATACTGACAGGTATTGCGGCAGCCAGATCCCCCGGACTTTCAAGATGGTTAACGCCAGTAGATGGAGGATTAGCTTCCACAGTAACGGAAAGAACAATTACCTGGGCTTCCGCTGCGTCCTCACCGCTGTCAACACCAACACCAAACGATGTGGTGAGTAGGGGTTATTTTTTGCCATGTATATGTTATAGTTCAGGAATGTTAACCCCTCCAACCCCAGGGATGCATGTTATGCGTCGCCTATGTATGTAAGCCACAGTACCAGCGATGCAACGTATGTGACCGCCTTAAATACTCTTGTCCCAGCAAGATGAATATTAAAGGAGGCGGTAGAGAATCTCCCCATCGCCAGTTGCTGAAAAGACCAAAGATAGATGACGCAAGACTACGCAAGAATTATATGGCAGAGAAGAAGTAAATATTAGAATCTACGAGTCGTGTCTATTCTATATTAGAGGAGTGGAGAGAGAGGCCAAGGTAGACCCTGCAGCTTCTTCTCTTATCTGCTTCTTCTCTTTCGTCTTGAGCTCGGTGGCAACGCCTACTTAGTTCTCAGTGGCGATGCCCTCTGAGTTGGCTGCTTGGCAATGCCTAACCAGCGGTCAGCACTAATGTAAGGTGGTTGGCAACCCGTATTCCAACCAAATGTAAATTCCCTATTTTGTGATCTTGTCGGTGTGGCTTGGTCCCGAGGCTGACCTACCAAACAACTGTAGTATTTGGTAGGTCATACGATTTCTTCTGGTGGTGGAAGTGAGAGGAAGATTGACTTCTTCATTGATAGGGGTAAGGCTGACGTTGCACTGGACGGGGCGAGTGTCAACTACGGTGATTGATGGCACTCTTCGGGGATCGAACATCCTGCTCAGCTGAAAAAATGGGGCCGCTTCGGGTGTAGCAGAAAACAGCACAGGGGTGGCTTACTTAGACTTCTCTGGTCTGACAATGGCTGAGGTGAATCTTGCGATCTTACTAGCGAGTCTTCCAAGTCTTACCGCTTTAGTTGTAACAGAAAATGGTACAGTGTTGGCTTACTTAGACTTCTCAGGTATGACCATGACTGAGGCGAATTTTGCAAGTCTGACTGAGGCAAGTGTTGCGAGTGTAATAGAAAATGACACAGGGGTGGTTTGTCTAGACTTCCCTGGTATTGTGTTGATGTTGGTGACGACGGAAATAGCTCGGGCATAACAGTTTTATCTTCCTGTCTTCTTCTTATAATTATCTACTTTTATTTATCTTATTTCCCTTACACCTACAATGTGTGGTGGTGGTGGTGGTGTAGGAGTGAAGTTGAATGGTGGTGTTCCATAATTGTCCGCTCTGGTCCCTGTCAACAACACTGTCAATCAGGCCTTCTGCACCGCTGCCGTCATCAGTGAGAGGTTTATCATTACCTCCGCGTCCTTCTTATTATCGTTCTCTGTCTGTGTCTATGTTTTGTCTTCCATTGTTCTTATTTTATTTACATCTATTATTTTTCGTTTCGTTTGTGTCATTGTGTTATCTTATCTTTTCTCCATTATATCTCCACTTATTTCTCTCCAGCGTGTGGTGGTGGTGGTGATGATGGTATAGGAGTGAGGTTGGTGGTGGTGGTGTCCCGTGGTTGACAGCTCTGGTACCCGTCAACACCGCCATCACTGAGGCCTTCTGCACCGCCGCCGTCGTCAGTGAGAGGTTCATCATTACTTCTGCATCCTGTGCTGCCAGGTATGCCAACTATCTCTTTATAGATTACAGTCTTGAGTGTCACTTCATATAAGTCTTTAAATTCAACGACGTATACTTAGTAGGATGAATTATTCCATTCTTGATCTTGATCTTGATTCTTGATATAAGGGCTGTTAGGGCTAGCCCTATTAACCTTGATACGGTGTCGGTCAAAGCCACAGCGGCTTCCCGGGAAGGGGGCTCAAACGTCAGAGACCCAGGAGGGGCTGCAGAAGGGCAACAACACTCATGGGACACGAGGATGGAAGGGGAAGATGAAGCGATGAACAATGGTACCCGGCAGGAAGAACATGTGAGGTGAAGCGAAAAGACGGGACAGAGGAGCCAACACAATCCCCAGAGGCTGAAGGCGGTGTTACGACCTGGCACTCGGGTACACAAGGGCTCTCAATCAGGACTCGAATACGGCTCGCTGCCACAACGGAAACACACGATCCCAACCCCTGAGTACTGCCAGCCGAATAAAAACACCAATACCCTCCAGAGTTCAATCTGCTATAACGGGGTATACAAGAACTCGGTACTAGTGTTCAACAACAGACTAATAAAGAGACAGGAATTCTCTAGTCTGGTCAACAATCAAACAAAGAAGTAAGAAACAACAACACCAAAGAATAGTGTTGGCCGAAGCCGAAGTAATTCACCCTTGACTAAGAACTTAAGAAGTCCTCCACCCTCTACTTCGGATCGGCACTATTACGTTACGTTAATTAATAGTCCTTAACCCGGCAAGCGCGATAGGCCTCATGGAAGGCTTCCTATAGGGAACGCGATAGGCCTCACGGAAGCAAGACCATAAAAAAAGCCTTCCAAAAAAAAATGGCCTATCAAAACAAAGGAATTTGTCTCTAGGTGAGATAATTCCCCTCCAGTACTCATCCATGTAAATCTCACCCACCCCACTCCCCTCCTTCCCCACCTTATTCCCCCCTCCCTCCCCTCCTCAATTATCACCTATTGTTCCTCTTATTATCATCATTTATCGGTTATTTTTCTCTCCCGCGATAATGTAGCACAAGTGGGTTGCAGAAAAGATCGTTATGTAACACCCAGACACCGGCCCACACCGCCCCGCTCGTCTCAGTTACCTCACAGACAGCGAGAGAGGAGGGTTGCCTGTGGCTCTCTCTCGCCTGAGATTATGACCGGGTGGCCAATATCTTCGTTTTTCACCACCCAAATGCTTTTCCCACTTATTTTAGCACTCTTGAAGGTTCATATATACATCATATATGTAAAATAAAAGCATACCGAAAACAAATAATGCTCTATATTGTAAATATAACGAATACTGTCAGAATCCAAGGCTAGAAATGCACAAATAACTACCCTAGCCCCTAGGTCTATTTCGCGCTTGTCAGGTTAAGCATCGAGCAAGGAATCTTCTG
Source organism: Paralithodes platypus (assembly GCA_032716605.1). NCBI lineage: Eukaryota > Metazoa > Arthropoda > Malacostraca > Decapoda > Lithodidae > Paralithodes > Paralithodes platypus. The sequence continues at coordinate 32,029,020 of CM064527.1, read as the reverse complement.
AAAAAAGTTAGATGCTTCTCGGATGCTCGTAAGAAGTACGTATCGGATTTTGAACAGTAATTCAATAAGAAAAACACTGGCAATTAAATACTATTAAAGGTTTAAATTGGCATAAGAATAATTAAAAGAATATGCAATAGTAAATGGCAAACATTAAAAAGAAGTACTCCGCAAATGCAACGGCAATAGCCTACTCGGATTGTGCTCGTGGGCCACTAATCACTAAAGTAGCCAAGCTTGCAACACATGAAATCAATCCTGCATAAACAATATCATACATAAGGAAAGCTTCAATACTATTCTGTATCTACTAATCGAGTAAAGTCTAGCTGGGGTACTGTGGGCAAAAGGTAGCAGTGACTGAGCAAAAACGGCTCGTAGCCTAGCGAAGTCCTCACAACTGTTTAAAGTATTACGTTAACACTAACAAGTGCACTTTGAGAAATCCAGATCCCTTGTATCTGGTTTTCTCCCGGCTCCTTGACAAAGTAAAAACAAGCTGTTAATAAAATACAGGGTGGTTAGGCTCTTGCCCTCACGCACTGTAAATTATTAACTCAACACAGTCAGCCGCGAAGACAACCTAGGCTTCACTGAACCGAAACGAGTATGCAGGTTTATCGCTTAACCACTGCATCAAACAACAACTCGTAACACAGAAAAGCCTTACCCCAGTCTAGCATTACCTAGACTAGCAGAAAACAGGAATAATAATAATAACACACAGGGAAATGCATAGACAAGTGCAACAAACATAAATCAATCCTATTCTAAGTTAACCCTTCCAAAATAGGCTATCTAATAGGCATGTATCTCATGAGAACTCAAGCGATAATACGTTGGCTGACTAGCTCTGCACCAACGGGACCATGGAAGTTAAAAAGGGTAGGGAAAAGAGGAGATAAGAATGTAAGGTAGTAGAGAAAGTTCACATCAGTCAGAAGAATATATATAGTTAGCAAGGGAAATGAGAAGTCGCTCTGCCTAATGAGTTCTGATCAAAAATGGCTAGACTTCCCTTTTTATACTCGGCCCTCTAGTGAGCCCAACGTGAACTACTAAGGACCGCCCACTGACAATCATTACGTAATTTCTCTCTCTCCTCTGGGATAGACAAAGGCTTTCCTAGCACTGAGGGGAGGGGGGAGGGGGGGGAGTGCTAGTGAGTTATGCCCACCTCCCGCATGGCGCACCCACTGACCCCCAACTGTGGCTGCCGCTTCTCCCATCATTACAAATAAGTTTTACACACAATACTTATAACTAATGATATAAAATAGAACTCGTTGACTCAGATGAAAACAAAATACATATTCATATTACTTATAGTACAACGGCTCACATGAACTAAGTTAGGAATCTCTACATAGACTACAGCCAAAGTTCCTGCCCTGACGATCCTAGCGAGAGTGGGGCATGACTAGGCGTTATGTACAGCATGCTCACACTGGACATGCGTCACAGCGGTCCTGGCACCAACGAGAAGGTGGGGCCCACAAAGGAACTCCGAAGAAAGCCGAGGATTTTGCCGGTACCAGAGCTGACCAACATAGGTGCCGCGTCACTCCAGCGGGCAAGCCAATGTGTCACAGGTCCAGGGAAGCGCCGGCCCCCACCAACCAGAAACTGGGCCAGATGGCGCAGAGTGGAGAAACCGGCACAGCCGAATGATCAGAGGATGACGAAGGCAGAGCAGGGCAGCATGGAGAGAGGGGATGAAGCCGGTGAGAGAGGCCACTGAACCACCGACGCGGCAGACACTCAGTGGGACCGACTGATGTTCGCCCAAATAAAGCCGCAGATTGCGCCGGGCACGGGGAACTTTTACTCGTGACCACGGACCAGCAGAAACTCTTATTCCATTCCTTTCCTATTGTTCAGTAGGTAAACAATAAAAGTTCCCACAATACACAATTTGTTAATATTATTCTAAATTTGTTAATTGTAATTGTGGGAGTAAAAAATGAAGAAATAGAGGCACCAAGAGTTTAACCAGACTGGATCAATCAGAGAGCTGTATTAAAAGTTGCAGATCGTGATCTCCGGTGCGGACATAAAGGTACCAACCACACCAAGGTAGCTGTGAGTGAACCTCTGCCGGATGCTGATTGGTCGGCTGTTCCCTATCCTCCTAATCTTCTCAACCAATCTGGTGTTGCGCATCGGCAACCTAATCGTACTACAGTAATAATATTGCAAAAAAATTATATACCGAATCTACACTTTTACTCTAAATTGTAATTATGTTGTTCCCCTTTTTGTATAATTCTCCTACTCGACGAGGCAGAGAAACGGGCAAGGGAACACAAAAGTGGCCCCGAACCCTGAGAATAGGAACTTAAATGTTGTTTCTGTTCAGAATCTGTCTCGTGTCGGCCGACCCCAGCAATGGGGTATGTGCCTTAGTATATACATACTAAGTATATACATACATATATTTTGGAGTAAGGGGTCGGGCGCAAGTTGGACTAGATAATAGTCCATCAGGCGCCTGGCCCGGGGAGACGATTAATATGAAGGGTGCGCCTGGAAGTGTGGTGGGAGGGCTTGTGGCTTTGGCTCCGTTGCATGTCTGCCTGCCGAGATCGGAACCTCTCCGGGTGGTCAGGGGCCGGGGGAGTGCTGGAGCGACCTTGGTGACCCTGGTCTCTGGGTCTTCTCCTGGGTGACCTAGATGTGTGTGAATTTGTGTTTTTTTTATCTGTGTTTATTCGTTGTTTTATGTTGTTTTTGTGTTTTGCCTGTTCTTGCTCTGTCTTGAGTCGGCTACCCCCAAAATGGGGATTGGGCCTGAGCATATAGATAGATAGATAGATATACATACATTCATACAATAATTTTTGTGTTTCAGGATCAAGTACAATAAGTATAATTACGAGGTGGTGATTGGATCCGAACCATCGCAGGACTCCCGCTGGGCCATAAGAAAGGTCTTCCTACACCCATCCTATGTCCCAGGTTAGCACCAGGGGGGGTGGGTTCACTTTTTGGTAGATTTTTAATTTATTTATTATTTTTCTAGTTTCCTCCCTAGACCAGAACTGATCTTTGCAAGTTAATTTATTTTTATTTTTTTTAAAGTTAAGGAAGTAAAGGAAAATTTTGGACAACACTAGACTAGATAACACTTAAGATCAAAAGTGCAAGAGGCTGGAGTTCTCGAAAAGGGGCTCCAGTCCTGATGCTATTGCAACTATTCTTGACTTACAGTGTGTTGGCTTAATAATCCAAAAGGGTTGATAGCCTGTGAAGTCCTATTTTAATTAACTATTCAGAAGTGATCTCTTTCAGGCAAGGGATTTTAACCCTTTGAGAACCAGCGATGCACGTTATGCGTCGCCTATGTATGTAACCCACAGTACCAGCAACGGTTGCGTCCGCCTTAATTATTCTTGTCCTATGGCACCTAGAGGGTTCAGATTTGTATGGGAACTACTTTAGGATCCCACGGGACAATACCGATGGTTGGCAACCCCCCAAGTCCACCTGTGTGTATGTAGGCACGTGCGGGAGTGATTTTCTAGTATTATGCCTACCAATCACCTAATGTTAATTGTGACTTTCCCCCGCTCCCCAGGACCACCAAATGACCTAGGTGAGTGGTTTTATGTTGTTTTTCCTTCATTACTAAGCCATCCCATGTTTTCAGGAAAAAATAAAAAAATTGACAAGTGGCTGGTCCTGGAGTGTATTTTTTTATTCAATCGCTTGGGATCCACTGGGTTAAACACCTTCTCTTTTCAGATATGGCCCACTCGGAAGGCAATCTGGCTCTCATCCATCTCAAGGAAGCCATTAAGTTCAAGAGAAAGAAGAAGGATGGCCAGGTGAAGATACACAAACAGATTGGGAGCGAAGATGATGACAAAAGTGATGATGATGATGATGATGACGTGGTTCCGGTCTGTCTTCCCCACCCAGATGATTCCTTCTACAATCAAGCAGTTGTCTTCAATGGCTTGGGGCGAACAGGCAAGAATGATTTATTTTTATTTTTATTCTTTACACCTATTATCAGGTTCTTCAACGTTCACATGTTCATTATACAAGTAAGATATGTGCATATGGAACATTAATATTGCTATATATGGTAAATATATATATTTTTTCCGAATTGACCTCTAAAGGGGTTGCATTTGCGGCACTTTAAAAAACATAGCTCTCGCATTTCCTGGGATAAGAAACATCAGGTCTTTAGTAATGATTTTGTTAACTCTTTCAATATTTGAGGACGCATTTTGACACTATTTTCTGGTTACCATTAGCCGATTTTATGCAGTTTAGGAAGGATCTCTAGGAATCAAAAGGGGTAAGAACTCTCCCAATTAAATCTCTAGCTCCTAAATTACGTTCTTTGTAAACTGAGTAAAGTCATCTAATAATGGCCAGAATTAACTGTCAAAATAACAGGCGGGTGCCCAACCCCGAAAGGGGTTGATATAGGGAAGCTATCCTCCCTCCTAAGGTGGTTTTCTAGGGCCTTTCCTAGCTGATGCTGAGAGGATTGGGTTCTAGTCATGTGGTGATGGGCTGGTTTATCAGAGTGAGAGTTGAGCATTCTCTGCCATACCCATAGCTTACTCTGACTGTTCCTTTCGCGTATATATTTTCTAGATCTCAAGTGGCGGCGTCTCTTCCATGGATTGACCTCCCTACTGCCAACCTAGAGGTTGGCAGACTGGGAGCCAAAGTGTCACATTTCTCCCTTTTCCCCTCGACTTTCCCTTCATAATTTTTAAGGGCACAGGGCCCTGGGTGGGGCTTTGGTGTCCCGGGCGTTTCCGCACTCTCCTCAACCCCTCGCCTGGAAGCCGCTTTGGTCACCTGGGCTTTCTTAGTGGTAAAGCTGGGAGGGTTCTGTGGGGCCTTGCTCGGGACCTTGGGGCTGCTCGGCCAGACAGCCTGGGGAACAACAACAACAACAACAGCATCCTCCTTGTTGCCTCACACGTTATATAGAGTGGAGAGGTAGGCTCGTTACAAGTTAAGACCATCTCCCGGGGTTCCTGTACTGAGAGATATGACGATCGTGGTGAGAGATATGATGGGTTAATACTAATAGAATCCTCCTTTGTCTTATAGAGAGCGGAGAGGCGGGGTCGTTGCAAGTTAAGACCATCTCCTGGGGTTCATGTACTGAGAGATATGACGGTCGTGGAGTCAGTATGTCCCCAGCTTGGCTATGTGCTGAACCCACCCCCGCACATCACCGCCCTGGAGCTACCACTAACACACAAACGCAGTATGCCTTCTGTCAGGTAATAATATAGGCTATTTTTAAGTATTTATGCAATTGCTTAAGGGGAGGTTCTTAGTTTGTTCCCTAGACCTCCATATAGCTTAACCCATTGGCTGCGGGAGATGTTCCGGAACGCCATGGCAATTTACAGCAATTTACAGGCTTTTAAAGCCTCTTAAATCTTGTAGAATCGAGTGCGAGGGAGTGGGAGCGCAACAGGCTAGAGATCCTATAGTTACTTTAGGATCTCTACAACAGGCCACACGTCCTTCCCTCAGCCAGCCGGCCTTGGCACTGAGGACTCTGAGCCATACTCTTGCTAGATATATAGTGCTGCCAAAGGCAAAATTTAATGTAGCACGACATTAGCGATAATTGCTAATTTTAGCGAATGTCTATGGTAGCGTTGCGGGTGAACCCCGCGAGCTACGAAGCTCGTTTTGGTGTAATTTTGAAGATATTTTCTTCTAGTTTTTGGCTAAATACATTTCATTTCATTCAGACACGTGCCTAATCAATCAGGAGTGCCTGAATGAGCCCTAATATGGCAGGAATATGCCCGCATCGTAAGTGTTAAAATTACTATCTCACTTAACCCTTTTTACTGCCATTGATCCTTCCTAAGCTGCATAAAATCGTCTAAATAAAGCTAGAATCAAACTAAAAAAAACATCTCCGGTACAGAAGGGGTTAATCCAGCACTGAAGTTACCGATTTCCATATATATTGTCCCCAGAGTGAGTTGGGCGGTCCTCTGGTGGGTGATCGGGGTGGGGCAGGATGGGTGTTAGCGGGTGTCGCAGCCTACAGTGACGGTGGCTGTCTTCATCAACACAAAGACAACAATAACACTCTGCCTCTTGTCTTCACCAACCTCTCTAGTAAGTAGGCCTATATGGGGGGATAGTTTTATATATGACGACGCCTTTTTTCCTTTCCTTCTGCCTATCATTATAAGGTAGTGCCGGTGAACTTGACAATAATCTTGATCACTTAACTCACTGGACCCCAGCGACGCACGTGATGTGTCGGCAATGTATGTAACGCTAAACCCCAGCGCCGCAGCACCTTCGTCGGCGTAGGTCGACCTTATTTACTCTTGTCCTATGGTAGCTAGAGGGTTCAAATTTGTATGGGATATACCTTATGATGTTGCCGAACAGTGGCAGTACTCGGCAATCCCCAAGTCCAGCCGCGCAGGTGGGGGACGCCAGTTTACCCACTTACCTTACCACCTGCTTTCACACTTTCGACCTTATTTACTCTTGTCCTATAGTAGCTACAAGGTTCAGATTTGTATGGTATGTTCCTTAGGATGTTGCCGGACAGTGGCAATACTTGGCAACCCCCAAGTCCAGCCGCGGGTGGGGACGCGCGGGAGGAGGGGGGAAGACAGATTTCCTGTTGACCTCGTGAGTGATACATCATGTCTGACCTACCTCGTCGCTACCCACGCAGGGGTGTTAGCCTTGAGGATGCACTGGCTATACTTGAGGAAAGTGATGTGCCTGATAGTGACACTGGATCGTCAGATGAGGATTCAGGGGAGGTGTATCGGCCAACTATGATGGAGATAGAGGAGATACAAGAGGAGGAGCCCATTGTTCCCATATCTCGTCGCCTCGCGATGTTGGAACAAAGGGAGGAGAGTGGGTATCGCTCCCCCACTGCTCTCAATGACATAGTTGACTCCCCACCAAGTGGGGAAGAAGCGGAAGAGGCTAAGATGGCCGCCCGTCGCCATGGTAACCAGGAAGAGTCCACCAGAAAATAGATGTGGATATTTACAGCCAGTTTGCTCTAGGCCCTTTTGAGTTAGAGAGAGGTCAGGGATCAAGATTATTGTCAAGTTCGATGGCGCTATACCTATAGTAGACGATGTTGTTGTTATTGTAGTTCCCCAGACTGCCTGGCCAAGCAGTCCCAAGTCCGGTAGACCGAAGCCATCCAGATGCTCGGGCCCCCGAAGGGGCCAGGGTGAGATGAGATCTGTCTCTGAGAGGGCAGTGAGGGAGGGGATAACCAACCCACGGGTTTGCACCCCCAGGCCAATGCCCCCACCGTCAAGAGCCCCACTTGCAGTGCCACCCAATCGGACGATCTCGCCAGCATCTAGAAGGTAAAGTAGTACAGGAAAAGAGACAGACAGAAACAGCTAAGGTTGGATAGAGGATGCCAAACCTGACTCTGGATAGGACCAGCCCTCACCCAGTAGTGTAGTAGACTTGTGGGAGTTAGACAATAATAACATTCTGCCTCTTGTTTGTACCAACCTCTTTATTAAGTACCCGGGTTCAAGTTTACTAATCAATATGACCTACGATACATAACCTACATTAATTTATAGACCGAGCAATGTACAGTTCCAGTCTCATTTCCCTCTCTCTTGCACTTCAGGAGAATATATAACTCTTGGCTTTCGCGACCCTTTTAAAACATTACAAATGATAATCATAAATGTACTTAGACTAAAATACCAGGATCTTACAATACTTTTACCTCCCTCCACCAACAGGATACCTGGGTTGGATACAGAGGACCCTGGGCCAGGATGGCACCTGTCAGCCTTAACCAACCCCTTCACCACCAGGACGCCATTTTGTTGACCTTTGCTTCTGGCTAACATTGCAAGATTTTATGCAGCTCCAGGGGACAGTGGTTATTTGGGGGGTCTATTCATTTATATATTTATTTATGTTATAGTTTCCTCGCTAGACCTTCATCAAGCTTAAGGGGGGTGACCTGCTTTTTGTTATTTCTGTCCTTTTCTCTCTTTCTCTGGCTTGTATCCATTCGGCCCCATTCAGCCAACTATCTTAAGACGTTTATCCCCATCTAGGTGTCGATTTCTTCCTGGTGAGCGATAGCGAGCCAGCATTATATGAAGAAATCCGGCTTCGCCGGAGAAATGTTTCTATCAAAAAATTTACAAATTTAGCCGGCTGTCAAACAAAAATAAAAAATATGCTGGCTCGCTACCGCTCACCAGTAAAAAATTGACACCTGGATGGGGATAAACGTCTTAAAATAGTAGGCTGAATGGGGCCAAATGGATACAAGCCAGAGAAAGATAGAAAAGGACAGAACAAAAACAGGTCACCCCCCTTAAAAGAACAGGGTAAATACAAATAATAAAAAACGTACGGTACTAAAAAAAAAAAAAAAAAAAAAAAAAAAAAAAGATCACTATTACCTACAATACGGCCCATAATCTTCTTCTATAGCTAACCTAAATTATTATTGTTAGTTAGTTATTTGGTCAGTCAGTCCGTCAGTAGCCAGCCCTTACTCCCACAAGGGGTAGGGAGGATCAGCAAGAGACACGAGAAAGGAAAAAGAGGTGACAGGAGAAGAACACATAACAAGGGGTATGGAGGATCAGCAAGAGACTCGAGAAAGGAAAAAGAGGTGACAGGAGAACACATAACAAGGGGTATGGAGGATCAGCAAGAAACTCGATAAAGGAAAAAGAGGTGACAGGAGAAGAACACATAACAAAGGGTATGGAGGATCAGCAAGAAACACGAGAAAGGAAAAAGAGGTGACAGGAGAAGAACACATAACAAGGGGTATGGAGGATCAGCAAGAAACACGAGAAAGGAAAAAGAGGTGACAGGAGAACACATAACAAAGGGTAGGGAGGATCAGCAAGAAACACGAGAAAGGAAAAAGAGGTGACAGGAGAAGAACACATAACAAAGGGTAGGGAGGATCAGCAAGAAACACGAGAAAGGAAAAAGAGGTGTAATTAAATAACCTTAACATTATATGAGAGATGTAATAATGATTTCATAGTAAATAGTACAATAGTAAGATGTAATATAATATATATAATATATATATATATATATATATATATATATATATATATAATATATATATATATATATATATATATAATATATATATATATATATTATATATATATATATACATATATATATATATATATATATATATATATATATATATATATATATATATATATATATATATATATATATATATATATATATATATATATATATATATATATATATATATATATATATATATATATATATATATATATATATATATATATATATATATATATATATATATATATATACATATTTTATATGTGTGTGTGTGTGTGTGTGTTTATGGGAGCCTTAACCCCTTCTGTACCGGCGACGTCTTATAACTTTATTTTGGCTACTATTGGATGTTTTCAGTCACTTTAAAAAGGGCCTCCAGAAATTAACAGGCTTCGAAATATCCCACTTAACCCCCATTACTACCTCAAATACTTCTTAAACTTCACAGAATCGTCTACATATAGGAGGAATAATAACAAATAATATTAAAACCGTCACCGGTACAGAATGGGTTAAATATTAATAAGATTACTTATTAATATGTTGTTTTCTTAACCTTATACATTATAATTGAATAATGGTTTTTATAAGACTCAACATTTTAAATAGTTCAAAATTAATATATACACATTGCTAATTGTATATACTGTATATATATATTTGTGCCTTCCCTTTTGTATTGCTTCAAGGTTTCAAAATCATAAACTAAATCCTATCAACTATTAACACTTATGCTGCGGGCATAAATTATCTCCGACTATGTCCCCCATATTAGGGCTCATTCAGGCACTCCTGATTGGTTAAGCAAGTGTCTGAATGAAATGCAATGTATTCAGCCAAAAACTAGAAAAAAAAATAGCTTCAAAATAACACCAAAACGATCTTCGTAGCGCGCGGGCTTCACCCGCAGCGCTACCATAGACATTTTGCTAATACTAAGCAATTATCGCTAATGTCGCGCTACATTTGCCTTTGGCAGCGCTGTTTATCTAGCGAGAGTATGGCTATTACTCCTCAGTGAACCGGCCGGTTGGCTGGAGGGAGGACGGGTGGCTCACTTGCACTAGATTTTACAAGCTTTAAGAGGCTTTAAAAGCCTGTAAATTGCTGTAAATTGCCATGGCATTCTGGAATATCTCCCGCAGTCAATGGGTTAAACATCCGTATTTGGTCTACCCATCAACTCGCACCACACAATAGGAACATCTCTGAACCACGCCTCCCTCGTATATATATTCCTGCGATCCCTCTTCTGCGGCTCCAGTGACTCCCTCCACGGCGTGAGGCTCCGGTGGTACTGGCCGTCTTCATCCAGGTCGCTGTCGAAGTAGGTGGCAGAGTCGTGCTCGCTCTCGTAGGCCACCAGTTGGTACCGCGAAGGGTGCTGGCCCCCGCGAGGATCCGGTACCGTGGGGGCGTACCTGGAATTCACATTGTAATATTAATCTTTTTACTATGAGAGACTTTTATCTTAGACTTTGGCATGTATTCCTAGACAAATCCCATTATTGTCAGCTACCAATCGTTTATCCTACCCAGCTCCTAATTTCACATATCTAGGTAAAATTGGTTTTGTTGCCTACCCACAAGACCCTGTCACTATAAAACATAAAGAAAATGGGGATAGACACTTGCCAGGGTAATATTTCAGCGAGGGGAAAGTCGAGATAAGTAAAGCGAAAGATGAAAGAGACGGCAAAGATGAAAGACTCGCTGCCCGAACGGCTCAGCCAATCAGCGCGCTCCCTGACGTAACAACCAGGTATATAAAGGCCGAAGGAGGGGTGGGGGAGCCTCAGAATGATGAACTGCAGCTGCCAGGTCACAGCCTCACCAAAGGCATCTTTGGTTGGCAATCCATCTATGGGAGACAACGTTATAATAATCTGGGTGGATGGGACTCGTCACCTTTTGTTGGCAACCCATTAAGTTAGTTACAATAGGACTTCAGAGGCTATCAACCCTATTGGATTATTAAGCCAGCACACTGTAAGTCAAGAATAACGTCAGGACTGCAGTCTCTCTGCGAAAACTCCAGTCCCTTGGCAACTCATCTAGGTGCGTCAACCTTATACAAATCCCTACTGCTTATCTAAGGGTGAAGCAGCTTGGTAATAATAATAATATTTATTCAGTTAGCAATTTACAGAGTTGGTACCACATAGTATGTTATAAATATGACATGTACCAGCCTTGCATAATTCCAACTAAGGATAGCCCAATAAGGCCGTTAGGCGTATTTCCATTGGGGTCCTTGTGGGTTTAGGTTAGCAGGGGGAAAGGGGAGGATAGAGAAATAGATACTTTAGAGAAAGTATTTCTAGGGGGTTATTTTAAGATACCTTACATCCTATAGTAAATATCAGTAATCCGTAATCAGTAATCATTTTAGTTTGGTTTGTCTATCTCTTATGTCGCATTTAGTAGTAGACATAAGCTTGGTGCTCCCTTCTCGCAGCTGTCCGGTTCAGGTGTTCCTTCAGGCTACGTCTGAAGGAATACAGTGTTCTCTTTTCACGGACTGACTGGAGTAGGTCGTTCCAGTCTTTGATGGCAGTGAAGAAGAATGTTTGCTTACCCTGTCCTTGGATTCTCGGGACCTTAAAATTAAACATCCTGTTTCTTGTATTATGTCCACTCCTCTCATTTGCTTTAACAAAATCACTCTTAAGATACTCTGGAGCTCTGTCATAGAAAATGTTGAAGGCATTAGTGAGCCTGATTTGTTTGGCCCTGTCAGAGACATTGAGCATACCTAGTGACTGAAGTTGTTCCTGGCCAACATGTGATCTGGGTCCTAGGTTCAGCATGAACCTAACCATTTTATTTTGAGTGACCTGAAGTTTGTGCTGTGCTGATTTAGATGATGCAGAGTACCAGGATGACACAGAATAGTCAAAATGACATTGAAAAAGCGCTTGGCAGAGGGTCTTTTTGGTCGCCGCGGGCAAGCATCCCACCTGTCTATACAGGTATTTTATACGTGCTCTTACACTTACTCAGGATAGATTCCAAAATTGTTTCACCTGACAAACTTGCGTCCAGTTTCAGTCCGAGATATTTAACTTGTGACACTGTTGTTATAGGAATATCATTACAGTTGACCGAGAAGCCCACAATGTCTTTCAGTTTGCGTTTTGTTCCACATAAGATGGCTTCGTCTTGCCCAGGTGAAGAGATAGTCTATTGTCCACTAGTCATTCACTACATGATGCTAGTTCTTTGGAAAGTGAAGCGGCAATACTTATTGGGTCTTTTCCTGAAACCAGAAGCACGCTGTCGTCTGCATACAGTAATAATTTACATGAGACGCTCAGTTCCATGTCGTTCACATAACAGAGAAAGAGTAAGGGACCAAGGATGCTTCTCTGCGGGACCCCACAGTTAATTGGCATAGGATCAGATATATTATCATCAATATTGACTCTTTGGGTTCTACCACTAAGATAAGATTTAAACCAGTTCACAGACCCTATGCCCATTGCTTGTAGCTTATTACATAGGATATCATGGTCTACTGTGTCAAACGCTTTTTGTAGATCAAGAAGAACCATACCGGTGTAGTTACCTTTAGACATTTCTTTACGAATGTGATCCGTTAAGTGGATGAGACAGGAGTCTGTCGAGTACATGCATCTGAAACCTGATTGAAACTTATAGAATAGATAATTTTGTTTGAGGTAGTGTTAAATTTGGATGTATACCGCTCTTTCAAGGATTTTAGATACAATACATAATATGCTAACTGGTCTGTAGTTGCCAACTTCTAGTTTATTTCCTTTCTTGAATAGAAGGGTTACAATAGCTTCCTTCAGTTCAGCAGGTACTGTGTTGGTGTTAATTGACAAGTTGATGATGTGGGTTAGGGGGCCTGCTATACCAATGGCTCCATCTCGTAGAAATTTGGCAGGAATTTTGTCTGGTCCTGTGCTCTTATGTACATTTAGGTTAGACAGCTCGTCAAAAGTGTATTTTGGAGTGCCATTTTGCAATCTAAATGTGTTCGGGTGTATGTCTTTATCTCTGTAGAAATTACGAAAGGTGGCCGTTGTTGTCGTGTATTTATTGAGAGGTTGAGGTAGGTTCTGTGCAAGTGTGTTTGCTATGAAAGTGAAGAAGGAGTTGAAGTAGGTTGAAATTTGTCGTTTATCGTGGCAAACCTGATCATTAATGGTGAAAGCAATATTAGTGTTAGACGAATCCCTTGTCTTGTTGCTGTAGCCTGTTGTTTTTAGGTGCCTCCATAGTTTCTTTGGGTTATTCTGATATTCCTCTGCCCTATTGTGAAAATAATTATTTTTCGCTGATTTCATTTTCCTACTTAGTTTATTCCTGGCTCTGTTGAACTCATGTTTCAGACCTTGATCCTGTCTATGTTTCGCTAGCCTTTTTAACAGATTGTCTCTGTGTTCCAGATGGTGTAGAATGTCATTGTTGATCCATGGGTCTGACCTTGCTTTAATTCGTATGTCTTTCAGAGGAGCTATTTCGTCTAGGATGTTTGTGATGATGGTTCTGAAGCCAACCCATGCGTCATTAACGTTTGTACTTCCAAACACTGGAGACCAGTCTGTATTCCATAAAATGTCCAGAAATATTTCCTTATTGTAGTTTCTGAGTGACCTTGTTTTGATAACCTTGTGATTCTCTAGGGTAAATTTTGTGGTAGATGTACTATAGTCTGTTCGCTGTAGGTAGGCAAGAAATCATGACCTCTAACCTCTCTAACTCAAAAACGACTATAGTAATTGAGCTAATATTTCTACCACTTGGGCAGAGTCAGTCAAGGAATAGATGTGGAAATTTACAGCCAATTTGCTCAAGGCCTTTTTGAGCTACAGAGGATAGAGGTCATGATTTTTCGCCTACTTACAGCGAATAGACACCCACCACTGTTGAAAAAATAGTGAGAATGAGGTGTCTGAATATAGGCAGATAAATATACTTACACAGCACCTCTGATGGTGTAGACGAGCCCGTTCATCTGTGCCCGTACGATCACCTGCCGACGATCCAACACCTGGCCCCCCTGGTGGGATTATATTAGTGCATTATAACAAACATATGTGTGAGAGAGCGAGAGAGTGAGAGAGAGAGAGAGAGAGAGATAGAGAGAGAGAAAAAGTGAGAATGAAAGTTATTTACATAGATACACTGGCCACGCAGACCTTACGATCCAAACGAGGTGGTCAGGATTTAATTCTAGTAGAGATGGCGTACCCGATAGAAAAGGAAAATTGAAGGAAAGGATAAAAAAGAGATAGAAGAAGAAGAAAGAGAGAGAAGTTTTGTCGCCCAATTTTAGATATTATTGTTATTCTTTGGTTCAGTTAGGATACATCTAATTGTTATACCCTATTCCAAGTAAATAGGCCAAAACACTAGTCTTGGACATTAACCTCTATAACTTACAAACGACTATACCCTGTTTTTTTTTTTCATCTGACAGTAAATTGCAAAGTTATCATCAAGATTTCTCAGTAATTTTGAAGATTGTGTAGTGAAATATGGTGTTCTACATAATACTTGGTCTTAATACAGAGACATGCAGAGACATGGTGGTTTCATATATTTCCATTAAATAACTATCTAGACATTAGCTGCTAAGGGATTCAATTTACCGTCAGATGAAATGAAAGAAAGTGTAGAGTAGTCGAGCTAATATTTCTACCATTTGGGATGGGTCAGCCAGGGAATAGGTGTGGAAATTGACAGCCCATTTGCTCTAGCCCTTTATGAGTTACAGAGGTTAGGTTTCACGATTTCTAGCCTACCTATTTGGAACAGGGTATAGAATATTCGATTTTTTATTAATTTCACCACACCACCAAACACCTCCAATTAAATTAATGAAAGCATATATTGACCTCGACGACGTATACAGACTAATTAAACACACACAACAAAGCCACTCCAACAGCTTCCTCTCTCTCCAACACTCCTTCTCCCCTCTCTACACTCTTCAGAAAAATAGGAAAAGTAGAATGTAGATACGAGGTGGCATTGTAAAGGCGTATCCCTCAATACCTTCACCTGACCTGACCTATACACAGGAGTACTACAAAAATAAAGTATGGCGAAAATTCAACCCTGAACATTGAAATAACCAGTGGTATTCGTCAAGGATGTACAGGGTCAACAACCCTGTTCAAGATTGTCCCATACGATATAATTACAAAACTTGAATCAGAGGATGACGGGTATCAAGATGACCTCTTCACCTTAAATGCCCTCTTCTTTGCTGATGATGGATTACTTTTGGCTCAGTCTCTACAGCAAGCACACGCTATGATTGACCTCATTACCAACATTGGACAAGATTGTGGCCTGAGCATCAACAAGAACAAAAGTCATACACTGATATATAACATGAGAGAAAAACCAGTAGAGATAAACAACATAGCAGTCACTAATGAAATAAAATATTTAGGAATAACAGTAACTGATAAGCGGAACTGTTTTAAAAAGCAAAAGGGTATATCATTAGAAAAAGCAAAGAAACTAGCAAACCTGACCTACCCAGTAATCTCCCAGGAGCTGCAACAAACTACTGATTGGAAAGACCTTCTGGAAGAGTATAGCACTACCATCGATACTGTACGGCTCGAGCATCCTTGGCTACACAAAAAGCGAAATCCAGAAATTACAGAGAATTGAAAACTCAGTATTTAGACAGATTCTTGGTGCCCCAAGGTATGCTCAGGTTGCAGCACTGAGGGGAGAAATCGGTGCTTCGTCCATGGAAACAAGAATCATAGGAGGACAGTTACAATACCTATACACTATATAGAAATCGGTGCTTCGTCCATGGAAACAAGAATCATAGGAGGACAGTTACAATACCTACACTATATAGACATCGGTGCTTCGTCCATGGAAACAAGAATCATAGGAGGACAGTTACAATACCTATACACTATATAGAAATCGGTGCTTCGTCCCATGGAAACAAGAAACATAGGAGGACAGTTACAATACCTACACTATATAGAAATCGGTGCTTCGTCCATGGAAACAAGAATCATAGGAGGACAGTTACAATACCTATACACTATATAGAAATCGGTGCTTCGTCCATGGAAACAAAAATCATAGGAGGACAGTTACAATACCTATACACTATATAGAAATCGGTGCTTCGTCCATGGAAACAAGAATCATAGGAGGACAGTTACAATACTTACACTATATAGAAATCGGTGCTTCGTCCATGGAAACAAGAATCATAGGAGGACAGTTACAATACCTACACTATATAGAAATCGGTGCTTCGTCCATGGAAACAAGAATCATAGGAGGACAGTTACAATACCTGCACTATATAGAAATCGGTGCTTCGTCCATGGAAACAAGAATCATAGGAGGACAGTTACAATACCTATACACTATATAGAAATCGGTGCTTCGTCCATGGAAACAAGAATCATAGGACAGTTACAATACCTACACTATATAGAAATCGGTGCTTCGTCCATGGAAACAAGAATCATAGGAGGACAGTTACAATACCTGTACACTATATAGAAATCGGTGCTTCGTCCATGGAAACAAGAATCATAGGAGGACAGTTACAATACCTATACACTATATATAAATCGGTGCTTCGTCCATGGAAACAAGAATCATAGGAGGACAGTTACAATACCTATACACTATATAGAAATCGGTGCTTCGTCCATGGAAACAAGAATCATAGGAGGACAGTTACAATACCTATACACTATATAGAAATCGGTGCTTCGTCCATGGAAACAAAAATCATAGGAGGACAGTTACAATACCTATACACTATATAGAAATCGGTGCTTCGTCCATGGAAACAAGAATCATAGGAGGACAGTTACAATACCTACACTATATAGAAAGTGAAAAGGATGAAGGACGTGAGCTTCTAAGAAGAATACTGCAGGAAAGGAAGACATTCAAGAAGGACTACTGGATCGAAACCATCAAGGAAAACATAAATATCATAGGAAACTACAACCATATTAAGACTATGACCAAAGAAGAACTAAAAAGAAAAAGAAAGACCTGGGATAGCAGACTGTGGAAGGAAGAACTAGCTGAAAAGTCAAGTCTTGAAATCTACAGAAAATGGAAGCAGAATATTAAAGGTGAAGACCAGCTTTACGACAACCGACCGTCATCAATAATCTTTAAATGCAGAACAAACAACCTACCTCTAAAAGACAGGAACAGACACCATGGAGGAGACACAGCATGTGATATGTGCGGAGCAACAGTGGAAGATCTGAAACACTTCATATTATGGTGTACAAAATTCGAGGAAGAAAGAAAAGGAGAACCACTATTTCAGAGGCCGTACATAGAAGATGAAGACAAGCTGATAGGGGAACTGCTCTTTGAGGAAGAAAAAATCAATAAAACAAAGAATGTGATTTACAAATGTTGGAGAAAAAGGGAAAAGAAGCGTAAAGAAAATCAGTGATATATTAAAGCAAATATGAGCACGACACAAATTGACACAAATTTAAATTGTAATTGCAATAGTTATCTATCTATCTATCTATATGCTCAGCCCCAATCCCCATTTTGGGGGTAGCCGACTCAAGACAGAGCAAGAACAGGGAAAACACAAAAACAACATAAAACAAAAATAAACACAGATAAAAAAACACAAACTCTCACACATCCAGGTCACCCAGGAGAAGACCCAGAGACCAGGGTTACCAAGGTCGCTCCAGCACTCCCCCGGCCCCTGACCACCCGGAGAGGTTCCGATCTCGGCAGGCAGACATGCAGCGGAGCCAAAGCCACAAGCCCTCCCACCACACTTCCAGGCACACCCTTCATAATTAATCGTCTCCCCGGGCCAGGCGCCTGATGGACTATTATCTAGTCCAACTTGTGCCCGACCCCTTACTCCCAACGACCATGTGGTCACTCAACTATTCACAAGCATTCTCCATTCACTCCTGTCCACCACCACTTCCCCTGCCTGATCTATAGTCATTCCTCTATCATCCAAAGCCTTTCTTACACAGTCTCTCCATCTCAATGGGGGTCTTCCTGCCCTTCTATCTCCCCTTGTACCTGACTCACATATTCTCTTTGTAAGCCTTTCATCTCCCATTCGTTCAACATGACCATACCAGCTCAGCACCCTTCTATCCACTCTGGCTGACAAATGTTCCTGCTGCCCCACTCTCCTACGTATCTCTTCATTCCTCAATCTGTCTCTACGAGTAACTCCACACATACTCCTCAAGCAGCTCATCTCCATCACATCCAGCCCTCTTTTCTCCTTTTTCTTCAGAGCCCATGTCTCAGCCCCATACATCACTGTTGGAACAACAATTCCTTGATACAGTGCACTTTTTACTTTCACTCCGAGATTTCTCGTCTTCCACATACTTCCCATTGCTCCGAAAACCTTCCTTCCTTCACACACTCTCTGTTTTACCTCCACTCCTGCTTATTGTTCCTCCTAGATATTTAAAACACTCTACTTGTTCCAATATTTCCCCATCCAGCCTCACATCTAGATTCACCCTATGCTCTCCCCTATTACACACCATTACTTTACTTTTATTGACATTCACCTTCAGTTTCCTCCTTCCACAAACCACACCAAACTCTTTGACTACCCGCTGCAGTTTCTCATCAGAATCCGCCACCAATGCTGTGTCATCAGCGAACAGCAACTGATTCAACTCCCAATCTCTACCATTCTTTCCTACTAAACCCAATCCTCCCAATAGTTATAAAATCATAAAACCTAGGAAAGTGCCGTTGTAAAGGAAAAATCTTTCTGACCTACAACTACTACTACTACTCTGACCTGATACAACACACACAACAAAGCCACTCCAACAGCTTCCTCTATCTACAACACCCCTTCTCTGCTATCTACACTCTCCCAGCCGTATGGTCCTAGTGTACTGTCTGATGGCCTAATTAAGGGAAGATGGTTCACTTTTGGGGCGATTTTTGCATGTATTCATTATTTTTCTAGTTTCCTCCCTAGAACTCCATCAAATTTAAAAAAATCATCCATTAGATCCCCCTTCTAGATTAATGTGTACATTTTTTTGGTAGAAAAGCCGGTTCTTCCAACATTACAGGCTCACTATCGTTCACCACGGAAAAAATCGACACCTAAATAGCACGAATTGGTCTAAATATTGACGACGAAATGGGGCTAAATGTCTTAAAATCGACTAACTAATGGGGCAAACATCTTAACATCTGAAAACTAATGGGGCTAAACATGAGGGAGAAAGAGGTACAGAAAACCGGCCCCCGGGCCCATCCCCCCTTAACCTTTTCTGTACCGGCGACGTCTTTTCCATTATATCCTGGCAATTATTAGACGATAGTATTAAGCTTAGGAACAACGTCTACCCATTAACAGGCTACAAACTATTTCAATTCATCCTTTTTGATATCATACATCTTTCCTTAGCTTCATAAAATCGTCTAAACGTAGCTCAAATCAAATTCAAAATACGTCACTGGTAATGAAGGGGTTAATGGGACTCCAAATGTAAGAAAGATTAGAGCCGACTCACCTTCCCGTAGCCCTGACTCAGTAACCACCACCACACTCCCTGCCACGCCACCACCACCAACACCGTCAACACCAACAGCGGAGTTCTGCAATACAATGAGATATTAACCCGAGGAATGCGCAATATATGTTTAACCCGTACAGTACCAGTGCTGTCCTTTTAACTTTATTCTGGCTACTGTTAGATGATCATATTCAGTTTAAAAAAGGGCTGCCAGCAATTAACAGGCTTGGAACTATCTCATTTAACCCATCTTACTACCACAGATCCTTCTAAAACTCCACAAAAATCGTCTAAATATAGCTAGAATAAAATTAAAAGGACGTCGCCGGTACAGAGGGGGTTAAAAAGGAGATCTGCAATAGGGGAACATCAGAGTTACCAAATCAAGTACGCTAGATAGTAAATAAAGGCCAACAATCGCTAGAATAATGCCATAATCTCTACATCATCGGCGTTCAAAAATGGCTCAAATCTCCTGTATATCGCTAACATTCATGGCGCTATATGTAAAATGTTGCCACTAGATCGAAGTAAATGCCTCTATATCTAGCGAGAAAGTAGCTAAATTGGCAACACTGGGGAACACAACTTGATATTAACCCGAGCAATACTCAATATATTTGCTTAAAAAGGCCGCATATGCAAATTTAATACCTTCGATTCTGACAGAATTAACCCTCTCACATCCTTATGACGCAGAGGTTGCCAGATTAGCAATAAGAAATAGATTTCTCTCACTCTTATAATTACCTCCCCAAAATTAGTTTTCTGCCCACAGCTAACTCAAAGACAACTGCAGAGGTTGAATTAAATAAACTAAAGGTTTATAAATACCCCTGACGGTAACAAAGGCTTTAAAGCAGTGGTTCCCAAACCCATGGTCGCGACCCAAACAAGGGTGTGAGCCTTTTTCTGAGGGTCGTGGAAGGGTCTGGAAAAAAAGAGTTAGAAATTACACTTTGTCCCCTTTATCTATTAGTATATTTGTTCCCTTTATATCTGCAGACCCCTCCGTTTATCTGATGCTATTACCCAATTCTCACCCCCCCCCCCCTCCACACACACACAATCTTTGACTTCACTGTCTTTCTGTCTATATAATTTTCTTAGGCGCATTGTCTAATTCCCCCCTTCCCCATTTTTCCTTCTTCTCTTTTTCTAGTTCCCTCCCTGCACCCTCACCCTCTTTATTCATTTTTCTGTGTCCACATTATCTCTAGAGTTTTCTTTATTTTTGTTGTATGGCTTGACCCTCCATCTCATTTGTAAACTCCGGTAAGCCCCCACTCCTCGGTCTTCTCTCTCCTTTATTTCTTCCCATCTCGCTTCCCCCATCCTGTTCCTAATGTAGCCTACCCCTCCAGTCCGTTTCTTTCTTCATCGTAAGGTGTACATTCAGTTATAATATGTTCTGTCTTCATATTATTGCCATCCCCCCCCCCCCCCCCTTGTTTATATCTGGAGCAGTACGGTCCCACCCCATTCCATCGGCTCGTTCTGTTGTTTGTTTCTAGTGATGCTGTCCTTGTTTTAAACAAAAGTGTTGATCCCCATCCCCCATCGTAGAATATTTATTTTGCATGCGTCTCCTTTTCCTTGTAATATTTTAGCAATGGTTTATTTTGTACTCCTTCCCTCTATTTTCTGTTCCCTTCCCCTTTCATCTGTTTGTTTATCTCTCTGATATATGGTCTTCCGTTGTCAATTCTTGCCCACTCCCACATCCCTTCCCTTGCTCTGAATTCCTTTCCCACTTGGTGTTGCGATATATTTACCCTTTCCAATCGTTTTCTACACTCCCTGTTCCACTTACTTTCACCATTTACCCACATATATAATTTATTTTGGCCATTCATCTTCTTAAATTTCTTCCAGCCTTACCTTGTACTTACCCTTTGCTTTCCCAATCCTCTTCTCGAATGTACTCCACCCCATTTCCCCCAGGATAGCTTCTTGCGCTACGTACTTATTTGCCCCAAGTCCTGCCCTCCCAATGTTGTTCTGTATTGCTTCTAACTTTCTTGGCTATTCTACTGTGCATCCCACCGGCTCGAATCTGCCACTCCTATTTTTCAATGGTATTCAAGAAGTTCGTTAATGCATGGTTAGTATTGTCTGCATCCTACTTGTTTATGCGTAATTGCTGGATTTGGTATGCCCATCATTATGATATATTGTCGTATTAATGCTACTCGCAGTTAACACTTTCATCTTCAAGCCATGGTAATGAAGTTATTTGTTACGTATTGCATGTTACTTCAAGTAAAACTTCATTATCACATTTAAGTTTTATTTATTGCTAAAAGTAACAATGCCTTTATGATACTTTTGCTTGTTACCCGTTTTCACACCACGATACAAGGAAAATTTTCTTTTTCATTTATCTTTTTTATTTATTTATTACAAGAATTAACAGACATATTTTTTCTGATTGGCAGAAGAAACATTGTCATTGTGATATTTATGTTCACTCATTACCGTTTTTTCACATCGCAGCCTTAAATCCAAAACTGTCCAAATGCGTTAATATGATTTGGGATTTTTTGCTTGTATGTTTTTAATGTTGTTTTACTTATTACCTGTAACCTGCAACCTATAGTCTCAAAACCAATGTTAATAATAATAGTTAATAATATAATACATTGATATAACAACAATGTATTTTTTTTTTCTGTGTGAATGAGGGAGACAAAAGACATAACTGCCTGCAGCGAGTGCATAGATATATAGATATATAAATGAGGAATATTTTTGCGTTTGTGATAATGTTTTTGACGGGGCGAAGCCACAAACTGTACTTTAACAGTATATATCATACTGTACATGTACTTTTTCGTTGTATGTGGATTATTACGAATAATTCTTGAATGTGTTTATTATAATTCTGTGAATGTGGGTTAGTGAGTGAATGAGAGGGGTTTCATTGAATGTATTTCATGATGAATACTTTTTCTAAAGCTTAGCGTTGTGGTAGGCTTATTTTTGTTAATTTATATCAACAGTCAGATTTATATTTTTACTGCCAGATAGACTGTTTGGGAAAGCGAATGTGAGTGAGAAAGATGAGTTGTGCAATCAACTATACGGGGATCAGCACAAGGATAAACCCATTTTGAATCGAGAAGCAAAGAAAACTCTTCTCTCTTTTCTAACAACCAACCTCTGTGACCAAGTATTTTCAGACTATGAAACTAAAGCAAGAGACCAACTTGATCCCCAACATCCATCAACATAAACCTATACTAGAGAAGCTCAATAACAAAATGAGTTTTCTTAATAATAAATATTTGTTTCAAAGATTACTGCACGTCAGTTTTTATTAATTAGATAACAATTAATATAATGTCTAAGAAAGTACATACTGTACTTTAAGTTTATGTTTTTTAAAGATAAGTATTGTTATTTATAGCCCAGGTGACTGTTAGCCATTACAAATATGATATTAAGTACTGTCTTCCAATAAATTCACGTTTGAGATATATATTTGTTTTTCATTGCACATAGCGCAGCTACTGTTACAAAAACAAGATATCAAGTGTTACATACTAAAATATATGTATCTAAGTTACTGCCTTGAAAAATAATTATGAATTACTATATGTATCAATACAAATATATAATGTACCAATCCAGTGTTTCAGGGTGTAGGGTCGTAAGGACGATGAAATATTTTATTTTGGGTCGCTATCAAGATAGTTTGGGAACCACTGATTTAAAGTATCCCTAATAGGCTCAAAATTGCGTCAAGGACGTGAGAAATTTAATTATATTATCCTATAAAGCATTATTTCTGCTCCATGTGTGTATATTTTACTTGTATGATGAACATAGTGTCTAGGTATGATTACACATAGTGTATTGTACACATTGTATGATTACACATAGACACCGGAGCTGGGAGATCATGTTTGTTTAAGACATTTTACGACAAACATTGCTGCAAGCTGGGAATGTTGCACGTCTCTACCACAAACCTCATCAGTGCAGGCAACACGCCCCTAGTCATCCGAGGAGAGACCACGCCCCTGCATATTACCACGCCACAACCAGAAGCTTCCTGCTGTCATCCGTTTGTAGTATTTTATTCTGAGTGCACTCAATACGACGGATATATAGGATTAGATGTATTGCAAGAGTTACAAGCCAAGTTGGATTGCAGCCAACGCCTTCTGACATTCAAGAAAAAACAAAATCAACTTCCTTTAACCTTACCTAAAGTCATCCCGAGGAACAATTATGATGCTGACGAAGACCAGGAGCCCCCACCATCACTCAAAGGTACCATCCCCAAAAACTACGACAATGTGTCTAGGTGTAAAAACCAAATATTTAGTGAAAAACGTATATTTGAGGCGGGAGGGGTTGGATGGAGGCGAGAGAGAGAGAGAGCAACGTAATTGTGCTTCCTGGGCCTGCTTGAGGCAGACTGACAGTCCCAGCTGTTTTTTGCTCATGTGAAGGGGACGAGGAAGTGTGGAAGACCATGACTCATCATATTTCATGCAGGGAAAGAGAGGAATGGCGAATATATGAGGGATTGTTAGAGGTCCTTCCTTAGCTGAATACAATCATCTAATAATTGCCAGAATATAATTAAAAAAGAGAACTGAATGAGTTAACTGGTACTGAATGAGTTAAGAAAATAGACTATACAAGACCAAGATAAAAGCCAAATAGAGTAAAGGTTTGACATAAAATATGTACTTACGCCCAATAAAGTATGGAGTCCCCCACCCTGACGCCCTTATCAGCCATCCTGTACCGACCCCAGACACCCATTATAGTGAACACTGAGAACACCACCAACATCCCGCACAACGACAAACCAAACCTGAAAACAAGTGAGGAAATAATAAATACACACACATACATGTATATATCTCTCTCTCTCTCTCTCTCTATATATATATATATATATATATATATATATATATATATATATATATATATATATATATACTGTATATCACAAATACACGTGAGATACTAAATGTTTTGTACAGTGGCGCTAATAAGTCATGTCTCAGCTTTCATTACGTTTGGCTCGCTCTGTGCTGTATTAATGTCTGTCAAATGTTGAATAGGGTAGGTAAGTGTAGGAACATGTTGGTATATCTCACTCAAAAAAAAGAAATGTGTAGATATTGTTGATACCAATTATTGATCAAAACATAATTGGTGTCGAGACATCACTTATTAGGCCGACTGTACTTGGTTTGAAACTTAACAAATCCACACAACTTACATATACTTGGTTCCTTCCAGCCATATCACAGCTCGGCGTTTTTTGGTCCTCTCCCCTCCCGGCGGTCCCTCCTCACTGCTGAAGAATGACGCGTCACTCTCCGAGGTGCACGAGGAACCCGAACACGACGAGTCACCGGAGGGAGCCATCTTAGGACCCCGCCGGAGGTGACGTAACGTGCGCACCAGGTCAAACCCTTCCTCCTCGTCTGAGTTGGCGCTCATGTACGCCTTGGAGACATACACATTTTCCCGTTTCCACTGCTAACGTGTGAGTTATTTGAGGAACTTTCTTCACTTCTCTTCCTATTGCGATCTCTGCGGCTATATGAGCGGCTATTATTTTTATCCTCATCTGATATGATGTTCATGTACGACCCAGAAAGACTACGTTGTATCCTCTTACGGCTGGTATCTTGGGGCTACTGGAGCAACTTCCTGAACCTGTCCTCCTCCTAACGCTACCTTGATGACTATTCGAGCAACCGACTACACCTTTCGTCTTCCTAACGCTATTTCGTCGGCTTTTCTCATTATCCTCGTCTGAATCGGTGGTCATGTACGGTACCAAGCGACCACCTTCTCTACTATTCATAATGCTATCTTGGCAGTTATTAGACCGTCTATTAATATCTTGGCTTGACCCCCTTTTGTTGCTATTCCGGCGTTTATACCTACGATGGTGTTTTCTTTGTCTGTCGCCGTTTCCACTAGTCTCTCCATTCTTGTTCCTGTCTTGATTTCTGTCCCCATCATCACCGTTGTTTGGACTTTCGCTAGTACTATCTGCTCGAACTCCTTCCCTATTGTTCAAGTGCTTAGGGTAGGGAGTGAGACTATCTTTGATGCTAGGGTCACTGTAGGTACATTTACTATTCCTACGACCGTCATTTGTTTCTGAATAGTCTTCATCTTCACTGTTCATATTGTTGGCATCATCTGCAAGGAAAGAAAAAGAGAACAAGCCAAATTATGAGAAAAGTGCAGTGATTCTTGAATGAAGAAATGATACCCACTTGACAGATAAAAGTATTTATTGTAACGACATGACAGTTTCGAATCTCTGGATCTCTCTTCAGGTGTAAAAAGGACTGAAGAGGACTCCGGAGGGTCTAAACTGCTGGGTCTTTGCGATAAAGACCTTTTTTCGTCATGTGGGCATATTTTCTCCAAGCCAATATATGTATGTATGTATGTCACTAAATACTCAGGCACATACCCCATAGCTGGGGGTGGCCGACTCGAGACAGCATGAAAAAGAGCATAAAATTAAGGTAATTTTCGACAAATATACCCTCCTGGCGCTGCGGTGATATACACAAGATACCCCGTCGGACAGGTATTAAAGATTGTTGTGGCCACCTTCTGGATCAAGACCTCTGACAATGGATAGATAGATAGATAGTGGAAACTATTTGGGAATGGTTAACTACTTTTTCATTCGCTATACAACACATTATAGTCCATTAATTCTAGGTTGGGCAGAAATCGTAACCTTTAACCTCTCATAACTCAAAAAGGACTAGAGTAATTGAGCTAATATTTTTACCACATAGGAAGACTTGGCTAGGAAATATGTGTATAAATTGATAGCTCATTTGTTCTAGCCCTTTTTAAGTTACAGAGGTTAGAGGTTACGATTTCTACCCAACCTAGAATGAACGGACTATAGTAGGCTAATGGTCACCATTTTTGCATAAAAAAACACCTGAGAAAACTGTTAGAATTATTACACTAAGCGATTATTACATACTTATTATGCGTACCATAGAGAGATGACTGAAGGACAGGCAAGGGAAGTGGTGATGAATAGGAATGAAGGAAGAATGCTTGTGAATAGATAAGTGATAACGTGGTCATATGGAGAGGGATTCTGGTGCCAGTTGGACTAGATAATAGTCTGTCAGGCACCCGGCCCGAGGAGCCAGTATATTCCAGGGTCCTGCCTGGAAGTATGTGGGCGGTCTTTGGGTCTTCTCCTGGGCGATCTAGATGTGTGTGTATCTTTTATATTTATTATATTTTGTTGTTTCTCTTTGGGCTCTGTCTCCAGTCGGACACCCCTAACTACGTGGTATATGCCTTAGTATATACATACATTATTATTTCCATGTTATGTTTGGTATTACACACACGAATATTACAGTGTATTTTCTAACCTGTTGATTCCCCAGGTGATGGCTTGGGGGTCTTTTGTTTACGTTTCTTCTTCTTCTTCTTGATTAGGGTGGATTCGCATTCACTGTCACTCTCGGGAGTCTCGGGTGCAAACAGGAGTATTCGGATTTCCTCCATGTCTTGTATTACGATCTTTTCTTCTTTCACTTCTGTTTTATCTTGAATCTTTTCCTTTGTGCCTTTATCGTCTCTTTCATTATCACCTTCATCTTCTTCTCCTTGTTTATCTTCTTGTTTTCTGGTTTCCATTTGGTTCTCTTCCTCACCTTCCGTTTTCTTTCTGGCTTCGTCTCTTTGATCATGATTATGGTTGCCTTCATTGGATCCCAGACTACACTCTCTATCTGTCCCCCCAGTAGCTCCATTTACTGCATTTACTTTAATATTCTCTCTGCTCTCTCTCTCACTCTCTTGGCTGATCTTCCTCTCTTTACCTTGCTCTAAACTCATAGCATAGCCTTTTTCTAAATTACTCAGGCTCTCTAAGCTCTTTCTACCCATATCACCTTCTTCTAACTTGCTCCAACTACCCCTTTGGCTGATCTTCCTCTCTCTACCTTGCTTTAAATTCATATGTCCCATTTCTAAATTGTTCATACCTTCTAAGCTCATTCTACCCATAGCACCTTCTTCTAACTTGCTTCTACCATCCCCTTGGCTGATCTCTCTCTCTCTACCTTGCTCTAAACTCATAGCATTTCCCTTTTCTAAACTGCTCATACTTTCTAAGCTCTTTCTATCCATAGCACCTTCTTCTAACTGGCTCCTACTGCTCATTTCGTCTTCTAAGCTGCACCTACTCTTCTGTACATCCTCTAACACGCTCCCACTCTCCATTCCTCCCTCCAAAATGCCCCTACTCCCCAACATGCTCCCTAACTCGCACCCACTCTCCTTTCCTCCCTCCAAAATGCCCATACTCCCCCTTCTACTCCCCAACAGGCTCCCTAACTCGCTCCCTCTATCCTCTCCTTCCTCCCAAATGCCCCTACTCCCCCTTCTACTCCCCAACTCGCTCTTCCCCCCACCAAGCAGCTCACTCTCAGAAAACGCGACTGAGTGTAGGGATTCGAAGGAGCTGAGGTGTAAGCGCGGTACCTCCCCCTCCTCCACCGTGGTCGTCATCTCTACGTCAGCCATGGTTGTGTATGCTGGGGAAGATAAAGAGGCTGCTGTTATTATTAAGGGGGGATGGGTCTATTTATTTGCTTATTTATGTATATTTTTATTATTATTTATATAGTTTCCTCCATAGACCTTCACCAAGCTAAAAAAGCGAGGTTACGATAAAATAACAAAATTGAAAAATAAATGAATAAAAACAAAAACAACCATCCCCCCTTAAAAGTAGCTGTGTTACGTATTCAGTATGTTACAATATAACCTTTTGTTCACTAATCTCCTACTTATCTATGGCCATCATCATCATCATCACATTAAACAATAGGGTCAACACAGCATTATAACGAACTTTACAATAATCTTGACCCCTTAACTTCTTATAACTCGAAATGAATGAAAGCAATCGGGCTGACGTTTCTATCATTTGGGAAGAGTCCACCAGGAAATAGATGTGGATATTTACAGCCAGTTTGCTCTAGGCCCTTTTTGAGTTACAAAAAGGTCAGGGATCGGAATTATTGTCAAGTTCGTTGGCACTACCTATAATATGCAATGATAGCACTATATTCAGTCAGTAACACATATTTATCAACATTGCCAGTTCTCTTCAGCGTTCGCATTCATATCAAAGTGAATTAGAACATATTGTATATGCAGTATATATATATATATATATATATGTTTATATATATATAATATATATATATATATATATATATATATATATATATATATATATATATATATATATATATATATATATATATATATATATATATATATATATATATATATATATATATATATATATATATATATATATATATATATATATATATATATATATATATATATATACAGGTATATATATATATATACTGTATATATATATATATATATAAAAGTCAACTGATAGAGAACACGGGAAATACGTATAGTCAGTTCACAACAATTAGGCCAACACAAATCTCTTAACCTTTCGTAACTTCAAAAGGGCTAGAGCAAATGGGCTGTAAATTGCCACACCCATTCCCTGGCTGACTCATCCCAAAATGGTAGATGTATACACGTCTTTTGTATTTGATTTCGGTTCCTTTTTGACGATTTTACGAAGCTTGGGAAGGATGTAAAGTAACTCAAAGGATGAATTGAGATAGTCTGCAGCCTTTCCATGGGTAGACGTCCTTCCTGAACTGAATAAAATCGTCTAATAGTCTAATAATGACTTTACCTCTTATAAGGACTTATAGATGATACACTGGTTTTCCACACACACACACACTCACACTCACTCACTTATACTCAACTAACACTCTCTTCTTGACTCATAATATTTGATAAGTCACCGTTTCCGCTCTGAGGATAACACACACATACACATACAAACATATACACACACACACACACACACACATACAAACATATACACACACACACATACACATACATACGTACATACATACTCACACACACACACAAACACACACATACATACATACACACACACGCACACACACATATAGATCGGACAATATTAGCTCTTAGCTCTCTTCTGGGAGGGTAATAGCTGGCGAGAGATCCTCAAGGATCCTCAAGATCGTAGGTGAATAACACACACATACACACACACATACACACTACACACACACACATGCACATTACACACACACACATGCACACACATACACACACACATACACACACACACACACACAAACACACACACACACAGGATAAGAGTGATTGAGATGATATATACATAAGTGGATATATTTGTGGAGTAATAACGTTAAGGGGGTAGTGCTGGTTTTTTGGGGGCTATTTATTTATTAATTAATTATTTTTTTTTAGTTTCCTCGCTAGTCCTCCATCAAACTTTAAAAAAAACACCCCCTAGACTCCCTTTCAAGATAAATTTGTACATTTTTCGGTAGAAAAATGTCCCGGCCGAATTACAGGCTCGCTATCGATCGCCAGGAAAAAATCGATGGCTAAATGACACGAAAAGTCTTGATATTGACAATGAAATGGGGTGAAAAATCTTAAAATCGACAAACTAATGGGCCGAAAGTCTTTCAATCTCAAAACTAGTAGGCCTGTGCTAAACTTAAGGGAGAAAGTGGTCCAGAAAAGCGATTACCTCCCCCTTAAAGGAATTTGGAACACACGTAAACGTACTCTGTGCAACTCTCTGGAACTCTCTCCCAGAATCAGTCTTTCCCTCTTCCTATGACTTAAATTGCTTCAAACTCCGTGTGTCCAGGCATTTTGGCTCGAACGTCCCTTGATTTTGGCCCTGTCACTCTTTCAACTCTGGGGGAGGCACTCGGTACAGGTAGTTCTGCCTTTTGTCTCACTCACTCACTCACTCACTCAAAAAAAAACAAAAAAAAAAAAAAAAAAATCTGAAATAACAGTGAACAAATTATCCCAAAACTGCTACTGGACTGAACTATCGCTCGCCAGGACAAAAACATCTCGCTGTAACTTTAGCCAAACTGGATATGGGCTACTAAACTGTTCTTCTCACAAAAATCCCAAGCTGCACTGCTGGGATCGATTTCGGGACTCTACCCACTGAGACGATAGAGGTACAGCGGACAAATAAGTGATGTCGCGGCACCAAGTATATTTCGATCAATAATTGGTATCAGCAATATCTAAGCTTCATTTCTTCATATCGAGTTAAATATACAAACATGTTCCTACACTTACCCACCCTATTCAACATCTGACAGACATCAATACAGCACAGAGCAAGCAAAACATAATGACAGCTGGGACATGACTTATTAGCGCGACACTTTTTGGGCGATTATTGCATGTACTCGTTATTTTTGCATGTACTCGTTATTTTTGCATGTACTCGTTATTTTTGCATGTACTTTTTTGCATGTACTCGTTATTTTTGCATGTACTCGTTATTTTTGCATGTACTCGTTGCATGTACTCGTTTGCATGTACTCGTTATTTTTGCATGTACTCGTTATTTTTGCATGTACTCGTTATTTTTGCATGTACTCGTTATTTTTGCATGTACTCGTTATTTTTCTAGTTTCCTCCCTATATATAGACCTCCATCAAATTTAAAAAAAAAAAAATCCAGATTAATTTGTACATTTTTCGATAGAAAAATTTCCCGGCCGAAGGCCGGTTCTTCTAACATTACAGGGTCACTATTGTTCGCCAGGGAAAAAATCGACACCTAAATAGCACGAAAGGTCTAAATATTGACGATGAAATGGGGCGAAAGGTCTTAAAATCGACTAACTAATGGGGCAAACATCTTAACATCTGAAAACTAATGGGGCTAAACATGAGGGAGAAAGTGGTCCAGAAAACCGGCCCATCTCCCCTTTAATATGTGTTCATTGTTTTTACATAGTACCAGCATAATTATCCCGTCCAATCTCTGAAAAAAAGGTTCAATGTCCAAGAGTGAGATACGGATATCAGCTAAAGGGGTGGGAGTCGCTTTTTCTGGACCCCCTTCTCCCTCGTGTTTAGCCCCATTAGTTTTGAGATTTTAAGACGTTCGTTCATTAGTTTGTCGATTTTATGACCTTTCGACCCATTTTTTTGACAGTATCAAGATCTTTCGGGCCATTTAGGTGTCCATTTTTTTCCTGGCGAGCGATAGCAAGCCTGTGCTTTTAGAAGGAACCGGCCTTCGGCCGGAACCTTTTTCTACCGAATAAATGTACATTATTTCCCTTGGGAGTGTTTGATGATTAATATATGTGTGTGATTGGAGAGAGAGAGAGAGAGAGAGAGAGAGAGAGAGAGAGAGAGAGAGAGAGAGAGAGAGAGAGAGAGAGAGAGAGAGAGAGAGAGAGAGAGAGAAAGAGCGAGAGAGAGTGAGAGTGAGTAAGAGAGATGATTTATTTGATATGTTTAATATACACCAACTAAAACATTAAAGTAAGAGAGAGAGAGGGAGAGGGAGAGAGAAAGAGAGAGCGAGAGAGAGCTACATAGATACACAGACCACACAGACCTCGGGGTCCTTACTAGGCAGTCCGGCCTAAAAAAAATTTTTTTTTTTTTTTCATATCACCCCAGCCCCCTCTGGATAGAGGTCAAGCTTTCAGACAGAGAGAGAGACAGAGACAGAGACAGAGAGTGAGAGTGAGAGAGAGAGGAGGGGGGCGTTTATAATCATCAAACTATAATAGGCTTAGGTCTAGGTCAATGTGGAGAAACATGACTAGGCTTATATTGGTTTATGTCACTGTTCACCTGTTAAGGTGGGTCACCTGCTATTTCTTCTCTCCTTTTCTCTCTTTCTCTGGCTTGTATCCATTCGGTCACATTCAGCCTACTGTTTTAAGACGTTTATCCCCATCCAGGTGTCGACTTCTTCCTGGCGAGCGATAGAGAACCAGCATTGTATGGAGAAATCCGGCTTTGCCGGAGAAATTTTTCTATCGAAAAATGTACAAATTTAGCCTGCTGTCAATTTTGTTTTTGTTTGTTAATATGCTGGTTCGCTACTGCTCGCCAGGAAAAAATCGACACCTGGATGGGTATAAACTTCTTAGAACAGTAGGTTGAATGGGGCCGACTGGATACAACTCGGAGAGAGAAAAAAACGAGGTGGGCCCCCTTAAAATGTAAACAGATATTTAGCTTTTCTTTAGTAAGCATTCAACTATAAATCTCGGAGATGGATTTTCTCATGCCCGAGAGAGAGAGAGAGAGAGAGAGAGAGAGAGAGAGAGAGAGAGAGAGAGAGAGAGAGTGAGTGTAGTCACAGTGTGTTTCGACTACTCTTTCCCTTGTCCACATGAAGGGGGAAATCTAGATGGTTGAACTGGTTGGAGGGGGAAATGACAGAAAAAAGGTTGGGAATCGCTGGCTTAGACAAAGACAGTAATTAACCCCTTCTGTACCGGTGACGTCTTTTTCATTTTTTTCTACCTATAATTAGAGGAATTTGTGCAGTTTTTTTCTACCTATAATTAGAGGAATTTGTGCAGTTTTTTTCTACCTATAATTAGAGGAATTTGTGCAGGTTAAGAAGGATCTGTGGTAGGAAAATGGGTTAAGTGACATAGTTTGATTAAGCCTCTTAACTGCTGGAAGCCCTTTTTAAATTAAAGGAAACCGTCTAATAGTAGCCAGAATAAAGCTAAAAGGACGTCGCCGGTACAGAAGGGGTTAAGGGGAGATCTCCACTTGAGGAATTTTTTTCTGGACCCGTTTCTCCCCTTATGTTTAGCCCAATGGCTTTTGATATTGTAAAACGTTCGCCCCCGTTAGTTTGGCGATTTTAAGAACTTTCACCCCATGTTAAAACCTTTCGTGCTATTCAGGTGTCGATGTTATCCTGGCGAGCGATAGCGAGCCTGTAATTTAAGAGGAAACGGCCTTCGGCCGGGACATTTTTCTACCGAAAAATTTACAAATTAATCTTGAAAGGGACTCAAGGGGGTGTAATTTTAAGCTTGCTGGAGGTCTAGGGAACAAACTAATAAATACCTCCCTTTAAACTAACCTCTGAGTGGGCTCAGGATGCCTATATATTAAGGGGGTAGTGCTTGCTTGGTTTTTGGACTATACATTTATATATTTATTTATTTTTGAATTTCCTCGCTAGACCTCCATCAAGCTTAGAAAAACACCCCCTAGACCACCTTTCAAGACAAATTTGTACATTTTTCGGTAGAAAAATGTCCCGGCCGAAGGTCGGTTCCTTCTAAAAGTAGAGGCTCGCTATCGCTCGCCGGGAAAACATCGACACCTGATGGGCACGAAGGGTCTTAATATTGATAACAAAATGAGGCGAAAAAAAGTGGGGTAGCCTAAAGCGTGAGGTAGAAACAAAATGGCGTCTATAAGCCAAGTGATCAGTACCCTGTGGCATAGAGGTACCCCCTGGGGGGAGTCTAGCCAAGGCCACCTCTACACATGATCTATAATAGCTGTCACCGAGTGTTTTGACTTACACTCATCATCTTTATCAACAACGGTATCTGGACAGACTGATAAGATTGTGTCTCTTATTAAAGGGAGATACTGTAGGTGTACTTATTTCCTCATTTATATTATTTGATATTATTATTATTATTATTATTATTATTATTATTTTTTTTTTTTTTTTTTTTTTCTGGACTGATAAGTTTGAGTCTCTTGAGGGGGGATGGCCGTATTTATTTGCTCATTTATATATATATATATATATATATATATATATATATATATATATATATATATATATATACTGTATAATTATATAGTACATTTTTTTTTCCCTACTTATCGACGAGAAAGATTAAGGGGCGAGGGAACGTGAAAGTGGTCCCGGACCCTGAGAATTAGAACCCTTGAATTTTGTTTCTGTTCAGGCTCTATCTCGAGTCGGCCACCCCCAGTAAGCCTGAGTATATACATACATACATATATACATACATACATATTTTGTTTTAATTTTCCTCCCTAGACCTCCATCAAGCTTAAAATTAAACCCCCTTGACCCTCTTTCAAGATAAATTTGTACTTTTTTCGGTAACAAAATTTCTACCGGAAAAATGAACAAAATTATCTTGAAAGTGGATCTAGGGGGTGTTTTTAAAGCTTGATGGAGGTCTAGCGAGGAAACTCAAAAATAAATAAATCAATAAATATATAGACCAAAACCATGCAACTACCCCCTGAACCACTTCTGTACCGGCGACAGCTTCCTATATTATAGCTACTAGTATACGATTTTATTTAGTTTAAAAAAGGGTCTCCAGCAATTAACAGGCTTCGAACGAGCTCACTTAACTCATTTTACCACCACAGATCCTTCTTAAACTGCGCAAAGTCGTATAAATATAACACTAATAGAATATAAAAAGACGTCGCCGGTACAGAAGAGGTTATTCACCCTATCATTCATTACTTTAGACTGTGTATACCCCTGGACCCAAAGATAACAGGCTCAGTGACCTTCTGGCTGTCGGTCTAAGTGGACGTGTG
This sequence comes from Paralithodes platypus, assembly GCA_032716605.1. Lineage (NCBI taxonomy): Eukaryota > Metazoa > Arthropoda > Malacostraca > Decapoda > Lithodidae > Paralithodes > Paralithodes platypus. Next base: position 31,993,879 of record CM064527.1, on the reverse strand, counting down.
ATTAGGTTCCTCCGCAAAACAGGAGAGGAGAAAACACCTAGAAAGTGTATACAGTAGTAGAAAGGGAGAGGGAGTGAGAGAGAGAGAGATAGTGAGTTAGACAGGATGTGGGTACTCATAACTCTCACAACACTACTACTGGCTTGGATACTTCACCTCACAATCTTCACACGTAAGTAATAATTATGAGAAAACTTATATGTATGTATGTATGTATTGTGACGCACCCCAGTGCTGGGCAACGCAACCTGATTGTACTCCTTGGTACTCCACTGTACCGCCCGTGATCTGGCTACCGTCAGCCGCTATGTATATTGAGTGTGACAACTTATAACTATGTTCTTTGTATCTCTGCAAAGGTCTCGTCATGTGCTAACCAGTGGTGGGTTTTGTTTTAAGCCATGTCGAGACCTTCCATTTAATATGTAGTATCAATAGAGAAGTTGATAGATAGGATAATGGGAATTCAGAGAGAGAGAGTGAGTTGGGCTTCAGAGCAAGAGGGTAGCAACACGCCGCGCTGCCGGCCGGGTGGTTGCCAGACGTATGGACTGGTTGGCAGCCTTGCCCTTATAGCTAGGCGCGATAGGGTTGGTAGTCCATTGTTGCCTGCCTGGGCTGGGCCCATGTTGTCGTACAGCACACTGCCTGGAGGTTGGCTGTGTGTTCCTGGACTAGGTTGCCTAGAACCTTTGAGATTCTAACATCCCTTGCTCTCTCTCCCCACTTCTCACGGTTGCACTCTTTCTCTCTGACGACATTACTCTCATTTCATTCTTCTCTCTATTTAAATGCATAACCTTCCCTTGAGGTCCTAAAGGAGTTTCAGCACTCACCTCTCGTATTACTCTTAGGACAAGCATATATTTACATGTATTAGATTTAAGGGGTTAATGTGAACAGCGATCTTCTTGATGAGGATAGTTGGTGAACGTTCTACATGTTCACGAGTTATATGCCCTGCTCATCATCCCATTTGTGACTAGACTGGTGCCATGTGTAAGAGCCCGACCATGCCCAGGAGTTGTCTGTAGAGGGACGAGGACTTAGCCTTGATTTGCATACCGAGCCAGGAGCGAGTGTAGCACCCGAGACTACAGCTCGCTCGTAGTGCCGGTATAGTAGAGTAACGTAATTTATCTGTCCTTGTGTTCTCTACAGTCTTCTCCTGGGTTCTCGCTTTCGGTGCTGGGACTCGTTGTTCCTGTGACTTGGCCTGCTAGCTAGAACACATGGGGATGATGAGTGGGATATATCTTTATTTTACTATGCATTGCAGCTCTCTTTAAGTATATATCTATAACACTTTACAATACACATTACTCACACACAAGACAACACTATTAATACTTTCATGTATCAATTAACTGCACTGTCGTTTTGCTGCTGTGTCCGGAGTTCTGTTGCGTAGGGCGCATACGGACTCGGAGGGGAGACAGAGTGAGAGAAGCGAAGTAGCCTATGCGGTAGTAGGCTACCGGCGCAGTACTGTTGCCTGCAACCTTTTAGTTATTCCAAGTATAGATTCATTATTATAATAAGTGACTACTATTTATGTTCCTCCCATGTGTATTATTAGGTATCTACTGGATCATGAACATCTTGTATGCTACATGCTAGTGCATGTTAGTAGGGGACAGTTAGTGTAGTGCACGCGCTTTCAAGTAGGCGTGTACATTTGTCATTTAGCATTTCACTGTCATACCTTTAGCCTGCTTCTATTCTACATTATTAGAGGCTTAATATTAACGTAGTTTCTTGAGTATTGCATTTCTTTAGTAATAACGTAACCTATAAATGTCTGAGGGAGTTTAGCCTCATAGCCTACCCCTGTTGTACACTTTCGCCGAGTTAAGGTACCTCGTTACCGTAGACGATAACTCTGTAGGGCGTTGGTGCTTTTGTTGTCTGGAGCATATAGTATTTGGGACTGGAATCGAGCGTGTCGTTGTCACTTAAGCCATTTCTGTCCTACGATCAAGAATCCCGAATATGTATTGCCGATCCAGCCGTAACAAAATGGCGACCTTGCACAAGATTCAGTAGTATCCTATCACATGTTTTTTGGAGAACTATTCTATGCTACCTAGTAGAGCTGGCTAGAATTTTCTTGCATATTGGAGGAATTTTTATTGTGTCATTATTGTATTGGTGGACTTGCAGATTGTTTCGTTAGGTGTCTAGAGTAGAGTCATTCAAGCATCTTTAACATTTTGTGAGTCGAGACTGCAATTAGTAATAAGCACTTTTTTTTGTTTATGAACAGCAATTGTATAACCAGCACTATGTCTAATGACTCATCATTTACGGGGGAGGATAACACGGTACAGCCTAGTGACCAGCAAGTACAGCAGATATTTAGGGAGGGGAGTGTTATAAGTGGAGAGAGGGATGCCCGGGCATTTTTGCAGACACCTTTGACCGAACAGCGCCTGCAGGCTATTGATTGTTACGGTCTTCGCTGTTTAGCCACGGTTTTGGGGCGGGACTGTCCTGACAGTTGGCCCAAGAAGAATTTGGTGGCATGTTTGTTGGGTGATGGCGATGGGGCGGTGGGTGGAGTGGGGTCTTGGGGGGTTCCCTCCAAGCCTCCATTCCACTCTACCCCTGAGCTGGGCCCTCAGCCAGCGAGTCTTAGCACGATGCAGCAGGAGGGTTCTCAATGGCAAGCTGGCTTACCCGTAAACACGTCTCGGTGTGGATCCCCCATTTTGTGCTCTCCCCCCCCAGGCCTGTCTCCTGAGATGTTATTTCAGCTAGAACTAGCTAAGTTTAAGCTGCAGGAGACTCAGATACAACAGGCTAGTATAGAACGCATAGAGGTTGCTAGAATCCAAGCCAATCAGGATGCAACCAGGTACCAGGCTGAAATGGATGTCGAGAAGTCTAGAGTAGAGACCACGGGGCGTCATCTCGGTGGTGGGCACCGGGTTACAGACTCACTTTCGCATTTAATTAAGTTAGTACCCGCATTTGATGAGACAGCAGTGACTGAGTTTTTTTGCTCGTTTCGAAAAGAAGTGTCGTGAGTATGACTGGCCGGAGGTTAAATGGGCAGCATTAGTTTCATCACGTCTAGTGGGTAAGGGGTTGAAAGCCTACGATGCACTGTCACTGGACGAGAGTGTCGTGTATGGACTGGTGAAGGAGGCTGTGCTCCGGGCCTACGAACTGCAACCCGAAACTTATAGATTGAAGTTCCGTGGCGTGAATAAGAAGAGCGACGTCAGTTTTATGGAGCACGCACGGGACTTAACAGATGCATGTAATAACTGGTTTCGGTCCGAGCACGCAGAGTCGGCTGAGGAAATTAAGCAACTTTTCTATCTGGAACAGTTTTACAAATGTACTGGAACCGATCTAACGCTGAACATTAAGGAAAAATGTCCCAAGACAGTAGAGGAGGCTGCCAAGATGGCAGACCTCAGATTATCATTGATTCGTGGTTGCGGTGCCGCTCAGAGGGCTGAGTCAGGGCAGAAGGGGCGCTATACCCCACCCACCAGAGTTTTCGATAATAACAAATCCTATGACACACATAACCACACTAAAAGCATTGCACCTAATAACACCTACAAACACAAGCCTCTCCCGTTTACTAAAGGTCAGGCCCCTTCTTCGCCCGCACAAGGGAAGAAGCCCATTGGGGATGTGAAATGTTACAAATGTCAGAAGCTAGGCCATTATTCACGTGAGTGCCCTAGTAACACTCCCGCTAAGCCGGTGTCATTGGTTCACAGTATCGGTGTGTCTCTGAAGGCTGCAGCAACTGCCCGGGGTAGGTTGTCAGCAGCTGAGGCACACGCGGTAAAGAAGCGTACGGAAGGCTCGACACCTGTCCGGGACACTTTCTGTAGCCATCGGGGACACGGGTTTGTGAGCTGGGGGAGTGAACTACGGAGGGTTGACTTGTTGAGGGATACGGGGGCTTCGCAAACTTTGTTGAGGAACTTCACAGGGAAACCGATAAATGCGGCCAGAGTTGTTGTGGTGCAGGGTATAAATGCTACGAGGTCATACCCACTTGTGAGGTTGGAGTTGAGAGTGGGAGAGGTGTGCAGGGAGCTGGATGTAGGGATCGTTGAGTGTTTGCCAGTTGAGGGCGTCGACCTTCTTCTCGGCAACGACTTTGCGGTGCCCACTTCCGGGACTCCACCCTTAGTCGTTGCCGAGAGGGCGGCCGACGTGGATGGTGAGAATCGGGAATGGGTTGGGAGGTGCCAACAGGATGAGATGGCCTGTGTGGTAACCCGATCTCGCTCTGCGGCTCCTGCACAGCCTAGCACTCAACCTCGGGGACAGTGGAGGAAGGATCCGGAGAAGGTTGCTAAGGGCAGGAAAAGGGACATTGATTCTGCTGCACTTCTCGGTGATTCGGTACTTGGACCTATAATAAACACGGGAGTTGACTCTGGCCCAGAGATGGTGTGTAACAAGGCAGAGTTGGGTAAGACTTCGCGTGAGGCAAGAGCTGTAGCGAGAGCCACTAAGGCAGTAGAGCCTACTAGCCGGGGTAATGTCTTATTACAAAACCATCTTGATGCATTGACGCCCGGGGACATTAGTGAGGAGCAGCTGCAAGACGCTAGCCTAGCTCGTTATAGCAATGGTGCCATAGAGTTGGAGGAAGATGGGGATGCGAGCCGGGAGAGACTTATAGGTTGCATGGCAGCGGCAGGTAATAACTTGGTTAATGCACAGGCGGTCATGAAGCACCAGTATGACGCCAAGGTGAAGCTTCGGGAGTTTTCGGTGGGTCAGGAGGTAATGTTGCTTTTACCTTTGCCTGGACACCCCCTTTCTGCCAAGTTCATTGGGCCGTATGTGGTGGCTAAGAAACTGTCCGACCTTGATTATCTCGTTGCAACACCTGACCGTAGGAAAAAACATCAGTTATGTCATGTTAACCTCATGAAAGAGTATGTGAGACGCCCCTCAGAGCCTCTCACTGTCCCTGTGCTGGCCTGCAGCGGCCAGGTTGGAGAAGGAGGTGGGGACAGTCATGCTGCTGAGGAGGATAGCTGGGACTGTGTCATTTCCGCGGAACAGTGGGCGGGGAATACTGAACAAGAGGCTAGGCAAGCTGTAAGTCACCTGCCTGAGCACCAGGGTGCTGCTGTCCTAGGCCTGTTCAGGTCATACCCCTCTGTTTTCGCCGAACACCCAGGTCTCACTACTCAGGTAACGCACGACGTGGACGTCGGTGATAATGTGCCCTTCAAGTCAGTGCCCTACCGTGTGCCCCCGGTAAAGTTGCCAGCTTTACGGGAGGAGTTAAAGTACATGGTTGAGAGAGGGATGATCACTGAAGGTTATGTGAAGTGGACATCACCCGTCACGTTGCAGCCAAAACCTGACGGCAAGGTGCGTTTCTGCATAGATTTTCGTAGGCTAAATGGCTTGACCACCACCAACCCTTACCCTTTGCCTCGAGTTGACGACAGCGTGGACAAGATAGGGAATGCAAAGTACCTTACTAAAATTGATCTTGTAAAAGGCTACTGGCAAGTACCCCTGTCGGACCGAGCTAAGCAAGTTTGTGGTTTTGTGGTAGATGGCAAGACCTACCAATGTAACGTAATGCCTTATGGGCTTAAGAACGCACCTGCCACGTTTCAAAACCTGATGAACGATATTTGTGACGAAATCCCTAACTGCACGGTCTACCTTGATGACGTGATAGTATATGATGACGATTTTGAAAATCACCTAAGGCACTTAGAGACCCTGTTTAGGAAGTTGCACGATGCTGGGCTGGTGGTGAACCTGAGGAAGTGCGAGTTTGTAAAGGCTACTGTGCAGTATCTTGGCTTTGTGGTCGGGTTAGGCCGGGTGTGCCCCCCCCTGAGCAAGATACAGGCTATCAATATGTTTCCCAGGCCCACCACTAAGCGCCAGGTCATGCGGTTCCTAGGTATGATAGGCTATTATAGGCGCTTCATCCGGGGATACTCTACTGTCTTAGCACCGTTAACTGATCTACTGTCGAAGTCAGTGAAGTTCTGTTGGGCTGCGGAGTGTCAGAGGGCTTTCGACCTAGTCAAGCACCTGCTGTGTACACATCCGATTTTGAGGGCCCCAGACTTCTCCAGGAGTTTTCAGCTGGCGACTGATGCCAGCGGTGTGGGTGCCGGGGCAGTGTTACTGCAGACTGATTCCGAGGGCTTGGAACACCCAGTGAGCTTCTTTTCTCGCAAGTTTAATTCGGCACAAAGGAATTACTCGACTATAGAGAAGGAGCTTCTGGCTATCGTTTTGTCGCTCAAACATTTCGAAGTTTATGTTCCAGCCTACGGCCCGGTAGTGACGATTTATACGGACCATCATCCCTTGAAATTCCTAAATCAGTTTCACAATCGGAATATGCGGTTGACCAGGTGGTCCCTAATGCTCCAAGAGTATAATCTCAACATTCAGCATATTGCCGGGAGTGAGAACGTGATAGCAGATTGTCTATCAAGGGTTGATGATCCAAGATAGTCGTGCACGGTGTGTGGGTTGAGCAGGAGTAAAATTAGGCTATCATAACGCCGTCCAAAAAGATTATAAAACAATAAAATAAACGAGAAAACTCTTTCTTTTTTTTAGTTTTGTAACTCTTTATTGTTGTAGCATGATGCATGCAATATTGTGTTTTATGTATAATTCACACTTCAGTTGTTGTGCACCTTTTGCAATTAGTGGCAGCTAAGGGTAGCAGGTCGGTTGGTTGCCTGTCAGATTTTGATAATGCTTCTAAGGTCGATTATCTAAAATCTTGGGGGGGCTGTGACGCACCCCAGTGCTGGGCAACGCAACCTGATTGTACTCCTTGGTACTCCACTGTACCGCCCGTGATCTGGCTACCGTCAGCCGCTATGTATATTGAGTGTGACAACTTATAACTATGTTCTTTGTATCTCTGCAAAGGTCTCGTCATGTGCTAACCAGTGGTGGGTTTTGTTTTAAGCCATGTCGAGACCTTCCATTTAATATGTAGTATCAATAGAGAAGTTGATAGATAGGATAATGGGAATTCAGAGAGAGAGAGTGAGTTGGGCTTCAGAGCAAGAGGGTAGCAACACGCCGCGCTGCCGGCCGGGTGGTTGCCAGACGTATGGACTGGTTGGCAGCCTTGCCCTTATAGCTAGGCGCGATAGGGTTGGTAGTCCATTGTTGCCTGCCTGGGCTGGGCCCATGTTGTCGTACAGCACACTGCCTGGAGGTTGGCTGTGTGTTCCTGGACTAGGTTGCCTAGAACCTTTGAGATTCTAACATCCCTTGCTCTCTCTCCCCACTTCTCACGGTTGCACTCTTTCTCTCTGACGACATTACTCTCATTTCATTCTTCTCTCTATTTAAATGCATAACCTTCCCTTGAGGTCCTAAAGGAGTTTCAGCACTCACCTCTCGTATTACTCTTAGGACAAGCATATATTTACATGTATTAGATTTAAGGGGTTAATGTGAACAGCGATCTTCTTGATGAGGATAGTTGGTGAACGTTCTACATGTTCACGAGTTATATGCCCTGCTCATCATCCCATTTGTGACTAGACTGGTGCCATGTGTAAGAGCCCGACCATGCCCAGGAGTTGTCTGTAGAGGGACGAGGACTTAGCCTTGATTTGCATACCGAGCCAGGAGCGAGTGTAGCACCCGAGACTACAGCTCGCTCGTAGTGCCGGTATAGTAGAGTAACGTAATTTATCTGTCCTTGTGTTCTCTACAGTCTTCTCCTGGGTTCTCGCTTTCGGTGCTGGGACTCGTTGTTCCTGTGACTTGGCCTGCTAGCTAGAACACATGGGGATGATGAGTGGGATATATCTTTATTTTACTATGCATTGCAGCTCTCTTTAAGTATATATCTATAACACTTTACAATACACATTACTCACACACAAGACAACACTATTAATACTTTCATGTATCAATTAACTGCACTGTCGTTTTGCTGCTGTGTCCGGAGTTCTGTTGCGTAGGGCGCATACGGACTCGGAGGGGAGACAGAGTGAGAGAAGCGAAGTAGCCTATGCGGTAGTAGGCTACCGGCGCAGTACTGTTGCCTGCAACCTTTTAGTTATTCCAAGTATAGATTCATTATTATAATAAGTGACTACTATTTATGTTCCTCCCATGTGTATTATTAGGTATCTACTGGATCATGAACATCTTGTATGCTACATGCTAGTGCATGTTAGTAGGGGACAGTTAGTGTAGTGCACGCGCTTTCAAGTAGGCGTGTACATTTGTCATTTAGCATTTCACTGTCATACCTTTAGCCTGCTTCTATTCTACATTATTAGAGGCTTAATATTAACGTAGTTTCTTGAGTATTGCATTTCTTTAGTAATAACGTAACCTATAAATGTCTGAGGGAGTTTAGCCTCATAGCCTACCCCTGTTGTACACTTTCGCCGAGTTAAGGTACCTCGTTACCGTAGACGATAACTCTGTAGGGCGTTGGTGCTTTTGTTGTCTGGAGCATATAGTATTTGGGACTGGAATCGAGCGTGTCGTTGTCACTTAAGCCATTTCTGTCCTACGATCAAGAATCCCGAATATGTATTGCCGATCCAGCCGTAACAGTATGTATAGATAGTCCCCCTGTCATTTAGGAGGAATCGGCCTTTGCCCGGGACATTGTTCTACCGAAAAAGTTACTAATTTATCTTGAAAGAGGGTCAAGGGGGTGTAATTTTAAGCTTGATGGAGGTCTACGGATGAAAATAAAAAACAGATAGATATATAGGTGTATTTAGGCCTATATACACAGGGACATACTCCATAGCTGGGGGTGGCCGACACGGGACAGAGCTCGAACAGAAACGGTATTTAAAGTTACTGTTCTCATGGTCCGGGACCACTTTTGCGTTCCCTCACCCCCTTTTCTGTCTCGTTGAGTAGGGGAATTTTACAAGGGGAGAAGGATTCCTAGCCCCCTGCCCTTAGAAAACTTACACAAACGTTTAAGGGGTAGGAAAACTTTTTCTGGACCCCCTTCTCCCTCATGTTTAGCATATTAGTTTCGAGATTTTAAGACGTCTAGTTTCCGATTCCAGTGCAAATTATCCCAGAAATGTTGCCAGAAAAATGTTGATTATCGAATGTTGACTATAAAAGCTCTCGTGTGATACCGGCTTTATTACTGTTACCCTATTCCGTAACCAGCCTGCTGTCATCGTTTATTGTACAGTTGGCCAAATAAGTCGTGTCGCCGCTGTCATAACGTTTTGCTCACTGTATGCTATATTAATGTCTGTCAGATGTTGAATAGGGTGTGTACAGATAGGAACATGTCATACAACTCACCAGGGATTCGAACCTTGGACCTAGGGATCAACAGGCACTCGTGCTAACCACTACACCACACTGGCCACAAAAGAGGTCTTGCAACCTGGCAACAGCTGTTACCCAGGATCTGTCTAGGTAGACATCCATCCACCCACAGACATTTTTACACAAGATACCCCCTACCAGTGAAGTATATTGGCAGCTCCCAGTCCGTGGGAAATCATATAATCTTTATATCAAGTAATGCCACTTGAGAAAAAACTCATACAACCCACCCGGGATTCGAACCCTGGACCTTGAGATCAACTGACACTCTTGCTAACCACTACACCACACCAAACTCATAATACACACAATATCAATTAGAATAGTTGTGCAGAACTACAAGGAGACCTAGACAGAATCCATAACTGGAGTAAAACATGGGAGATGGAATTATATGCTAAAAAGTGTCACGTCTTAGAAATAGGGAAGAGTGGCAGAAGACCAAATGGAAGCTGTTGGTTAGGAAATGAGGAAATCAGCAAGGCAAGCATGGAAAAGGACCTAGGAGTGATTATCCAAGAAAACTTATCCCCTGAGAAGCACTTCACAGTTGGAGCAACATATAGATTAATAACAAGTATGAGAGTATCCATTATAGGTATAAGTTGTGTTTTCCCTGTTCTTGCTCTGTCTTGAATCGGCTACCCCCAACATGGGGATTGGGCCTGAGCATATAGATAGATAGATAGATAGATGAGAGTAGCATTCAATTATTTGGATAAAAGTATTCTAAACCAGATAATCACATCTATGATTGGAATAGATTGAAATATGCAGTGGTAGTATGGAGGTGGCCGCAACTCTAGACAGAGCCTGAATAGAAACAACATTTATAGGTCCAATTCTCAGGGTCTAGGACCACTTTTGCGTTCCCTCGCCCCTTAGGCTACTCTTTCTCGAGTAGCCTAGTAGTTGAATTTTACAAAGGGAGGAGGATTCCTAGCCTCCTACCCCCAGAAGGAAAAGTCTATCTATGTATTTATCTATCTATCTATTTGATCAGGCCCATTCCCCATTTTTTATTTTATTTTATTTGTTTTACTGGGGGTGGCCAACTCGAGACAGAGCCCAACACAACACAACAATACAAACAATGAACACACAAAAACACTAGGTCACCCAGGAGAAGACCCAGAGACCAGGGATCACCAAGGTCACTCCAGCAAACGTATATAAGGAAAAGTAGGACAACAAAATCAAAGAGACGCCAGAAGAAAGAACACAGGTGTTGAAAATGGTTCTATTTAACCCCTTCCTTACAGAGGATGTACTATTTTGTGTTATTCCAGCAATATTTAGACGATTTTATGCAGCTAGCCTAAGGAGGAAACTATGATCAAATGATCTGTGCAATAGGTGTTAACCAACATTGAGCAATAGCCTTAGTTAGCCTATCTGTGTTATATTGTGACAAAATGTGATATGTGCTCTATTCTGTAAGTAGGCCTACTGTATTTTTTATTTTATTGTGTCTTTATTAATATATCTTTGTGTATAATTATTATCTGTGCTCTGACGAGAAGTGTATGTGATATGGACCATTAGGTCGTACTGTATTTATACTGTATCTATCTTATGTGTCTGGAATAAAGAATTATTATTATTATTATTATTATTATTATGGTACTTAAAATGGATATGTGAGATAGTTTGAAGACTTTTAATTGCTACACGTCCTCCCTAAGCTGGATAAAATCGCCAAATAATGTCCAGATTGTACCACTCGGTACTAAAGGCATGAGACAACTAAAATAACCAAAGCAAGAAAATTCGGGATGGGCCGTTGAAAAGGCCTATAGCTTCCGCAAGTCGCAGATGATCAACTGAATCAAACACAGTACAGACTAATAACACACATAATAAAACCACCCCAACAGCTTCCTCTCTCTCCAACACCCCTTCTCCTCTCTCTACACTCTTCAGATAAAATAGGAAAAGTAGACAAGTAGCTGCGAGGTGCCATTGTATAGGCTTATCCCTCAATACCTTCAACTGACCTGACAGGCTGACACAAATCAGAAATAAAAGGAGAAGGAGAACTTTACGAGAAGCTTCAGTTGTTGTTGTTGTTGTTGTAGCTTCAGTTATACTTTATAGGTGTAGATCAAACAATTTAAACTTAATAGGCAGGAACAGGCATGTAGGAGGAGATATAAGATGCCTACTCTGTTTAGACTGTAATGCTGAGGTAGAGAATATAAACCACTTTATTTTATGGTGCCCTATATACTTTTTTTTTTTTTTTTTTTTTTTCTATGTGATTGAGGGAGGCAAAAGGCATAACTGCCTATAGCGAGTGCCTCCCCCATAGTTGAAACAGTGACAGGGCCAAAATCAAGGGACGTTCGAACCAAAATGCCTGGACACACGGAGCTTGAAGCAATTTAAGTCATAGGAAGAGGGAAAGACTGATTCTGGGAGAGAGTTCCAGAGCTCAGATGTTGAGTAGAAGAAAGTTTGAGAGTAACGTTTCACTCTTGGGTTGGAGAGTTGCACAGAGTAGGGGTGGGATTGAGTTGCAAGACGGGTACCACGTGCCCTACGTAAAGGAGGTGGTATGCACTGGGATAGCTCTGAGGAACACTTTATTATAGTAGCGATAGAATAGCGAGAGATGCAACATTGCGGCGGAGAGAGAGAGATTGCAGAGAGTTGGTGAGTGGACGGGAGTTAATGATACGAAAGGCCTTCCTTTCAACTTTGTCTAGGAGAGCAGTGTGAGAGGAACCTCCCCACACATGTGAACAATACTCAATACAAGGGCGCACTATGCCCCTGTACAGAGCAAGAAGCTGTGCAGGGGAAAAGAACCCCCTAAGGCGGTTGAGCACACCCAGCTTCTGGGAGGCTGCCTTAGCAAGACTGGTAATATGGTCCTTCCAAATGAGAGCAGAAGAAAAAGAGACACCAAGAATATTGAGAGAAGATGAAGGGTTGATTTTTGTATTGTTGAAGAATAAGGGATAGTCCGCTGGGAGATCCTGACGGGTAGATAGATGGAGAAATTGGGTTTTGGAAGCATTAAAGTTAACAGAGGTTGCTCTGCTCCGATTGGAAATAGTATTTAGATCAGAATTTAAGAGTGCTATGGCTTCATTACGTTTGTCGTTGAGGGACTGCTGGCTGGGGCGTTCTGAAAAACTAATGGAGTAGTGTAAGGTTTGAGTCGTCTGCGTATGAATGGATGGGAATTAAGGTACAGTTAAGGAGATCATTTATAAAAATTAGAAAGAGAATAGGAGATAGGACAGAGCCCTGAGGAACACCGGAGTTTATAGGGTGAGGAAGTGAACAATGGCCGTCCACAACCGCAGCTATGGAACGGCCGGAAAGGAAATTAGAGACAAAGGCACAGATGGAGGGATAGAAACCGAAGGAGGGTAGTTTAGAAATTAAAGATTTATGCCAGACTCTATCGAAGGCTTTCGATATGTCTAGTGCAATAGAAAAAGTCTCACCGAAGTCCCGAAAGGAGGATGACCAAGAGTTAGTAAGATATGAAAGAAGATCACCAGTAGAGCGACCCTTAAGGAAGCCATACTGGCGATCTGAGAGCAGATTATGAGAAGAGAAATGCTTAAGAAATTTGGAAGCAAGAATATTTCAAAAACTTTAGAAAGACAAGAGATAAGAGCAATTGGATGATAGTTGGAGGGTTGAGAGCGGTCACCCTTCTTTGGGACAGGTTGAATGTGAGCAAACTTCCAGCATGAAGGGAAGATGTTAGAGGATAGACAGAGACGAAAGAGTTTGCCTAGGCAGGGAGTCATATATAGGGAGTCATATATGTAGGCTATATATAGAGGAGAGAGTAAAGGAGCCTGCGCTACAACAACCATACTCGAGGAGGAAATCAAGTTATTGGAAATCTACTGTTCAATTATTATGTTCCTTCCAGCAACCAACTATACTCCTAAAATCGATTAATGAAATTTACAAACACATGTGGCAGTCAAAGAAGAAAACCAGGAGAGAGTGAAGAGGATGTTATATGGGATTTGGAGAGCAAGAGCCAAGAAAATGAAGGAGCTGGAGTACGAAGAAATATATTATAATGCAACAAATAAAAATACAATATAATACATAATTATATAACATAGGTCAGGTGAAACTGAGAGGTATTGGGGGATAAGCCTTTATAATGGCACCAGCACGTCACAAAAGGAAAATTACAAGAACCTCTCAGGGAAGTGCCGTTGTTAAGGCATTACTTCCCGAACAACATCTGATCTGATCTTAGTAGCATGAGGCAATGATAAAACACGAGAAAGAAGAAGTAGAAAAGATCAGAAGCAAGGGGAAAGAGGGCCAAAAGGAGTGGTATAGGATGTTAAGAGGTGAGACCGGTAGAGAGGAAGAAAGCGTGGAACTAATAGTGGGAGATAGAATAATAAAGACAGAAGAAGAAATAAAGATTGAAATAAAGCGATACTGGGAGGAAATAGGGGGAGTAAATGAACAAGGGGAGGAGAGGGAATGGAACTTGGAAATGAGAGAGAGAAGGCTACCAGAACAGGATAAGATGGAAATGGAAAGGGAGCTCACAATAGAAGAAGTAAGGAGAGGGATCAAAGCACTAAAAAAGGGAAAGGCGACCGGCCCGGATGGGATACCTAATGAAATGTACATAGAGGGGGGGGAAGAAATGGCAAGAAGACTGAAGAAAATGTTTAATGAGGTAATGGGAAATGAGAGAGTACCAGAAAGATGGAATGAAGCGAGAGTAACACTATTGCACAAGGGAGGGTACAAGAGTAAGAAGGAAATGAAAAGCTACAGGCCAGTGACAGTGACAAACACAATAGGGAAACTCTTCTGCGGGATATTGAAGGAAAGGATGAATAGAGCCATAGAGGGAAACGGGCTAATAAGTGATGAGCAGAATGGGTTCAGAAGAGATAGGAGGGGGACAGATAATATCTATATACTGAGCGAAGTGATGGGGAAAATGAAAAGAGAGAAAAAAATGGGTTACTGTGCATTCCTGGATATAGAAAAAGCCTATGATAGAGTAAACAGGGAACTGCTATGGAAAATAATGGCAAGGAGTGGAATACCAGAAAAGTATATAAACATCATAACATCGATGTACCAAGGAACAAAAGCGAAGTACGCGCTAGGAAATATAGAAACGGGAATGGGTAGAAAGCAAGAGGGGGGTAAGGCAGGGGTGCGTATTATCGCCGTTATTATTTGCGTTATATATGGAAGAAATGACACAGAGGATGAAAAGAGTTGGGGAGGGGATTCAGATAAACAAAGAAAGACTGGGGGTACTGCTGTTTGCTGACGACGTAGTTCTGATGGCAGAAACGGGAAGAGGGTTGCAGAGACTACTAGAGGAAGCAACGAGATTCGGGGAGGAACTTGAAGTAAGATTTAGTAAAGAAAAGAGCCAGGTGATGAAAATGAATGGAGAGCTTCAAGAAGAAGAGGAATGGACACTGGAAGGAAACAGAATGAAGAAGACAAGGGAGTATAAATATCTGGGGGTAACGATCACGGAGAAAGGGTTTGAGAAGGCGAAAAGTGAAAAGGTGGGACAAATGCAACAATGGAATGGAAGACTATGGAGCGCGACAAGGCTAAGAGCGAATAGCTATGAAATAGTGCGAGGGCTATGGAAAGGATTGGGAGTACCTGCAATAATGTACGGCTTAGAGGCGGTAGAAACAACAGAGGCGGAAACGAAGAAATTAGAAACGATACAGAATAAAATCGGGAGGACAGGATTGGGGGCAAATAAATACGTAGCTCAAGAAGCAATCCGAGGGGAGATGGGGTGGAGTACGTTTGAGGAAAGGATTGGGAAAGCGAAAGGGAAGTACAAAGTGAGACTAGAGGGGATGGAGGAAGATAGGTGGCCGGGGAAGGTATACAGATGGGCGAGTGAGCAAAGTAAATGGAACAGAGAGTGCAAAAAAAGATTGGGGAGGATAAATATAAAACAGGACCGGGTGGGGGGGGGAATTTAGAAAAAGAAATGAGAGAGGGGAGTGGGTCATACTAGAGAATGGGAGGGGATGTGTCAGAGAGATAGAGAAGGGGATAAAGGAGGAGGGGAGAAGAAGATGGAGGGAGGGGGTAGAAAATAAAGCCACGCTGGCATATTATAGAGAGAAGGAAAAACCAGCTAGAGAACTGTACTATGATGGGGGATGGGGATCGAAACTCCTATTTAAAGCAAGAACAGGATCGCTAGAAACAAATGAGAGAACAAGGAGATGGAATGGAGTGGGACCGCACTGCAGTCAATGTGAAATGGGAGGGGATCCAATAGTGGAGGATGTAGAACACAGTAACCGAGTGTACAAGATATAATGAGGAGAGAGAGGAGTTGGAGAGGTACATGAGGAATAGAGTTGGGGAGAGGGGGTGGGGGGAGATTAAGCAGAGGGAAGATAGAGGGGTGGGGGCGCTATTGGGGTTAACACAGGAGATGGAAACACAAGACATGGAGATGATGAAGAGGATATTGGAGAAAATGTGGAGGAAGAGAAATGAGTGAGGGGGGGGGGGGGGGGAGGGGGGAGGAAGTGAGGGGGGGTTTATACAAACAAAACAAAAACTGTCTCTTAAACTATCCTTCTACTCTAAACTTTCCCTCCTACTAAAGTTTCTGAGCCAGTACCGATACAAAGGTCAGCCCTGCGGATCTGCACGGTCTGCGGGCGGGTTCAAAAGAAGAAGAAGAAGAAGGGGGCATGGGGGTATGGCAGTCGGCCAGCTCCGGAGCTCCGTAAATAATTGTGTTTTTCCCGGGATTGAGATACGTTATGTCCTACAAACTGAAGTATAGTGATATATTATAACACCTACGTCACTAAGGTATGTTATTATTATATATGTTGTGCCACACTAAGGTTATTTAAGGAATAGGCCTAGGCCTAGGCTAGGCTAGGCTATTAGCCCAGTAGGGAGGGCGGTGAAGTATGATAAAATGTCGAGGGAGGAGAAACGTTTACAGTGAGGGACCCGCAGGGCCGCAGAGCGGCAGAGGGCCGCTCTCGGGCTGCATGATAACATTGATATGTGCTTTAGGACTAGTGGTTGGGGACAGGATTAGGGATGTAATGATTGGTGATCCTAGATTCCTAGTCTCCTAGATCTAGCCTAAATGAATCAAGAGTGGGTCTATTAACTACATGAAATAAAAGGTGGTTCCACTCTTAGATGCTGCTTGGATGCTGCATCTGTGATGATCTGTCTCCAATGCAGGTACATCGATAAACATGTCATATATTATAATGTTTATGACCCATACAGCAGCTGCAGCAGCACAGCTTACATCATTCCTATAGGCTAGCCTATATGGCATTACCAATACCATCGGATATTAGGCCTAGTAGGCTATTTGCGGCGTGGCATATCCTAACGTAAGTAACATTGTTGGATAATGGGCAAATTATTTGCCCATTATCCAACAATATTACTTAGGCCTATGTTAGGATATGCCACACAAAAAAAAAAACATAGCCTATTTTGTCATTCATTAACCTAACCTAACCTGGTTACCTGGGGGCTGCGGGCCTGCAGCCCGTCTATTTTGACGGCTATTTGTTCTATTATTTGGCCCCTGCTGCTGCTGGCAATATACCAGTATAGGCTAGGCCTATGATGATGACAATAAGTCATAGGGGGGTGAGAGGGGCAAAGCCCCCCTCAACCTATTATTGTCTCCCACTGCATTCAAAATAGGAAAATGATCGCGAGCATGCCGAGTAGTGTAAAGAAGGCCGGCGGTACGCCCAACTACTACATCCTAACCAAAGTCAGTAATACCAATTTTTGCTACATAGCCTACAAGCATTCAATTTTAACATAATTCTATGTGTTTCTCCCCAGGCTGGCGAGGGCCCATCTACTGGTTCCGATGGATCCGTCTGCTGGTACAGCTCTATCTGGAACGAGTGAGTCAGGAGAAGAGAGTGGACAACTATGACTTAAGCTGGACCGCCTCCTACCAAGACTGTGGCATTGAAGCCTCCCCCTCAGAGAAGGACCTGGAACAACCCAAACCTCTTATTACTGACAGGGTGAGTAGTGATAAGAAAAATATATGTGGTTGTTTTATAAAGTGTTAATTTAATTATCTCATTATCACCAATTACTTAATCCCTTCCTTACCGAAGATGTATTTTGTGTTAGTCCATCTATATTTAGACGATTTTATGCAGCATAGGAGGAAACCGTGGTATTTTAAATGGATAATCGAGATAGTTTGAAGACTTTTAATTGCTACACGCCCTCCCTAAGCTGGATAGAATCGTCTGATAATATCCAGATTATAATTTGACCAGAACAACTCGGTACTGAAGGGGTTAATGAACTCTCATTCATGAGAGGCAGTTAAACTGAAATATATATGTGTCAAGCACAGACCACAGGTTGTTGAAAAGAAATGTGTCATGCAGGCGTTCTTTAAGACTTCCACAGCGGCTATTGTGGAAAATTCCCATGCGCCCAGAGTGGACGCTTTTCACGATTTTTCAGCTTTTCTTTTAACTCGCTCTAACAAAGGATTAAGAAAAGAAAAAAGTGGGCAAATATACCTGTTTAGGCCTGTACAGAAACACCAAACTCTTGTTTTCAGCTGGTTTGTGGCCTTGACAGTGACAACTTTGACAAGAGAAAACATAGGTGATTTTGCATATTTTATAGTACCCCATGAGTGGGCATTTTCATGATTTTTTTTAGTTTTTCAAATAATTTTAGCTCTGTAAAACAAAGGCTACCGGTAACCCATGAAGTACGAAAATAGCATTGAAGGGACCCTTCTCAGTTGCGTGAATCCCACCAAAAATACAACTTGCAAAACACAATGTAAACAGTTTCTTACAGTTTCTTACAGTAGATCCTCTGGAAAAAGGCAAACTAGGCCTGTGTATCCAGCTCAGTGCCAGTACTTGCACTACTGCGGTCGTTCACTGTGTTGGCGGCGGTTTGCAGCAGACGCAACATTTTTACTATTCTGTATTTTTGCTTTATAATCAAACTTCAAATCTTGTCTTCCCCATGCTTTATCAAGATTACTTTCAAACTTCCTTATTGATTCGGAATCTACTACATACTCAGGCAGCGCGTTCCACTCATTTACCACTCTATCACAAAATGAGTTCTTTGCCTTTTCAAGCCTATTTCTTTCTTTGTAAATTTTCTTAGAGTGTCCTCTCGTTCTTGTTCCCTCCCGCATCAAGAAGATACCTTCACACACATCCTCATCATACTTTCCTGACACTATCTTAAAAATCTCTATCATATCCCCTCTCTTTCTCCTATATGCCAGTGGCGGAAGTCCCAGTGTCCTCAACCTCTGCTCATAGCCCGCGTTCTTCAACGTTGGTACTAGCTTGCTAGCTCTCCTCTGCACTTTCTCCACTGCTTCTATATCCTTTACCATATATGGAGCCCACACCTGGTTCGCATATTCCAGGTGCGGCCTAACCAGCGCTGTATAGAGATTCCTGAATATTTCTTCGTCAAGTGACACAAATGTCCTCCTTATCAGCCCTACAATTCTATTGGCTTTGTTTATCTTTTCCGCTAAATGTTCTGAGAAATTTAACTTATTGTCTATCACTACTCCTATATCCTTTTCTGCATTCACTTCCTCCATCGCTTCATACATGCTGTATCCTACCTTGTCTATCTTGCTAGTCCCAATCCGCATGTACTTGCATTTTTTTGGATGAAAAGGCATTAACCAATGTTCAGACCATCCCTTCATGCCCTCCACATCTTGAAGCAAACCCACATCTTCCTTACTCCTCACTCTTCTATACAGCTTAGTGTCATCCGCATACAGGTATATCTCACTTCCATTGGTTATAACTTCAGGTAAGTCGTTGATAAATATAACGAACAGTAGTGGTAATTTCCCTCCACCCCGAGCCTATTCCATTCACCAGTACCCTCTGTCTCTGATCTTTCAGGAAGGCTTCTATCCATTTCACACATTTCTCCCATATACTATAGCTTCTAACTTTCTCTATTAACCTTTTATGTGGGACCTTATCGAAGGCCTTCAAAAAATCGCAATATACCACGTTTATTACATCACCACCCTCCAGAGTTTGCATCCAATCATCTACCACCTTAATTAGCTGTAGTACCGTCGACCTCCCCGGCAAGAATCCGAACTGTCTCCCACTGAAAAGTTGGTTTGATTTCATATGCTCCATTATTCCTTCTCTAATTACCGTTTCCATTAGTTTACACACAACACTTGTCAAACTGACTGGTCTATAATTTCCTGGGTCATTTCTCTTTCCCTTCTTAAATATAGCTGTTATGTTCGCCTCTCTCCAGTCCGTCGGGATTTGTCCTGTATTAAAAGATACCTCAAATAACATTTTTAATGGCTCTACTAACATCTCACCTCCTTCCTTTATGATTCTTGGATGTATCCCATCCGGTCCCGGGGACTTACTTCTGTTCATTTTTTCTATAGCCCTCCTTATTCTAGCATGGGAAAACTCTATAAGTGCATGAACGTGTTGGAAACGCATTCCCACATCCCAACATAATTATCATTCTTCTCTAAAATTATATGGTTGTGGTCAGAAGTTGATGTAGCTGGTGCGCATAGGTAACTAGCGAGGGTGTGGCGGTAGATGAGATGAGAAGAGGAGGATTTTCGTAATATCCCTAATATCTCCCATAGAAAGCAATATTATTGTGGCACATGGGCATAGCATTGAAGCTCAAAGACATATATGAAGAAATAGGAACCAGAAAGTAGGTGTAGAGAATGTTTTTGTAAAGAATATAGTCAGATAAACAACGTCAGGGCTGCTAGCCTGCTAGCGGGAGGGAGGAATGAGTAAACATGTGCGTATCCTGGTGGGAGGGCTAGTGGCTTTGGCTCCGCTGCATGTCTGCCTGCCGAGATCGGAACCTCTCCGGGTGGTCGGGGGCCGGGGGAGTGCTGGAGCGACCTTGGTGACCCTGGTCTCTGGGTCTTCTCCTGGGTGACCTGGATGTGTGTGAGTTTGTGCTTTTTATCTGTGTTTATTTGTTGTTTTATGTTGTTTTTGTGTTTTCCCTGTTCCTGCTCTGTCTTGAGTCGGCTACCCCCAAAATGGGGATTGGGCCTGAGCATATAGATAGATAGATAGATCCTACAGTACCCTCTCCTCCTCCTCCACTGCTTGTAAAGTCCTTGTGGCTCGATCCGGGCCTCTCTCGTCTATTTACTTACATATAATAATGCACTACTGTATAGTCATGTTCAAGGAATTAGTCAATTTATCTTATACTGTATGTCTAAATCTCAATATGACTTTTTGTACTGTACAGCACGAGGATGAGATGTGTATAAACGGAGTGGACAGGTCTGGCCGAGTGGTGGTGGCTAAGATCTCCCGCCTCACACATCGCCGAGCCACAGTCTTCCTCTATGTCAGGGACAGTCACGGCACAGTCTACACTCTGCCTAGTAAGTTGTTGTTGCCCATCCCCCCTCAAATAAACCTTACTTGCTAGGCAGATGGGAGTGGCTTTGGTCACTTTGGCTTTCTTAGTGGTAAGCAGGGAGGGTTTTGTGATGGCGCTCAGTTATGGCCTTGGCCTTGCTCGAAACCTTGGGGCTGTTGGATCAGACAGCCTGGGGAACAACAACATGAAGGAAAAAAAGCATCTACCTCCCCTTTAACCCATTCAGTACCAGGGACGTCCTTTTCATCATATTCTGGCAACTATTAGACAATTTTATGCTGCTTAGGAAGGACCTCTAGTAATAATAAGGGTTCAAACTATCTCAACCGACCCTTTTAACTACCACAGATCCTTCCTAAGCTGCATAATGTCGTCTAAATCTAGCTAGAATAAGATATGACACACGTCACTAGTACTCAAAGGGTTAAGTACTGTATAGCCCCTAGTGGTAAGGGAGGCTGAGTCACTGTACTTTATCAGAGGGTTGGATATTTGGACTTCATCGGTTTCGTGATTTGGCGACGTTTCACCCCATTACCATGGTGATTATTAAAATGTTCACCCCATTCAGGTGTCACTTTTTATCCCGGCAAGCGATAGAGATAGGAATGTAGATAGGAAGATAATAAATACTGATAACAAGCTGTGGAGTGGAGTGGGTGGGTGTCCAACCCCGAAAAGGGTTGAAATAGGGGAGCTATCCCCCCGCCAAAGGCGGCTTTCTAGGGCCTTTCCTAGCTGATGCTGAGAGGATTGGGTTCTAGTCATGTGGTGATGGGCTGGTCTATCAGAGTGAGAACTGAGCAATCTCTGCCATATCCATAGCTTACTCTGACTGTTCCTTTTACTTATATATTTTCTAGATCTCAAGTGACGGCGTCTCTAACGTGGATTGACCTCCCAATCTACCAAGATTGGAAGCCAAAGCGTCACATTTTTCCCTTGCCCCTCAACTTTCTCTTCATAATTGCTGAGGGACACAGGGCCCTAGGTGGGGCTTTGGTTTCCCGGGCATTTCCGCACCCTCCTCAGCTCCCCGCCATGGAGTGGCTTCGGTCACCCAGGCTTTATTGTGGTCGACGGGGAGGGTTCTGTGGGGGCGCTCGGTTATGGCCTTGCTCGGGGCCTTGGGGCTTTTCGGCCAGGCAGCTTGGGGAACAACAACAACAACAAGCTGTGGAGTAATGGTTGGTATCAGTTAAGGGGAGATGGGCGTTTTTCTGGGCCCCCTTCTCCCTCATGTTTAGCCCTATTAGTTTTCAGATTTTAAGACGTTGATCTTATATGATGCCCTTGACCTTATTTGATTCCTTTGACCTTATTTATATTCCCTTAACCTTATTTCACTCCCTTGACCTTATTTCAATCCTGTGACCTTATTTCCTTCCCTTTGACCTTTCAGACCAACCCGACACCAACCAGGTCAACGTGAGCAGCGAGGGGTGGCGGGGGGCGGGGCTTACCTTGACCCCCGTTGACCCCATGAGGTGCTGGAGACTCAAGTTTAACGGATATATGAGGTCAGTTATATGAGGTCAGGTACATAAGGTCAGTTAACCCGGCAGCTGCGGGGAGACTCTTAACCCGGGAACTGCGGGAAGACTTAAGAGTTCCCCCGGCGGACTGCGGGAAACTCTTAAGAATCAGA
Source organism: Paralithodes platypus (assembly GCA_032716605.1). Classification (NCBI taxonomy): domain Eukaryota; kingdom Metazoa; phylum Arthropoda; class Malacostraca; order Decapoda; family Lithodidae; genus Paralithodes; species Paralithodes platypus. Next base: position 31,971,477 of record CM064527.1, on the reverse strand, counting down.
GAACAAAAAATCAACTTTAACCCTCCAGCCCCGGGGGCTATAGCTTGCGACTGTGCTGCGGTACCGGGTGTTTTGACGATCTTTGGCCTATGTTACCTACTCTGTAAGTCAATGAATATGGCATGTAATGTTGTGAATAAAAAAGAATAATGTTCCACAAACCTTCCTCTGTCGAATGGCGTTGAGTAGAGGTCTCTAGCCCCTCTGGTTGCATAATGGTGAGCGCGGGAAGATGAGTGCTTTTCGGCGGAAAATTCTTCCCGCGTTCGGACGCGTCGCCCCGGCCATGGCTACGACGCACCTAGCCGCTTGTCGCGCCAAAGTATTTATCTCCCTTAGACGATTTTAGTGTTTGATATTGAGAATGTGATGTTTATTTGATATTTTCTAGTTATTTTGAGGCCAATTATATAAAATATGTTTATTAGGGTATCACTGTCACTGATATTGCTAATTTTCACTCGATACCGTACATTTTATTAGTAATTGAGGTAGGTTATTGTTGTATTAGGCACTGATTATTCGTTATCACAGGTGTTTATTATACTTTGGCCATCAAATATTAGGTCTTGTGTCACTTTCACTTTGACAAATATGCTTTAGAGAGTGTCACTGTCACTGATAATGCTCATTTTCACTCGATACCCTACATTTTATTAGTAATTGAGGTAGGTTATTGTTGTATTAGGCACTGATTATTCGTTATCACAGGTGTTTATTATACTTTGGCCATCAAATATTAGGTCTTGTGTCACTTTCACTTTGACAAATATGCTTTAGAGAGTGTCACTGTCACTGATAATGCTCATTTTCACTCGATACCGTACATTTTATTAGTAATTGAGGTAGGTTATTGTTGTATTAGGCACTGATTATTCGTTATCACAGGTGTTTATTATACTTTGGCCATCAAATATTAGGTCTTGTGTCACTTTCACTTAGTTATATGATTTGTAAACGTTTTATATACAATTTATTGTGTCTTTTTTTCACTGATTTCTATATTTCTATAGGTTCTAATCATATGAATGTCACTTGGTATATACATATGTGTCACTTTCACATATTATTATGGTGTAATTGTATTTGTATAAATGTTTTCATAATACATGACTTTTGTATAACAATAAATTGGTTTTCTTCCACTTTTTGCCTATATATATACTGTACATATTGTCATTATCTTTGGCACTTTCACTATGATTATTAGAACTCCAGCTTGGAGTGGTAATCAAAGAAGCACTCTAAAGCACAGAGTGCCACCTTGCACTCCACACACTCCATGGTTGACTTTTTACCTGGCCTCGGCCTCACCCTGCTGTTGTAGCAGACATGGCACCGCTTCTGCTGTGTTCTTCCTGATTCATTCTGAGGCAGGGAACCAAGCCTGTGCCTAATCAAGTATTGAGCACACTGCAAGCGGTCAATAACGGCGGGCCCAGGATGTGCCACTGCCCTCTGTGGCGTAGCATACTTCTCCAGGAGCTCCGTCAACACCTGCTTTTGGAACCTCCGCAGGCTATTGAACTTCATGGGTGTGTTCACATTCCGAAGCTTGTATATGTTGTAGGCATTCAGAACTGACATGTCCACCATATGCAGAAAGAACTTTTTGTACCATCTGCACGAGGTACGCAGGCAGTCAATGAAGCCTATCTGCATGTCGGACTTGTCCACCAGCCTCATGTTGATTTTGTAGTCCAGGACAGCATCGGGCTTGGTCACCCTGGCCTGGGTGCGGCGATCCACATTGCCAGTCTCCATCATTTCCCCCTTGTGGATGGTGGTCAGGAGGTTGACCTTCCGCTGGTCGTGCCAGTGGATAGCCAGAATGGGCCCCGACTTCTTCTTGAACACATCACCTTTTTTGGTCTTTGGAGGGAAAGGTGGCATGCCCTTCCTTTTCCCTCGTACTGTGCCTACAGTCCCCGTCTTGCGCTCATGCAGGTACTGTGAGAGAGTGGGGGACGTGTAATAATTGTCCGTGTAGAGGATGTGATTCTTGTGAAAGTAGCGGTCCATCATGGCTTGCACCACTGCTCCGCCAAAGCCAATGAGGGGGTCCACAAGCAAGTCCCCTTCCTTCCCGCTGTAGACCAGGAAGTCCAGGACATAGCCAGTTTGGCAGTCGCACAGCACAAAGAATTTTATGCCAAAGCGATGTCTTTTTGAGGGGATGTACTGCCGGAAGCTGAGTTTTCCCCGGAACAGCACAAGAGACTCGTCAATGACGACCTTGCGGAAGGGCTTGAAGTAGGAGGTGAAGCGTTCTCGCATCATCTCGTATAACGTCCTAATCTTCCACAGCTTGTCACCGAGGTGGACGTCGGTGTTGGTGACAAGATGGAGCGCTGCGAGGATATCAAGGTACCGGTCGCGAGACATATATTTCCCGAAGGCAGGGGTGGATATCAGATCATTGGTGATCCAATAGTCAGGCAACCTATGCTTCTTGACATGAGGCATTAGCATGGTGAGTGCCAGGAACACCATGAACTCTTTATGAGTCACTGGGGTCCACTGCCTCATGTGGCCCTTGGTCACCTTGCCCAAAAAGTGGACCTGGAATTGGTGCTGCTTATTTGTCTCTTTGACAACATAGCCTACCACCTCCTCATCAAAGAAGGCCTCAAATAGTTTGTGTGGTGGAGCATTGGGGCCTCCAGGAAAATTGGGGGTAATGCCTGAACCCTCCAGTACCTCATCAAAAGCTGGCACATCAGGGTTGTATCCATCCCCATCAACTACGTCTTGCCACTGAAAAACGTAGAATGGGTCTTGTCTACGCTGACGAGGAGCTCCAGCTGGTGTCCCAGCACGCCCACGGCCAACTCGGGAGGCGCGCGCCCTAGGGCGGCGAGGGCGTCGGCCAGCACGACGGGCAGCACGACGCCGGGCCAAGCGGATGGGTCGAGGGTCGTCGATGCCCATATAGTCATCGTCAGAGTGGTCATCTTGCCCTGACGGTGGACCTATGTAATCATGGCCAGAGTCTTCAGAGAGGTGCCCTTCATCATCAGTGGCCCCCACATAATCTGGCGGGGAACCAGTGATGCGTGGGCGGCGTGCGGGTGGGCGAGGTGGGGAAGGAGTGGCAGGTGAGGCTGTGTCCCCCCGAGGTCCTGGGCTCCTTGGCCTGCGACGAGTGACAGAAAGCAATGTTTCACTGTCACTAGGCCCAGGTATTGGTGATGCGAGCTCAAAGACTTCTTCAGGAAGACATGTTGAAGGCGGGAGGACCGTGGGGAAAGTTGCGGGGACGTATGGCTGGGGCCGTCAGGGGTGGACGCCGCGGGAGCCTCGAACAAAACTCTCTTACTTTTCTTAATTTTTTTGGTATATTTCCTACCTTTCCCCTTTTCGGCAGCAGTATGTCTCCTGTCGGGGGACCTAGGAGGCAAATAGACCGAAAGTGGGGGGTCCTCAACCCTTGGCAATGGTGGGGGTGGTGGGGAAGAATGCGGGGCATCCGGGTCATCTTGGGTGGCGTGGGTAGATAAGGGAGACAATGGCGGACGAGAAGGGTCACCACGCTCACCCTCACTCACAGCCTCATCCTCACCAAGTATTTTTGCTTGTTCCCTAGCTGCCGCGGCCGCCTTCTCAAGTATTTTCTGCTTATACAAGTGTAGCTTGAAAGGCGATTGTACCTGGGGAAGGGCTTGGAGTCGTGTCACTTATGCGAAATTTGGTGAGTGACCTTGAACTCTCCCACTCACTCACTCTCTCAAGTTCACTGTCTTTAGGTAAACCAGCTTCCTCAACAACTGGTACATCACCTTCATCACTCTCATCACTGTCATGTTCTTCGCAAATCCCAGGAATTGCTCTTCTTTCTCACTCTCATGGCCATAATCACTCGACTTATAGTTACTGGAGTCGTCACTGACTATATCATCAACACTATACTTGGCATCAGCACGCTCATATTGGGAGGTTTGACGTACCTCCCAACCTACCAAATAGGAAAACCTACTATTTGGTAGTAGTCTTGGAAAATCCAACGTCAAGGCTATTAACCTAATTGCAATGACGACTTGTCTATTTTGACTGCTATGTCGTCATTCCAACCGCGGTTAAAAAGAAAACGTCTAGAGTCTACTCCTTATCTTGCTCTAGGAGACGTTGTACATTAACCAAAACTACCACCGAAGGTGAAAAAAGTATAGAAGAGAAGAAAAAGGGGTTTACCTTAGTTACCGCTCAAGGCCCATCCCGTGTTCCGTCATGCGCCGATCCCTGTCGAACGTGCGCATGAGCGACCCTCTCTTGTTATCACATCTCACGTCAGCAGAAGAACGCGGATGGGCAGGGGTCCGGCGTGAGGGAGGGTATTATGTACGTTGGATTTTCCAAGACTACTACCAAATAGTAGGTTTTCCTATTTGGTAGGTTGGGAGGTACGTCAAACCTCCCAATTTGTTAGTAGTCTTGGCAAATCCAACGTCAAGGCTGCATAACAAATAGGAGGAGGACATCCAAGCCCAACCTACCAAAAAAAACCAATGCATAAGACAAAATTATGAATGACAAAGAAACACAATTTAAACAAGAGAGTTTTAATAAAAGAGTGAAAAACTGAGGAGTAGCTAAAAAGAGCAGTTTTAACACGTGCCCGTCATTCATAGTAATGCAAAACCATAGACTTGTCTTAAACCAAAAAGTACTGTACACAAAATCCCTTTTCTTCCAAAATGAACAAAAACACTGATCACAAAAACAAAACACAATTATCAATGAGGCAAAAACACTTATGTACTGTATACATATAACATAACCCCAAACTTGTAATCCAGTGTTGCAAACCCGTACTTCCCTCCCCCCCTTTTCGAAATAAAACAAAGGAAAAGAAAAAGTGACGAGGGGGGAAGACCAGGCAACTTCGCGAGAGCCCTAGGAAACACGACTCCCGAGAGCTATCACAGGCCGAGGGGGTCTAACAATGGACATGGAGAGGTAGGAGGAGACGAAGGTATGGACAGAAGACCACAAACCCGCCGAGGCGACGTCAGGCAACGAACGAGTCTGCAGGAACCGTAAGGAGGCAGCAAAGGATCGCACATCGTGCGCAGAACCCCGACAAGCAGGGTTACTGGCACGAATGACCCGACAAATGTGGCGTCCTATCTGTACCTTCGAGAGCCTCCTACCAGTCCGAGGAGACACCCACACAGCAGTACCCGAAGTCGGAGCCACAGACTCAACATAGGAGTGCAAGGCCTGCACCGGGCACAACACATGGTGAGTATGCCCACGCTTTAAAGCCTGGATGGTGAAAGGCTTGAAAACGTGGGTCTCTCTCTCATTCTTGGCAACAAAATGAGGGGAGGGGGCTAACGTGACGACATTCAAGGACGGGGAGAATCGCATGCATTCCTGGGACCGCGACATGGCAGCTAGTTCAGACACCCTATCCCCAGTGGCCAGAGCGACAAGGAAGAGTGTACGCTCGAGCAACTGAACCGGTGTAGTGTCCCGTGTATATGTGTGAAGCCAGAAGGTCCAGAGCACGCCCCAGATCCCACTGAGGAGGGATCTGGCGCGGAGGCGGTCGCTCCCTGAAGGCAGCCTTCATGAAGGAATCCAGCTCCTTCGGTGGAACGACCAGCCCAGTGACGGACTCAAAGACCTCCCGGATGGCAGACAAGTGGTTACGTATAGTGTTGACTTGAGAGCGACGTATACGGAAGAGGTGAAACAAGTAGTGTAGGACGAGGGAAGGAGAGCTAACAGTCTGGTGAGTGTCCTGTATCCACCTAGTAAAAGACCTCCAGTGGGACTCGTAAGTCCCCCAAGTCGAAGACGTCCATGAACGCTTCAGGAAGTCAGTCAGGTCCCGTCCGTGGACTGGGAGCCACCGTGCCTCACGAACATCCACGATGCGAAGGCCAACGAGGTCCGCAGGTCGCCAACCTGGCTCAAGTGGAAGTTTGAGAGAGGGAGAGGGACCGGACTCGGGCACCACCGCTTCAACTGGGAGTACCAAGCCTGGGCTGGCCACAGAGGCGCTATTAGCCAGACTCTGCCGCGGTACAGCCGCAGCCGCGCGAGGACTTTGCACATCAACAGTGCGTCTGGTGGCGGAAATATGTATATCGACTGCCACCTGTTCCAGTCTTCCATGAAAGCGTCCGGTCCCCCCTCCGGAGTGCGAGTCCGGAGGGACAGGTACTGAGGCAACTTGCGCGTCTCCTTCGATGCGAACAAGTCGACCTCCGGAACACCCCAGGAAGCTGCGAGGTCGTCGAATACAGTCTGGTTCATTGCCCATTCTACAAGAACGCCCCGTCCTCGCGACAGGGCGCCCGCCCACAGGTTGGCAGTCCCGGGCAGGTAGGAGGCGTGCAGGGAGATGTTGTGTCGGTTCGCGAGGAAGAACAACTTCTCTGAGATCCCCAACAGAGTCAAAGACCTGGAGGACCCCTGCTTTTGGATACAGTGGACAGCTGTCTGATTGTCCATCCTGAAGGCCACCGACTTTCCCCGGAGGGCCAGCGCGTGGTCCCTCAGGAAGAACAAGGGAACCAACAGTTCGAGGGCATTGATGTGTAGGTGTGTGTGTCCCACCCATCTGCCGTGATGTTGATGCCCCAGGTTGGATTGGTAACCCCACCCTACCTCGCTCGACGCATCTGTATCTACCCAGATCGTCGGCGGGGGGGCGGTCCAGGGCACAGCCGCAGAGAGCGTGCCCCGAGCAACCCAGTGTCCTAAGTGTCTGTGAATGGTACGCGGGATCGGCATGAGCCGATCCATAGGGGCCAACGGAAACACCTTGTTGCCCATGAGTATTAGGTGGCGCAGCCTGAGCCTCCCTAAGGGAATGGTCAGAGCGGCCCAATTCAGCGAACCCACTAACGAGTCCCAGATCCTCCTCGTGAGGGAGACCGAGTGCAACACGGCGAAGACCTTCCTGCGAAGTTTCACCGCGTTTGGCTGACTCTGGGTCACTGTAGCGTTTGGTCAGATCCCATTCGAGACCTACCCACGTCACGACACGCGACGGGGTCAGGCGCGACTTGGGAATATTGATTTTGAACCCTAACTGTGTGATGTGTTGAACTACTGTGAGGGTGTCGCGGACGCACTGTTCTAGGGTGTCTGAAACTATCAACCAGTCGTCCAAGTAAAACAGGATCTGGAGGCCGCCCCTGAGGAGAGGATCCAGAGCCTGCTTTACCAGTTTCGAGAAGATCCGCGGCGCGATGTTGAGACCGAAGGGAAGTCCTGAACACACGATCGGAAGTCTGAACGGCCAAGAATCGCTGGAACGAGGATGGATGGATCGGACGTGCCAATACGCATCCTTGAGGTCAGCGACACTACCCACGACAGAGTCGCAGGGCCAGTCGTACCTGTCAGCCGAAACCGTCAGCATCCCCGTCCGTGTGTCACGACCCCGTTGAGGGCCGACAGATCCACCACCGGTCGCATCGCGTCGCAGTCCTTCTTCGGTAAACAAAAAACACGGGAGAGGAAAACCGGTATAGACCGGCTTTCACCTCCTTGACGATTCCCTGCTCGTGCATGGATGTAATCACGTCGGCCACCTCCGACAGGGCTTCGTTGACAGAAGGACGGACTGGGGGTCGCGACACTTCCATCCGTTAGACCCCTCCGTGCATCTTCCGCCCCCACGTCCTGCGTGGCCACCGAAGGGCGCAAGGGCGAAAATAACCTGTGGGAGCCCCCGAGATGAGGTGCGACCCTTATCTGCGGGCGAGAAGGAGAACAAGGAGACCGACCTGGAGAACCTACACACCTTTTTGACGGTGGAGGGTCCCCCACGGTACGGTCGCCTGCGGTCATAAGAGCCACGTTGACAGACGTTTACCACCCATACCCCACCTCGCCGAAAAGGGCGGGTCACCCCATCCCCTGTCGACAGAGGACTTATCTGGGTGGGAGAAGAACGGGTTAGCAATAGCACAAATTTCAAGTTTGGGAGCGCTAATCCAGGACCAGAACTTGCCATCCAATCCGCCGACAGATACCAGAGGAGGCAAAAGCAGTGACGACTCTGGGGGAGGGACTGAAATAGATCTGTCGACGGAACGGTTGGCAAAGTCTAAGGCCTCAGCAAACCAGGCCTCCAATGGGAGAGGGTTATCGAGCACGACGGCTAAGCCAGGCTTACTGTCGTCGCACAAACCCGTCCCATAGGAGGACAGTCCCGTTAACACAGCCAGGGACTGAACATCCTGAAGGATGTCCTGGCGGCTGAAGTCTGACCAGAGCTTAGTTCGAGGGGCAGACGGGGGCTTGGGCTTCACCGAAAAGTACTGAAGGTCAGTCCTTGTCGGGTACGCCCGCACCTCCACGTCGGCCACCTGACCATCCACCCTGATCGCCCTGAACTGCATTTTATCATTTATTTGGACCGACCAGTCCAAAGGTAGGGCCCTCTCACCTGACGGGAAGTCGGTAGCACGCTCCGGGTGGGAGGCCCGCACCCCCTTCCAAACAGCCAGGGCAGGAGCAGTACTAGCCGACGACCGGGCAGGCGGAGAAGCAGGGCGAGAAGGAATGTGGTCCACCGCAGAGGGGAGGGGGACCAAAGCAGGGGCAGGTTGGGTGAGGCGCTGAGGTTGTGTCACCGCCAAGAAGCGCGATAAGAGGGATTCTTGCATCGCCTCCAAGCGCGCGTCGAAGTGTGACACAACCCACCCCTGCATAGCCGAAAATCGATCCGAGAGAGGCGACCCCCCCGAAGATAGTTCGGCCCGCAGGGGCGAGCGTGAGCGAGAGCGAGACCCATGACACGAAACAGCAGCGTCGCGGCCCAAAGAAGGCGAGCGACGACGGCCGTGACGGTCCTGAGGGTCTCGTTCCCGATCACTAACGCCCGAGGGGGAAACATCACCATCCCCCTCTTCCAGCGACACGTCAGCCCCCGAGAAAGGGGACCCCGAAACCTCGCTATACTCTACCGAGTCAAGCGGCGGGGTACCCTCACGGGGAGCCGGCAAGCGAAGATCAGGAATAGAAGAAGGAAGAGGAGCAGGATGACGGGAGGGGGAAGGCTGGCCGGGTGAAAGGAGGTCAGAAGGAGCCGCGGGGGGAAACAGAGCAAGGATCCCCGGGGCTGAGAGAACAGGGCGGCCCGACACCGAGGCGGAGGAGGGAGGAACCTCCACCTTGGGACGAGACCTAGAGGGAAGAAGAGGCACCGAAGCAGGAGAAGTAGGAGGAGAAGCAACTACATCCTGGCGGACCCTCCTGGACAGAGTAGAAGGAGGGAGCAGATGGCCAGCTACAGCATGAACATCCGCGCGCGTAGAGGACAAATGAAGAGGACGTCTTTTGTGCAGGGGAAGCGGGCGGAAGGTAGTAGAGCCCCTATCCGGAGAGGCCAGGGGAGGGCGTACAGGGGCAGAGACGCTAAACCCGGCCTCAGGGCGAGAACAATGACGAGGGCGAACGGCGGAGTCAAGGTGAGCAGGAGGACGAGGAGGGGCAGTAGAGGACGAGCGACGAGGAGAGTGAGAGCGTGGACGGAGCTGGGGATCCACCCGACGATGCGACGACCGACCACGGGACCCATGGAGGAGGGCCCGAGCAGGGAGAGGGCCAGGTAAACGGCCCCCAGACGGGTCAGGGATGCCCAGGGCGACGCGGATCCGGTCGTCAACAAAGGCCGGGGAACGGTGGCCCACAGTCCTGATGTGGTGGGAGACCACCGCCCACACAGACTGAAGGGATGCAGAGGCCACTGCCACGTCAGAGGAACCAGGGTGATGGTCCACCACATCCACCAGGTCCATACACGGGCCACACAAAGCCGGGAGGTAGGCCGTAGAGGACACACATTGCGAATGCCGTAAGCAGGACCTGTGGCAGTCCAAGCACGGGGAGCCACAGCCCTGGCGAAAGCAAGGCATCCCACCTGCAATGGAAGAACACACACCATAAGCAGCACGTTGACGGAGTAAGTGAAGATAATGTCCAATAAAAACCAGGGAAGGAGCATGGGTAAACAGGAACACACATGCAAACTGGAAGTCGTACTCACTCTAAACCGGGAGCACCGATGGAGGTGAGGAGGGCGGGTGAGCACAAGCAGAACCTGCAAAGATGGAGAAAGTGTTAACCACCACTCAACACCTCACATGCAGGGTCCATAACACCAGGCAAGTGCATACACCAATATAGTACCAGGCAACAAGATGACACAAAAAAGGGTCACCGGGAAAGCCAACTATAACCGCAAATTTGCGGGCCAATGGAGGCATAACCGTACCGACACAACCCCCCCGCCTCACCGCGAGACCCCCCAGCGATCTCCGCAAATTTGCGGGGAGCCGAATCGTCCGTGGACCGAATCGAGCACTCCGCAAATTTGCGGGACCGGCCGAGATGGTCCGGCGCCGAAAAAGCGAGAGGAGCGTCTAGGGAATACCAACACAGGCCCAGAAAAAAGCGTCAACTCCTTATGACTCCAAGCGACGATGGCCATCAAGCTGAGCAGTGTCTTCCTTGATAATATCCTGACTCAACCGGTCAAGGGAGAGGCAAGGAAGACACACCAGGGGAGAGGAGGCACATCCCCCAGGAACCACCCCACCCACAGAGATAGAGCAAAGCCCATGAGGAGAAGTGGCAGGAAGGGTGGTTCGGCACAAACAGGGGCCCCCGTAGGGTACCCCAGGATTGGGCAAAAGGGAATGAAAGGATGGAGGTGAAAACAGTAAGGGAACACAAAAACCAGTAAATGAAACTGGCGAGAAAAAGGGTGGCCTAGCCGTGAGGAGAGAATGTGTCAGGGGCGAAAAACCCTGTGGTGTGAGGGAGAGGCCCCCGTGGGGTACCCCAGGATATCACGAACCACCAAGCGCCCAGGCCCTTGAGACACAGTGAAGGCTCGTAAGGGGGGACTCGGGAATAACGCTAATAATGCGGCCGACACAAACCCTACAAACAGCACCGCCACCACGAAATCTCAGATTGTGAACCAACTGTACACCTAGGCTATGAAAATATGAAAACTCATAGGGCATAGCAATTCCTGAATGAGAAACAAGCTAGGCTAAAATAAGCTAAACTATGCCCAGACTAACAGGAAAAAAGAATATGAAAAGAGAAAGGAATGAAAAACACATACGAGGAACGCCAGGCGCCCCCGTACCTTCGGTAGCTATTTCCACACGCGTCTCCATTAAACACACTGAGGAGCCCATTTACGTGTGTCCTAGATCACGTAACATCTGTCTAACAATAAGAAGGCCAGAAAAGCCGAAACGAACCTAAAACAGGGTGAATTGAAGGAGCACAACAAAAGCGGACTCAACAATGGCGACGCGTGAAAAAATGATAACAAGAGAGGGTCGCTCATGCGCACGTTCGACAGGGATCGGCGCATGACGGAACACGGGATGGGCCTTGAGCGGTAACTAAGGTAAACCCCTTTTTCTTCTCTTCTATACTTTTTTCACCTTCGGTGGTAGTTTTGGTTAATGTACAACGTCTCCTAGAGCAAGATAAGGAGTAGACGTTGGATTTTCCAAGACTACTAACAAATAGTCTCAATCTCGTCTCAATACCTCCGGGAGATAACACATTTAGGCGATGGCGTCGGGGTAAGGCGCGACGAACTAGCAAGGGCGTCTCAAGCACGGTATCGGATACAGCGGAATCACTATTTGGCATACTGTCCATGATGGCGTCGGGGTAGATACTGTTGTTGTGGCGTCGTTTACGCCGGGTGGCGCCACCTACCGTCCCATGATACCAAAAATGTACGCGCGGCATTCGAAAGCACGCACGCAAGCAATGGGTGTTCAAGAGCCCTTCCGGGTTTGAGGGGTTAAACATCGAAAAAAAAAAAATATATATATATATTTTTTTTTTTTTTTTTTTGCCCCTGGGCCATGCAAACTATCACTCCTCTACCTCCCCTCCTTCCCCACTTTCCTCCCCTCCTTCAGTTATCACCTATTTTCCCTGTTATTCCCTTATTCTGAGGTATATTTTCGTGCTAACATTAGCGAGTTGCAAGCAGCGCATTATCATCACTGTTAGCAAGCGAGTGCAAGAGAGAGAGAGAGAGTATCGATCGACTGTGTCTTCAGTGGCCTTGGGGAAATTGGCGGCAAAGCAGGTTGCCTCACCCCATACATTATATACTCGCGGCCTGTATCTCCGATTTTGACCATCCAACGCTGTTTTCACTTGTTTTATTGTTGTAACAGGTTATTACCTTTATAAATCAACCCATAATAGGCGCGTATGGGATAAGTTTTAGTGCTATTTATGGTAAAATGAATATTTTAGTGATGGAAACAGCTCAAATACATGCACACAGGCAGAGGTGTCTAATTATCCCCATGCGCACTTAAGAGGTTAAGAGGTTTTACTGGGTGACTGCGGGGAGACTCTTAAGATCCTAGGCCTAAAAAACAACTTTTAAAAGGCCCCAGTAGCACTTGAAAGTTTTTTTTTTTTTTTTTTTTCCTCGGCCATGCCACATATCACTCCTCCTTCCCCCCCTTCAATTATCACCTATTTTCCCCGTTATTTCCTTATTCTTTGGTATATTTTCGTCCAAACATTAGAAAGCCGGGTTCAGGGTGTAGTCATCTGTGTGTATATGCGTGGGAAAGAGCGAGAGATAGAGAGAGAGGCCTCAGTCTCTCTCCAGGCCTCGAGAGAGGAGGATGTGTTGCCGGCTGGCTCACACTTGATGAATGAAACTCTCGCTTTCAATTCGCGATTTTGACCATACAAATTATATTCCCACTTGTTTTATTGTTGTAACATGTTACTATATTCATATTAAATGTAAAATAGACGCATATGGATAAGTATTAATTATATTTATGGTAAAATAACTATTTTAGTGAGGAAAGAGTCATAATACCTAGGCACAGGGGGATGGTGTATACTACAGGGGCTGCGCAGGCCAGAGGTTAAGGTCAGGGTTCTTATCCGACAAGTATTTGCTGATACCAATTATTAATCAAAAATATACTCGGTGCCGAGACATCACTTATTTGGGACCGATTGTAATAGTTGCCCAAATAAGTGAATAAAGTGATGTCGCCGCACCAAGTATATTTCGATCAATAATTGGCATCATAACTATCTAAGCTTTAATTTATCATTTTGAGTGAGATATACAAACATGTTGCTATCTTTACCCATCCTATTCAACATCTGACAGACATTAATACAGCACAGAGCGAGCCAAACGTAATAACAGCGGCTACACGACTTATTTGGCCAACTGTACCTATTAGCCATCCTTCACTATGTGACCTGTACTCTATTCCAAGTAAGTAGGCAAAACCTCTTGAACATTAACCTCTATAACTCACAAACGACTAGAGTAATCCAGCTAATATTTCTACCATTTGGGAAGGGTCAGCCAGGGTATATTTGTGAACATTAACCTCTATAACTAAAAAATGACTAGAGTAAAGAAGCTAATATTTATACCATTTGGGAAGGGTCAGCCAGGGAATAGATGTGGAAATTTACAGCCCAGTTGCTCACACACTTTTTGAGTTACAGAGTTTAGGGTTCACAAATTCTGTACAGTACTACTTATTTGGACAGGGTAAAACAAAAAATGGGGAATGGGCCTGAGTAAATAGATAGATAGTGAGGATTATTATGTCTGTTGCTGCTTGCTTTTCAATGTACTGTAATGCTCTACAATCCTTTAATTCCTAAAACACGCAGGAGAGGAGCGAGAGAAAAATACATAACCGAGGGAACCGAAGAAGAAGAGAAAGTGGAAAGAGCCGCAAGAAAGAAAAGAGGAGGCCACGAAGGAGTGAAGACTAAGCAAGAAGAAGAAGAAGGGAGGAGGAAGGGAAGAGGGGAGGAAGGAGGAAGGAAGGGAAGAGGAGGAGATAAAAGAGGAGAGGAAGAAGGAGGGAGGAAAGGAAGAGGAGAGGAAGGCGGGAGGAAAGGAAGAGAAGAGGAAGGAGGAGAAGTGGAAGAAGAGGACATTGTAGAAGTGAGGCTGGACTTCCTGTGGCGCTCCATGGCTAGACCCGTGGACTTGTGGGGAGACACCAGCTCGTGGATTATGGCCGTTCCCTGGCATATAGGACGCTGCCATCTCTTAAGGCGCTCAGGTGGGTTAAATACTAATTCTTCTTTAGTGCAATGACTGCGGCAATTATCATATGACAATTGCTTGGTCACCACTGTACTATACGGAGGTTTTGGACTAAAGCATCCTTCATTCGGCACATTTCAGGTTAAACAGAGCTAAACCGTATTTGAATCACTTAAACAGTAGGCTACCATAGCGCAGTTGGGAATATGAACATGATTAGATTAATATCCAGTATTTGAGAATGGATAATAAGCCGTAGGTGTGTGCATAAACCTTTAACCGTCTTGGTGGTGGTCTTGGTGGTTAAGGTGTCTAAAAATCTGTGTGTGATAACCCAGGTTCGAATCCCGGTGGATTACATATGTGCATTCATTAATTTCATTGGAGGTGTTTGTTGTTGTGGTGAAATTAATAAAATATAGATATATCCCTGAAAGCAGAGGAATAGACCTTTCCAATGACACCTGAATCATGTCTGTACGACCACTGGTTGCCGTGTAACAATATTGCACAGGTGACGCTAAATCGGTAAAAATTAGCGGTTTTCGCTATCCCAAAGTATGAAAGGGAGTTGGAGATTTCTTACATTGACACTAGAGTGTCCACCCAGACACAGGTGGCGGTGGATGAGACCGTTCCGCGCTGCTTATATTCGCTCGCCTGCTTCCCATGCCTTGTTCTAGGCAGATATTCGGCAAGTGCCGCAGTGATGACTGTATTTTTTATATAACAGCCCGCAGTTATTGAGTTTAAACTTTACTGAGCAAGTCATTTTGTCACATATGAAGTACAGTACAGTACTTGATTTTTGTCTCATAATTGCTTATCTATGAATATTTGTAATTTTAAAGTTATTTTTGTGCTTGGTGGTTACTGTACTGGTTTTTTACATTTGAATTTGGTTTGGTATTGTTGTGGTCACTAAACTATCTATCTATATATGTATCTTATGTATCTCCCTCTCATCGGCAGATCAGAGGAGGGTGAAGAGTATGACCAGTGGGGCATCTTACACGGACACATCACAGTGTCCGACCAACCCTCTTCCCTGTGGTACCTCCGGGGGCCTCGCCGGCACAGGTCAGTCACCACTCATTATACTAGATACTTAACTGACGGTCAATTTAATCCCTTAGCTACTTATTTCTCGTTACTTAACCCTCGGAGTTCGGCCCCTTTAAACCTTCCCGCCAACCCTGAACCCAGCTATTCGTGAATTCTTTGTATTTTGGCGTGCTTATTTATACGCAAAAAAATGGCCTAACCTAACTTATATATATATATATATATATATCCAGCGGCAGTTGTCGTTGTTGTCTTGCGTTTGGTGAAAACTAGAAGTCTCTAGACCAAGTGGTTCAGTTTTTATGATGAATATAATTCAGTCAGTATGGCCAACGAAAGCCTAAGATTCTGTGTTTATTGGCATTTACTGATACTCATATCTCTGCAAATAAATGGCCTAACCAAGTTTTTATGCATACCAGAGGCAGATATGGGTGGTGCCGTGTGATGGGTGAAGACTAGAACACTCTACATTGTGTGGTTATTGTGTGAGATGAGAAATAAGACCGAGAGTTTGGCGTGAATTCCAAGCTTCGTCCGAATGCGGGCCGTTAAAGTAGAGGATGTAAACAGAATGGAACGTAATGAGATTAGAATGGTGAGATGGATGTGTGGGGGTAAACTGCAGGATAGAATAACTAATGATGAGCTGAGGAGATGCTTAGGTATAAAGAGTATTAGCGAGGAGATGTGTACTTCTGATCACTGTCTGATACAGGCCACCTGTCTATCACCTACCACACCTTCCCACTCTGAACCTGTTTTGGTGACTAAATGGCATTACGATAGGGCAGACTGGGAGGGTCTTCAAGGTTTCTTTATTGATATTCCCTGGACCTCTTTCTTTTCTAATGATGCACACTCCACCTTGAGCCACATACAAGATTTTGTAAAAATTGGAATGGAAACTTTTATTCCTCATCAAAAGTACAGTAAAAGATCTAATTCACCTAAATGGTTTGACCATAATTTGTGCTAGAGTAACTGAACAAAAAGCAATAGCCTACAATGCATACACAAGATCAAAAACACATGAAGCCTTTAATTACTTTAGAAACATCAGAAATCATGCCAAAACTGTATTTAAACCTAAACTAAATCAAACTTTCTCCATAAGCAGGCAATTAAACTTCTAAATAATCCAAATGATAACAAAATATTTTGGTCTACTCTTAACTCATTCAAATCCAACTTCACTACTGCTTCATCCATTCCACCATTAAAATCTCCGACTGGCAATCTTGTAAGTGACCCACGAGGTAAAGCTAACCTTCTTGCAGATATTTTCTCCACCAACTCAACCTTAGATGACATAAAACAAGATGTCCCTGTACTTAATTTTAATTCACCTGAAATTCCCTCACTTAAGATCCACACCAGACATGTCAAAACTATTTTGCAGAATCTCTCAGTAGATAAGGCTCCTGGTCCAGATGAAATTCCTCCAATAGTAATTAAGAATTGCTCCTTGGTGCTCGCTCCTGTATTGGCAAAATTTTTCCGTCTGTGTACTCATACCTCATGCTTCCCAGTACCCTGGAAAGAAGCAAACATCCATCCAGTTCCTAAAAAAGGTGCCTCTTCAGATCCATCAAACTACAGACCAATAGCTATAACTTCCACTCTTGGCAAAGTTTTTGAAATTATATTAAATAATCACATAATTAAGCATCTGGAGAATAATAAATTAATCAGTGATAGGCAATATGGTTTTAGACGATGTCGATCAACTGCAGACATTCTTTGCCTTCTTACGCATAAAATCAACCAAGCTACAGAACAACATGGTGATACACATACAATAGCACTGGATATATCAAGGCATTTGATAGAGTCTGGCATCAATCCTTATTGTCGAAGATGTCACACTACGGCCTTGCATCATTAGTTCCACTAATTTCTTCTTATCTTCATAACAGAAAAATACGTGTAATGGTAGATGGCCTTTATTCTCAATTTCACTCAATAAATGATGGTGTTCCCCAGGGATCAGTTTTGGCCCCAACTCTGTTCCTCATTCATATCAATGATCTCATATCTACCACTCATAATCCAATACATTCCTACGCAGATGACTCAACACTCCACAGTTCCTTCACATTTACCAATTCTTTCACCCAACCCGATCTTATAAATTCAAAAATAAACTGCAATTTCTCTGAACCAGGACCCTTTCTAGAATTAATGAATGGGGACAAGAGAATCTAGTTTCCTTTAATGCACAGAAAACAAAGTACATTCAATTTTCTAACCGACAGAATCTCACTGACTCCCATATATTTTTTAATGATGTAAATATTCCCACTTCCCCTAGTATTGACATTCTCGGTGTAACATTAACTACTAACTTGAGCTGGACACATTATGTTAGAAGCATTGCTAAGAATGCCTCTAAAAAACTGGGACTCCTGTACAGAGTTCGAGAATTCTTCACTGACGAGCAGTTGGCCGTAATATATAAAAGTCATGTGCGCTCTCAGATGGATTACTGTTCACCTCTGTGGGGTGGAAGTGGAGTGTGGTTGCATTGAGGCAGTTGGACAAAATTCAAAATAAAGCTATTAGAGTAATCAATAACCCTGCAATCACACAGGACCTTCCTACATTAGCCATACGAAGAAACGTTGCATCCCTTGCATTATTCTACAGATATTTTCACAGCAATTGTTCCGAGGAACTTGCTTCAATTGTGCCGCCTCTCCACATCTTTCCCCGTAGAACTAGGGCAGCTGAGAGCGCCCATGAATTTACACTTTCTCCTCCACAATGCAGAACTTCTGCTTATCAGAATTCATTTATCCCCAGAACTACTACCTCTTTGGAATTCACTTCCCTCGAATTGCTTTCCACAAACTTACAATCAACAAATGTTTAAATCCAGTTGTTACAAACATTTTATGAATGGAGGATGCCTTTAGGCACATGGACCTTTTTGTTTTATCTGTGTTTTTCCTTCCTCCGTTCATTGTCTCTTAAAAAAAAAAAAAAAAAAAAAAAAGTAGACTGGGATGGTATGGGCATGTGGAGAGAATGGATGAACAAAATTGGATGAATATATGCAGATCTGTGATTGTGGAGGGAGCTGCACCAAGGGTGTACCGATGACCTGGGTGACTATACGTGCCGATCTCAATTTAAAACTTACATAAGCGCCCTTAACGGGGTTGCTGGAACTCCGCCATTACAGAGACTGAAACTATCGTATGTGTGGAGCACTCAGTCTTAAAATGTTATTAATGTATGTATGTATTCCTTGAGAGCCCTGTGGGAAAAGCTGGCCTGGCCTTCCTTAGGGACTCGGGCTGTTCGGCCAGGCAGCCTATTGAACAACAACAACAACAACTACCAACGATCCTTGGCGGGTGCCCAACCCCGAAAGGGGTTGAAATAGGGGAGCTATCCCCCCGCCAAAGGCTGCTTTCTAGGGCCTTTCCTAGCTGGTGCTGAGAGGATTGGGTTCTAGTCATGTGGTGATGGGCTGGTCTATCAGAGTGAGAACTGAGCGATCTCTGCCATACCCACAGCTTACTCTGACTGTTCCTTTTACTTATATTTTTCTAGATCTCAATGACGGCGTCTCTTCCGTGGATTGACCTCCCATCTACCAAGATTGGAAGCCAAAGCGCACATTTTCCTTTGCCCTCAACTTTCTCTTCATAATTGCTGAGGGGCACAGGGCCCTGGGTGGGGCTTGGTTTCCCGGGCATTTCCGCACCCTCCTCAGCTCCCTGCCATGGAGTGGCTTTGGTCACCTAGGCTTTATTGTGCAAGGGAGGGTTCTGTGGGGGTGCCTCAGTTATGGCCTTGGCCTTGCTTGGCCTTGGGGCTGTTCGGCCAGGCAGCTTGGGGAACAACAACAACAACAACACGATCCTTGCTGCAGAATATCGTCTAAATATAGCTATAATGAAAGCTAACCCATGTTGCCGGTACTCAAAGGGTTCATGGTGATAATTGTATCGTTGTGTTTCAGATGGGGCCTAGCTCAGATGTGGTGTGGGTGGTGGTGCGGGACTGCAGACCTTCACTTACCTCAACAGCGGTGACCTGTTGGCACTTCGTGGCCGCTCCCTCGCTCACTCTCCAAACTTGGGTAAGTCAACTTTAATTAAATTGCCTAGAAGTGTTGTAGAGTGCCATAAAATCCAGACATTCAATTGCTTTGATAAATATCTTGCCATGAGCCCCCAACTGACAGCATTTGTGCCTGAGTAATGTGAACGTTTCAGTATCGTACACAGTACTATAATTTTATTTTCTGACCGCAGTCTTTCTGGAGCTGAAGCCCTTCAGTTGATGGCTGTGGCATTTAGTTAATATGCAGGATTCGAAACTGCATAATAAATCGTAGGCTTGTGCATTTTTCTTTAACTGTCTTGTTAGCGTAATGCATAAGTGCACGGATTTAGATGTGAGTATCCTAGGTTCGAGTCCTTAGAGTGCCACATGTATTTGTTGATTTCATTAATTGAGTTTAGAGGTGAAGTTGGTTGGTGAAAAAATATAATTCTTGTTATTTTGTTACGTAATGGTGGTGAAGGGGTTAAGCATTTTTATTAGCTCTTTTGCCTTTATATTGTCTTGTCCTCGTTTCGGTTTGTTTATTTACATTTTAATTTCCATTCTTTTAGGTTTGCTACAGGCTACCTACAGAAGGCCTCGGGGTTCCTGTTGCCCGTGACCTGGCCTGTCCTGGACCCCAAGAAGTTCCCCGCTGTCCCCACCACCTCTACCCGGTCAACACCTTCTCATCAAGTTCACAGGTCAGCATGGCATTGATAGCGTAATGCTTAGTGTGCAGAATTTCGGTGAGTATCCTAGGTTCGTGTCTTGGAGTACCACATGTAGTCATTACTTTCATTGATTTCATTATCCCCTGTTTGTTTTCAACTGACGGTAAATTGCAAAGTTCCCATCAAGATTTCTCAGTTATTTTACAGATTATGTAGTGAAATATGGTGCTGATTATATAAACTAGGTCTTAATATGATGCAGAGACATTGTAGTTTCATATTTTTCCATTAACCCGGGAGCTGCGGGGAGACTCTTAAGAGTTCCCCCGGCGCACTGCGGGTAGACTCTTAAGAGCAGAGACTTTGAACACGTACCAAAACCGCGCGTTTATAGCCAGGCGGCTGAAAATTGGTGTGGGTATTGTACTACATGTCAACTCTCGATACCCACCCCAGCCAAACGCCTCGCCACCGCACTCGTGCAAGCACCACCGCGCCCAGTAACCACCGCACTATTCATGGAGCCTAACACGTCCCTCACGCTCGCTCCCTGATGACAACCACCAGCCCTCCTTCTGGTGGTGTTAGCCCCGCCAGTGGAAGGCAGAGGGTGGCTGCCAAAGACCCTAGCTACCAGTACGACACGCCCTACAAGCCTCAGAGGAGAATCACCAGCACCAAAGCACGTAAAAACACGTGCAAGCAAGGGGCAAATGGCACACAGAGCTTCAGTGGTCTTTCGGGACACTGCCACCCACGACACCAGGCCACAATGCAACATACCACTACCACCACAACTGCAACCACTTGCCCACTGCACCCCTGCCACCGGGTACCAGCGACGCCGGAGGCCGCCCAATACGGGCTGCCATTACCTGCGGGGGCAGGAAAAATTGAAAGGCTACGGGCGTTAGGGAAAAGAACCCGTACGCAAGCCAACAGTGCCCCCTACCACCACCAACACCACCAGCCACCCCCTGGCCCGGATGCACCCTCGGCCCGCCACCTGCTGCCCCTGCCGCCCCTGCTGCCCCCTGCCGCCCCTGCCGCCCCTAGCCGCCCCTGCCCAAGTAACAGGGAAGGGGAAGGGGAAAGGGAGAGGGGAAAAGCGACTGGTGAAAGCGGACCTGGCTGGCCCTGGTGTCCCTGCCGGCCCTGCTGCCGACCCCCTGCCGCCACCTGGCCGCCCCTGCTGCCCCTTCCGCCTGCCTGCCGCCCCCCTGCCCAAGGAACAGAGAGAAGGGCGCGACAGAGCACTCACCATCATCTTGCCATCAATGGCCACGCACCACTTGCTGCCCCGCCGCCTGACGCCGCCGCCCCCTGCCAGCCGCCGGCCCCTGCCAGCCGCCCCTTGCCAACACCTCTGCTGTTCCCTGTCCATAAGACTCCCGCACGTTGGCCAAAGTGACCCTGAAAAACTCTTACACCATCTAAGTATGCCGCCCTGCTGTTGATGGTGATTCGGCAGGACATTGGCAGCCCGGGTTGTCGACGACGAAAGACCCTAGCACGGGACCCAAGGGTGGGGGGATTTGGGAAATCGTGGACAGTGGGTAGTGAGTACGACGGTCGGTGACGGGGAAACGAGGAAGGGCATCGTCTGTCGAGAGTGACGAGGAGGGTAATGGATGATGAAAGTGCTGTATCGCGACCATGGAAGCGAGTATTTCAGACGCAGAAGAAAGACGGCAGACGAGCATTCCGATCCCTGGCATGCCTTCGTTCGACTTGGGTCTTCTGACGGGGGTCAAAATTTTGTGGTACCTTGACTTGTGCCCCAGTTCAATCCTGGGGACGTCAGGAACAACTGTACGACTGGCCCTGTGATGATCAAGCGAAACGAAAGCGACTTCTTCCTCGCTTTTTTCGACATGGGAGGTAATGACGTACATCGTGTTGCCCAAACAAACACTACTTACAGGTGGGGGGTTGGCACGATTGTGACGTCCTTTCTCCAAAAGCGAGAAAACGCGTCTGGGTGGATTACGACTGTGGCAGAATTTCTGGACGTTCTTTGGCCTTGGTGTTCCTCATGCCTCTGATCAAGAAGCATTTGTTTGCCACACTACTGGAAGCACGACCCTCTCATCGCCACCCCAACTTTCACTAAGTTCATCTACTTCGTGACAGATTTTTGTTGCTGCTAAGATTTATTCACTTTGCAGACAACGAAAATCCTAACAGGATTGACAGGATATGGAAAGTTCGGTATGTGTTCACCATGTTGTTGGAGAGGTATAGGAAATACTTTTACACCACTTCCTCAATTTGGTGATTGATTAGTCCGCTCGTGCTCTGCAAAGGACGTCTTGTTTTCAAGCAGTATATCCCCTTGAAGAGTCATAGGTTTCGGAATCATGACGCTTCGTGTTGTGGCGACTGTGAAACTGGAATAGAGCTTGACATGATCGTGTATACAGGAACTTACATTGACGTACCTAAATCCGCTGCCAATGACCCCATGGGCATGTCAGTTGCCATCGTCAGGAAAATGTTTCACCTTACCTGGGCAAAGGCCACATCATCTACACTGACAACTGGTATACTTCTCCTGCTCTCTGCCAGTTTCTTTATGAAACAACCAAACGGGGTCAATGTGGGACTGTCAGAAAAGACAAGAAAGTTTATGCCCAAGGTTCACAGGTGATGTCATTCCTCTCACAGATGCCTCCTCCAGTGACACACCTTCATTAAGACGACCTGGCCTAGAGGAAACACCGCGAGAAGGCATGTGCGAAGAAGGCGACGAAAGGGGCAGAAATACAAGCAGCTCGAGAAGTGTGGGAAACTGGGATAGCCCTGAATGTGGAAATGATAAGCGCGTACGTCCACCTTTTTCCACCGTCCACACAGGTGCCCAGGTGGATTCTTGCCAAATCCACTACCGAACCAGGACAGACAATCTACAAGCCCGACATGGTAGTGGACTACACCAAAAACAATGCGCGCTGGTGGACAAGTCTGACTGTCAGCTGTCAGGTTGTTGAGTGGTCTGAGGAAGACTGTGAAGTGGTATCACAATCTCTTCCTCCACGCTATTTGACCTAACGATGCTGAACGCCTACAACTTGTGGTTGGTGAAGAAGGATATGGCCCCAAACCAGAAGCTGAAATTCCCGGGAGTGTCGTGTACAAGCTCTCCTACCAACTCCCTGGAGAAGTATGTATGCCACCACCCCTCACAGACCGTCCGGCATGGCGTGGCGGATCACTTTCCTGACCGCATCCAGCTGGTTGGCGAAAGACACTAACACAACCAACACCGAGCTGATTGGCACTCTTCCACGAGGACCGGTGCAGTGCAACCGTCTGCCGCTCCAGTGTGAGGAAACCCCATGTGACCGCAAAGAGTCACCTCAATGTTCGCCGATTGCAAAGTTGCACCCTGCCTGGGTGAGTGCTTCAGGGACTACCCACACCTTCACGAACTACTGAGTGTCGGCCCCTGCCCTGCCCTGTGCCCTGCCCTGCCCTGGACTCTGCCCCGTTCCCCCTTGGCCCTGGACTACGCCTCCTTGCCCATCCCTGCCCTGGCATCGCGCGCCTACCTTACCTGACCTGACCTACTTGATCACGCTACCTCAGAATGTAACCTATATATTATATATTGTATAAGTTCCAAAGATGTCCCTGTGATATAGCTTTTGACATTATATAATTGTATGTTTCATTATTTAGTTTATTAAGTTTCATTCAAATATTTACATTTAATCTGGCCTTATTTTTTTAGTATATCTATATAATGTTTGTTATTAGCCTAAGTAATGTGTAAATAATTATTTTTCCTTACCTCAAATGAATTGTAGCAAAATAAATATGTTTTCATAAATCATGTCAAACCTACTATGATAATAAACTAAACATAAAAAAAAAAGAAAAAAGAAAACAAGGTCATTTCATTGTATTCTTACAATATGATATATTCTATGAATATTTCATATTGTTTGAATACAATGGCAGGATCTTGTAAATTTTTTTTTTTTATAAAATTGTTTCTAGACAATATAAAAACCTTCCCCATAACCCCCTCCTGGCTTCGATCCCACTACCCTACGACACTTTGATTTTTCAATTCCGCGCCCTTACCAACCATGGCCACAGGAGCTCATACCAAATATCACTCAACAACTTTGTGTCTACAATCGAAACTGACAATATACTAAAAAAAATGAAATTCATCCCACCCATTTACGTTTGTAAATTGATGGGATTATCAATTATATCATGCCACGGTTTATAATAGTTTTGTCTCTGTCAAGAATTAGTAATTATATAACTTTATGCTGTCAAAAATTGCCTCAAACACCTCAGCAAAATTGCCCCTCTCAGTGTGACTCACCTCATTTTCACACGGTCAGGCGGTCACGATGGTGTACCTTGCCGCTCCTTTGATTATCCAGCTACATCAGCTCTGTCTGGGAACAAAATTGGTCTAAATACAATAACTGGATAAAATCCTCTTCACATAATACATTTGTATTGTATAATATTGTAAATAAAAATGAATAATAACTGTGTGGGTTTCGAAAAATTGCTCAACCAGCTTTCTATATGTCTCGCCTACGGGCTCGTATATTGGATTATACATAGTCATGACTGTCATACAAAGAATTTCAGTAGGTCTCGAATATACATTTAGAAAAATTGCATATTACTTCGAAATAAATAAGTAAACGTTTCTGCTGGTGGCCCTCTAACCCTTTCGCAGGTGTAAGGAGACACCAGTCTATATTTAGCCCTCTATCACAACAGGCAATCTGCCTGTGTTGACTCAGCAACCGTCGTCATGGTGGATCTAATAAATATAGTACTTTATTTACAGTCAATGTGCCTACATGTTTCTGTGGTACTTCCACATCTGTCCTAAAATGCAATGTTCTGCTTGCATAAAAATGCAATTCTGAAGTCCATTTAGATGTACGACATACGCATGTCTCAGTTTCTCTCTCGCCTCTCTCTCTCTCTCTCCATTCCTGACTCATGTTATTGTAGACCTGTTGATGGCAACGAACACCAGCCATCTGGTAGACATAAGGGTCAAAATACCAAACATCAATACGCCTGGGGCGCCTCCACAATTATCACTAAGCTGGTTATCTATCTAGAGATCTGCCTGACTTCCATCTCTCCACGACTCACTCACTCACTGCACCCCTGCATGCCTCCCTCCCACCCACCCACCCACCCCCAGGCTTCCGTCTGCTAGAAACACATTCACAATTTGCGTAAATATCGCATCAATTGGGCTATATGCGGTATATTCCTTGTTATATGGGACGCCTACATATGTACACGTCTTTATTATAGCATGAGAGTGCTCTAAATACAAGATTGACGTGATATTTATGGCGTAACACACCCTCTCCCCCTTTCATTCCCACCACAACTCACTCACACCTTGGTTCACGCATAGAAACTCATTGATAATGTGCGTAAATATCGCATGAATTGGTTTATATGCGGTATATATTTTGATATATGGCACGTATACATACGTACAAGTCTGTATTATAGCGTGACAGTGCTCTACGTACAAGATATACGTGATATGTATGGCGTAAACCACACTCTCAGCTCATAAATTGCCGCCAAACCTCCAACACATCTTCATTCCCGCCTAAATATTCTCTTATAATTCCCTTATATATTGCAATTTTTGGTCACTATGAGGCATATTCATTGTTATATGGGTGCCCTACACACGTATACATACTCTAAATAGCCTAAAAGGGCTCGAAAAAGGAGATATACGTGATAATACGCGGTAACCCACCCCCTCCTCCCTCTCCTTCTATCCCCTGCGCGCGTAAATATTCGGCAGGGAAATCTCGCCGCTCGATGACAATCTAGCCGCGCGGTGCCATTCGCTCCACATTTTTCAACTACGGACCGTTCCCCTACCCCCCCCAGACATTTTTTGGGGGGTCAAATATATATGGGCCGATGCACGCAAACATTCCCTACACGATGATGTACTTTTTATCGAAATTGGCAATAGGTCCCAAAATCATCATAGGTGCGCACAGTCTTACCCTGTAGAAAACCCCCTGTGCGCCGCGGAGAGGTTAAGATAGA